>CM067218.1:71383443-71716412 GCA_034190945.1 Octodonta nipae | reverse complement strand
AACTTATTAGCCAATGGTTTGGAGCAATTGAGTGATATTATACTCCTTTCCATAAATGAATATATTCTGACAAGTTTTTGGTAAATAACTGGTTTGCTTGAAAAACTGGGCTTCACAAATTGCATCACTGTCGATGGATATGGCAATATGTCTGGACAAATTTTCGAAATTCGGTGTATACACTTGCAATTGTCCATGTTATCAAGAGTTACATAAAGTAGAGAGTCATCGTCTCTAGCAAATATTTATGACCAATTTGAAGCATATGATGTAGACCTGTACGATTATCAAAAATAGGAATTGGATATAATTGGTAAAGGATGTAATTTTCAGGTTCTACCAAAGGTATTTTTAAAACGAAGACGATTTTTGAATCAATTTGAAATGCTTCTAATTCTATTCAACATACTGTGCTACAGTTGAAGTATAAACTGGTATAGGTAACTCATTTTTATACAGCGATTCAGATATCTTTTGTATTGAATTTATAGATCATTGGGTGATATAATCGAACTGTGTAAAATTTTAAGTCTGGCAAATGAAAGGAATTTAAAATATCATCAAGAGTTTCTTCAATAAAAACATAACTTGTCATCAATGATTCGCAAATTTATAGTACTTTTATTTGCTCTGATAAAAGGCTAAATCATCTGTAAGGTTAACAATTGCGGATTGAATTTCTTGAAGATCTTTATTAAATGTGGACTCGTCAATTTGTAACTTTTGTATTGTACTATTAAAATTCTTAATTACTGACGTAGTCACTGAAATCTGCGTATTGTTAGTGCGTAATTTTGTCAGGATATTCAAATATGTCTATATTGATTCGCTCAAAGGGAGTCTTTGGTGTTTCTGTTACTACGAAGGGTGCGCTTAAATTCTTTCTGCAAAATTTTACTTTTTGGCAGATTTCGCAAGATTTTATAAAATTTTCAATATTTTTAATTATTCCTAGCCGATTATATTTTTCTCTAACGCGTCTCAAAGTTTCATTTATACCTCTGTGTACATTATTTTTTCCACAGTGATATCGTTCAATGATTATTGGTATCTGATCTTGGATGGAGTTGTTACAATATTTTGACAAATTTTTATTTTAATATCTTTTTCAGCAAATATAATTCTTCTGGGTCAAAATGAAGGGGTATTATGAAGTATCTTCGTTCTTTAATTGAACTACTGGAAAATATTAATTATTTCGGTACTGAAGTCTGGATTTATTTCGAAAAGGTCATTTATGATTTTGTCATGTAGTTCTCCCAGTTTATTTTGGCAAAAGAAAGTACTATATTTTTATGAGTTTTATCAAGAAGTTGGGAGTTTGATATTTCGATTTTTGAATAATCTATTAGTGATTTGGTTTATAAAGTTCAACAAATCTGATATATTCTGAAGTTATTCTTTCATTTTCAAGGTTTTGTTGTTCAATAAAGTCATCATTTGAAGTTTCGTCTTCAGTTAGGGCATGCATTTTAGTTTTTGAGTGAAAGTTAGTACAGTTGGAAGTGATTTATCTTTATGCGTAATAATGCGTCTGCATTGCTATTTTTCTTTGAGGGTCGAATAATACTTGATTTAACATATTACTTATTTGAGTCTTTACTGCATTTCGATGAATCTGAGGATACCTATAAGACTTGGTGTAAACAGGTTTGGAATTATTAGTGTCTATCGAATGCTTTATTTCATTGGTGAATGTTAATTTGTCACCTTCTAAGAAAAAGATGTCCGAAAATTTTAGACAAAGACTGGTAATCATTTCATGTTCTTCTAGATTAAATGGTCAAGACGTAATTGGTCTTTTATTAACTGAATCCTATCAGTGAAAGTTGATTCATAAATATTGGAACTGAGATTTGAGATTTGATTAAAATTATTGATTGATTCTAAAGAAAGGTCTGAAAAATCAACAGATTTTGGAATTGAATTAGCATTTATGACTGAAGTTAAAAATTCACCTTTGCGTTTATTTTCACAACGGCATGAGGTAATCTAACTTTATCCTTTCTTGTGTCTTAAGTATGGCATCAGTATTAGATAAATTGCATTTTAGTTTAAAAATTTTTCTGTTCTTCCTTCAATTAAAATAATGTTTGAAGTTAAAGGTTTAGGGACTTTTTTAGAAATATGACTTGTCGTAGCAATAAGATTTTCTGAGATTGAGTTTTGTGGATTTTGAATGATTTCTTGAGAAGAGTTTCTTGCCCGGCTTTGAATAATGGGACAGTTTGAAATTAGTTTACAATTGTTTGGACTTAAGATCAATAATACAGTCATAATGATCTAAGAAATCAAGACCAAGAATTCCATCGAATTCTATGTCTAAGTTATAAAACAAAAACTTTATGATAATCATTAGGGGCAAAAGGAATTAGAGTTGATTCTGTAATTAATAATTTTTCATTAGTAATACCTTGAATTGGTTTACTTCAGGGTATCTGGGAAAATTCTTTACGACTTTTTCTTTAAAAATTGAGATTGAAGCTCCGGTATCGATTAGTAATTTGTGAGTTTGAGTTCTGTCAAAAATATAATATAAGTTTGGAACTTACGGTGATTAAAGGATTTAAATAAACTGGTTCGTTTGAGTGTTTGTGTCGAGGTTCGTTTTGTTGAAAAGACAAATTTTGTAGTTGGGTTTGTATTCCTTTATGTTGGGTGGTTGGTTTCCGAGGCTAATTCTTGAAAATTTTCTTCGTTTTGAGAAGAATTATTTTGATAATAATAGTCATTTTGATAATAGTCAAATTCTTGTGGATTTTCATAAAAGTCATCATTATAGTATTGTTGATAATTATTTTGGTCATAATTATCTTAATAATATTCGGTTTTATAACTAGAGTTTGAAAAATCATAATTATGGGGATATTCATTTATGTGATGCGTTCTTGGATTATTAAAATTATAGTTTCTTTGCGGGTTTGGATTATTTACTGAGGTCTTTGTTGTGTAAATTGGGGCAAAGAAGGTCTGAATTGTTGATGCGTTTGTTGGGTAAAATTAGGTCTTTGTTGATTAAATTGCTGAGGAAATTGTGGTCTCGGTGAAAATTTGTGTTTCGAGATCCGCTTTGAAAAATATTTGTTGGATTCATTGGAAATCGATTAAATTGGCAATTAGGGGCAATGTGTCCATTTCTGCCACATTGAGACATTTTATTTGAATGTTAGGTTTCTTAATTTGACTAGAAGATTGTGTGGAATCTAATTTGAAAATTTTAGGTTTTCAAAATATGAAAGTTGCAGCTCGCGTTTATTCTTGCTTGTGCTTCTAATATATCTCGAGGATTTCCTGCACGAATAATTTGTTCTAGTCTGGGTTCTAGACCAGTCAACAGGGTATTTAAACTCATGGTATCAATTAAACTGCACTGAGCATTTTCTGTTCAGGGGTAAGATTTGGGATTTTTGTACGAATGCGTGTATTTTAGTATTTAAAACTTGTAACCGATGACAAAGTTAAGTGGGGATTCATTTTGGATTTGTTTCAGTCTTTGTAAGTCTTGAATTAAAGATGAGAGATCCTTGAATCTCCAAAATGGGTATTAAAAATTGTTTAATTTCTGGATACGTTGAGGGGTTTTAGAGCTTACGAGCTGTGCCGCTCTGCCACGTAATTTATTTTTAATATGAATACTTAAAAGAAAATAACTAATAACTAAAACTATATCGCTTTTTCTTTTAAAATTAAATATTCCACCTTCGAAAAAATTTCTCCGATAATTAAAAATTCTTAAATATTCCACCTCCGAAAATATTTTTCCGATAATAAAAAATAATCAAATATTTCCACCTCCGAAAATATTTGTCGATAATAAAACAAAAATAATATTTCCACCTTCGAAAATATTTTAATAAAAATCAAAACAAAATTCTTTAAATTAAAAGGTTTAAAGGAATGATTGGATATTAACACTGATTATCGTAAAAATGCAACAAATTGAACATAAACATAAAATTAAAGAAACGATTATTCTTACTTGATCTCTCTCTTGTTTTCATGGAGCTTGAGCCTTTGTCGTGTCCACCAGCAGTGAGCCAAATCCGTGTTCAACCGGCTTCTTGGGACGATCTATCTTGTCCTAGCAGGGAGGCTGTGTCCGTGTTCAACCAGGAAAGTAGATTTTTGGCTTTGGTCCTTTGTTTCGGCAAGGGATTGGAATCCGCCGTTTCTAGTGAGCGTTCGCGAGTTCTAGAAACGTTCACGAAATCTGAATGAACTGCGCCAAATTTTGTTACGTCGATAACAAAATTAAAAACTTAAAAAAATATTTTTACTAAAACACTTTTAACTTTTACACTTTGATTTGTTACTTGAAATTACTTATAAAAACTATTACAATAAATTAATGCCGAGATTTGCAGTCGCGGGAGAGAGATGTCAACTAATATAATGGTTGTGCTAATGTCTGTGTTAATATCTGTGTAATATCAACTCTCCTACAACTTTACAAAGAATTTATAGGTTCTGTGATGATGACAAAGGTGGCCTTAATAACAAGTGCAGTTTTACTTGAACAATAGAATATTGTTAGCTATTAGGCTCACCTCTAAATAACCAATTTTGGAATAAACAGAAATATCAATTACTTGAAAGGAAATATTAAAGATAAGCTACAATGTTGCACAAAGTGGTCTTTCATACTGACTCACGTAACATGCATAATTGACAAATTAAATTATATAATCTTGCGATACAAAGAAAATAACCAAGATTAGTTTTTGTGATTCTGCATTTTAATTTGATAAAAATAAATGAAAAAACTTTAAAGTTGAATAATCTCACTGTTAAAAAAACCGTGTCGTCCAAACTAAATAGTTCTAACAATTTTAAATCCTTACAAATATCTGTACACCGATAATTTAGAATTTCAAATCGCAGATAATCTTTTAGAATTATTTTAGGAAATAATAAAAGCTGCAAATTGATACAAAAATTAAATTTAATTTTCAAATATAGAATTAATTGCAATATAAATTGAGAATTTCTTAAACTACATTCTTTAATATTATACTTGAAATTTAAATAAAATAACTCAAGATTTTATTTCTGCCTTTATTTTTCACTGTTTCTGTACTTTAAATTGATAAAACGAAAGGAGTAAGAATACTCGAATATAATTTGGTAAAATTCATACAAAAACGAAATGATATTTTTAAATTAAATATTCAACAATCTTTGTGATAAAAGTTTTAGTGTTCTAATTTCATAGTAGTTTATATTTGCAATTCAAATTATGCCAATACAGAAATGACAAATATAAATGCATAAAGATGTGTCAAACTAAATTCTACAAGTATTTTGCTTGAGATTTAAATAAAATAACCCAAGATTTTATTTCTGCTTTTATTTTTCACTTGTTTTTGTATTTTAAATTTGATAAAACGATATGACTAAAAATATTCGAATATAATTTTAACAACACTCATGCAAAAACGAAACAACATTGTTAAAGTAGATATTCTAATTTCATGGTAGTTTGCGTTTTGCAATTTAAATTGACTAAAGAATTCAGAAACTCAAAGACAAAAAACCAATTATGCTAAGTTTTTACTAAACGGAAAAAACTGTTTAGTTTATAGGAAAAACATTTGATGGCGATTTTAAAAGTTTGCTGTCATGTTATAGAATTCAATTTGCCAATCTTTTAGCCATACACGTCTTTGAATTGCAAGTCATCCGATATTTTAAAATAAAAACTTGTATTTAATATTTAATAGTAAACCTTTATTATTTCTGAGCCTTAGTTCTGGAAGATTACTTGTGGTTTAAATAATTGTATGAAATTATCCAACATTAAAAGTTTTTGCGCTTTAATTTTAATTAAAATGCAGGATTACGTAAAAATAAAACAACATGAAAGAAGAATTGAAATTTAGTGTAAACTCAAATTATTATATTTCATTAAATGTTTTCAACATTATACAATAAAAATAAATTTAACTTCAAGTATTTTTGACTTGAATTTATCAGTTATATATTTAAAATGAGTATTTTGCATTTCAATTTATGTTTCATTCATCCAAGTTGTAAATTATTTTGTGATATTTTAAAATATTGGACTTAATCAATTATCTGTAAATCGAGGTGCATAATCGACATTCGAGATCGCTGAGTTAAATTGAATTGAAATCTATGCTGCTTGTGGTTTCTAAATTTTAGTTTTGATGCATTATAATTATTGAATCTTCCCAAATATTTTCAATGTTATGCAATTGAAAATATTTAAGAAAGAAACTATTATACATAAACAGACTGGAATTTCTCATGTGTTTAATTTCGTTCTAGTAATGCATTAAAAAATAAAGTTTAGAAAATTTCAATTTTTGATACTGAAAATTTTATTTGAATATATCAATTATTAAATTATATATATCAGAATTTAGAATAAAAAATCAAATTGTAAGATAAATTTTGCCTTATATGAATTTTAACCTCAAAAGACTCCTCTACTCGAACTTCGATAATCATTTGAACGAAAAATTACCCCCTCTACCACAATTTTCGTCTAATTTTTGGTGGAAAGGGAAGCTTTCGAGTGCTCGGACCAATGAAATGGGTTATTATCGATCATGTGGTACTAAAATTACTATATAAACAACATATCCTTCGCACGCGACTCACTCTTATCCATAAATATATCTTTAATAAAGAAGTCGTCTATTATAATACAAACATATATAATATATATATATATATATATATATATATATATATATATGTATATATCTATATATATATATAATATATATTTATAATATTTATAATTTCTGATAGATTGTGTTTAAAGTTTGCAATTAAAAAATGAAACAAAATAAAAAAATGATTGAAAAAAATGATGTAGTAGAAATAAAACCGTAGAAACTAGATCCAATAATTTTAAGTTTAATATATCCTAGAAGCAAGCTAATTAATTTTAATGCTACGAAAAATTATTGTACAGAAATGATGTTTTTATTCAAGTTTTTATTTTGAAATATCGAATCGAAGAAAGAATTGTTAAACTAAATTCTATAATTTTTGCAATCTCCAGATTCAAATAAATTAATTCAAGATTTTATTTGTGTTTATGCATTTAATGTCATGGTAATTTAAATTTTGTATTATACAATTTCAGTGCTTTGGAAAATTATTCCCGAATCAAAAATTTCTAATGCTGGCTGTGAATATGAAATCGCAGATTCAAATAGAAAAATGTTATAATTATAAATCCCGTAATTGATGCAAATAAAGTATCTACAATTTTATTTGTGTGGTTTTATTTTTACATTAGTTGACAAATAAAACGGTAAAAATATCATCTGTTATGTTAAGTTACATTTGATAGTGATCTTAAAAGTTGGCCGTCGTGGAGCTAGTTGTGATAAATATAAATAAGCAACAAACGTTTAAACTAAATTTCAATCCAAAATTTTAAATCAGAATTTCGTTATTTTTAAATATTTGTTTCTTTTCTGTCATCGTTTGCTATACAAAAAATTGGACATATGATAAATTTAATAAATTTAAAATAATTTTAGTTAGAAAAAAAATTCAATAAAAATATTTATATGTTTTGATCCTTGCAACTGGTTGTTTAATAAATTTAAAACTTATCCATAAACTAAAATTTGCAAGTTTAAAATTGAAATTTTATTACATCGGCCGGCCGGGAAACCAGCTAGCTAATTTCAACGCATGAAAAAATTATTTTATAGAATGGTTGTAATTGAGTTTTTACTTTGAAATGTGGAATAAAATAAATAATTGTTGAACTAAATTCAATAATTTTTTTAATTGAGATTCAAATAAAATAATTCAAGATTTTATTTCTGTTACTGTCTGTGTTAAATTCAAAATTAAATTACAAGTTTTGTAATTTAATAATTTTAACGTCTTGGAAAATATTTGTGAATCGAGAAAGTTTAACGCTGGATGTGTGAATATTCAATATATTTGTATGGTTTTATTTTTTGTAAACGAAAAATATATTCTAATTTGTTTGCTGTTCGTAGTTTGCTGTTTGCTGTTCGTAGTTTGCTGTTTCGAATTCAACTTTAAACAAAACGGAAAAATATATTCTAATTTGTTCTATCAAAAGCTAGTTTCATTAATTTCTTTTTTGAATTTTATGTGTTACAGAAATGATTAAAAATTTTATATTTTATATTTGAAATATTTAAGGTGATAAATGTATATGAGCAGCAACGAGTTTTAAAAGTAAATCTTGATTGAAATTTAAATTAGAATTTCGTGTTTGTTGTTATATCGTTCACTGTGGAACGAATTGGATGTATGACAATTCAATAAATAAAAAATAATTTTATTTGGAAAGTAAATAAAATATTTATGGTTTGTTTGTTGAAACTAGTTGTCTAAGAAATTTTAAAATTTTATTCGTGAATCGAATGTTGGGTTTGGCCATTTTTCTTAATCTCCAATACACTCTAGGTGAAAAGCTGAATGGCTTCAAACTCTGAAAAAAAATATTGTTTAACATTGATTTCCTAGGTGTAAACGCGTTGCTTTAATGGCTAGAGCGACAGTGGTTAACATTTTATAAAATTTAAATTATCTAGTTTTTGAAAACTATTTACCTTATAAACTCAATAATTAAGTATCAATTGTACACTCGTTCATTTATATATACACCCCCGGCCTTCGTATAAGATTGAATTTACGTTTATTATTCCAACATGTCGTTGCTTATCACGTAATGCTTTTCAATTCATCCGTCGTGCCAATTACTATATAAAGCTTCGATTTATCCCTAACATCGATGTACTTGTTTGTTTCACTAAACATGTTTGCGTTAGACGTTCAAGCTTCGTAATCAACGGGCAATTTCTTTGCAAGGAAATTGCAATTTTAAATTTAAAAACTGAGAAATGTTACAGGGCATTTCTGAGATTACCGATTAACAAGGAATCTTTAAGTGCAAGTCAAATATTTGATGCGTAATGTGCAACGCAATATATTTATGGCATAAACTGGGAACGAGGAGGTATATTTCGTTACCAGGATCTTTGCGAAGAAATTAAAAAAATTGTTGGAACTTCGAAAGTGTATGTTATGGGACATGGTTAAAAAAATGGACATTCTAAATTCTGTGGATATTAGCTATAAATACCGGTTGCCGGAATACGAAGATTTCAAGAAACGCTACAAGTCATACCATTGCGGCCAGCACCGAAACAACCATTTGAAATGTGCCAAAGAAAATGTTTTTTTATGTGGATACATTTATGGCAAAAAGAAATTTTTACAGATTATATATTTTTTATTTTAAAATACCCACCCTCTCCGATTATAGTCGAGATTGCTATTGATTGATTGATGTCAATTCTATATTTTTTTACAAAAAGACAATAAATGTGTATTTCGTTTAAAGTTTTACATTTGTTTGTGATTTTATTATTTCAAATGGAGTGCGTGAAAATGACTAAATAT
Organism: Octodonta nipae; assembly: GCA_034190945.1. Lineage (NCBI taxonomy): Eukaryota > Metazoa > Arthropoda > Insecta > Coleoptera > Chrysomelidae > Octodonta > Octodonta nipae. The sequence continues at coordinate 71,706,983 of CM067218.1, read as the reverse complement.
TTCGACGAAAATTAATATAAATAGTAGTGTTTAATACTCTGTTTTAAATATACGTTTATGTTGCTTCGCTTTTCCTTCGTTCATAAGAAATATGAAAGTTACAAAACATAGATTACAAGTCAAAAATGTAAAAATATATAATTTAGTTGACGTCAATTCTATTTACAAAAATTCTGATAAAAATGACAAAATTTTTTATGTAATTGTTCAACATCAAGAGTATTTGAAATTGATTAAAAAACTTGTGCAAAGAGGATGTGATATAAATCACCAAAATATGATTGGCGAAACACCGCTGCACCTGTCTTTGATGGGTGGCGAACGTTGAAAAATTGTACAAGAATTATTACGGCATGGAGCCCTCGTCAATAAATTGAGTAAAAATGAACAAAATGCGATTCACGTTGCTTCATATGAAAACAGATCTGTAAATGTTATTAAAGAGTTGATAAAATACGGTGTCGATATTAACGCCACAGATATTATTAGGAAATATACCATTACATTATGCAATAGGACATGGAAATTTGCAAGTCGTAAAAGAATTGCTACACAGCGGGGCAGATGTAAATATACCAAATTATAATTTTCAAAATACTTCAGTGCATCATGCACTGTACTACACTCATTCCAATATTAACCAATATCCTTACAAAGATGTAACGCAAACCTGTTTAAATATTTTACGGGAGCTCTTTAAAGCGGTGCCTCTGTTGACTGCAAAAATACATATGCTCAAAGCCCCTTGTATTTTGCAATTTACAGTCGTATGTCTCCGGTAATAATAAAAGAATTGTTAAACCAGGGAGCGAGTGTTGAAGAAAAAACAATGGGAAATGACCTACTGAAATTAAGCATAGAGGGAGTAATTTAATAATTTTTGATTATACAATACCGGGAACAAATTATTTAGACAAGAAAAGACACAAAGAATTACTCGAAAAATATTGTTTGGTCGAACATGACGATATTGAATTCTATGTCATCAAACATCAATAGTCGATTTGGAAAAATGTGTAATAGAGAATTGAAAGAAATACAAGCACACCGGTAGACTATGAAAATACCCTGTATGAGTAGATGGTATGTAATAAGAATTATAGAGACAGTAATTGTGTCGAAGACGTATTATCTGATGCAAATCTAATGGATAAATATCCCCGATATCATAACGTTATTTGTGACAGATTAGAAACTAAGGATTACTTATTTCAAAAATTTTCTGCTGGCTGTACCATAGACACGGAATTCAGCTGTGAAAAAGATGTAAAGAAAAGTATACATTTAAATTCAGATTGTGTCTGGCAAATAGGTCAGTATTTGTTTAGCAGACTTTCTTACAATTTTGTTATAAATCTTTTCACCGAATTTCTACGTGTAATTTTTAAACAATCATTTTCTCTTTGCTTCATCACCGTTTTCGTTCGTCTGAATATTTAGTAATTTTCAGGCACTCGGTTTTGAATCTCTAACAATTGTAAAACTTAATACAATACTAACAAAATACTCATTTCTTTACGATTTAATTTTCTCATAAAAAATATAAAAATCAGCTGCTAGCCGATCTCAACAGTTAAAAAACGTCTCGAAACAATCGTTAGCACAACATGTATAAAAAAACTAAGATAAGAAGGAGGGGGTATTTTAAAATAAAAAAAATATATATAATCTGTAAAAATTTCTTTTTGCCATAAGTAACTCCACATAAAATATACATTTTCCTTGGCACATTTCAAGTTGTTTTTTTCGTGATGGCCGCAATGATATGACCTGTAGCGTTTCTTCAAATCCTCGTATTCTGGCAACCAGAACTTATAGTTAATATCCACAACGTTTAGAATGACCAACTTTTTTAACCATTTCTTGATCTCCAGTCCATTAACATACACCTTGGAAGCTCCGACAACTTTTTTAATTTCTTCTCCAAGATCATGGTAACGAAATATACCCTCTCGCTTCAACTTTATCCCGTGAATATATTGCGTTGCATAGTACGCATTGGATATTTGACTTACACTTAAAGATTCCTTATTTATAGGTAATCTGAGAAATGCCCTATAACATTTTTCAGTTTGTAAGTTTAAAATTGCAATTTCCTTGCACAGAAATTGCCCGTCGATTATGAAGCCTTGTACATCTAACGCAAACATGTTTAGGGAAACAAACAAGTACATCGATGTTGGGATAACTCGAAGTTTTATATAGTAAATTGGCACGACAGGGGGGAATTGGAGATGAATCAAGCATTGCGCGATAAGCAACAGAATACATGTAAAAATATATGTATATGTATACATTGCAGTTGTATTGCAGAAAATGTAAAGCCGTTTACGAATTTGGCTGGGAATTCTTCAACGACTGTTATTTATCTTGCTCTACCTATAAAAAATGTGTCCATAAATTTGAAAACATCTCACCAAGAAAATCACGTAATATAATTAGGGATTTTAAATCGTTACCGCAATTAAACGTAGGGCAACTTTCATATTATAACAGTTTTTATTATTGCGAAAATAGGGGTTTCTTTTTTTATCAGTTACAAGAAGAGGAAATTAAATTGCCAATATTACTATTGACAAAGAGGACCGATTACCGGCTTAGGGATATGGCAATATTTTCCCGGGTCGAATCGGGTTTGGTGCAACTTAAAGACATAGAAAATTTTGTCAACGAGTATAATTAGGTCAATACAAATATATTTGAATAATTTTTAATTTTTTTGTTGTTTGTAATTGTTATTGTCTATACTTATTAATGAATATTTGTATATAGGTAATTTTATTTCTTTTGTAGTAAACATATATTTTTGTAATTTTTTTATTATTTTAGCAAAATATAAAAGTGATATTTATTGTACAAGACTTTTTATTACAAAAATATTATATAAACACTTATTATAATGCAAATAATTTTATATTTCGATAAAACTTGTTTTTGGTAAACACGTCATCAGAAAACTCATACTTTGACAGATTACGACGTCATGATAAAGTGGTGGGAGGCACTGTTTACCGTACATTGAATTGGAAACTAGATAGATAACAAATTTCGTTGTACCAGGATTGGGACTGCCTCGATAACCAAGAAAACGTGAAGCAACCGTCATTTTAAAAATGTTTTTATTATTAGGAACATACGTTTTTTTGTCAGTTAAAAGGAAATTAAACTTCCATTACGGCAACCAGATTGACGTCTTATGCCAAGGTTACCTCGGAACGAATGGGGTTTGGTGCAACTGAAAGATACAAATATATTTTAACAATTTTCTTGTGGATTGAATAATTTTTTTGGAGTTGACAGCAGATTAGCAAAATAGAATTAATTGCAGTAACGTTACAAAAAATGTGAAATCAGAAAATTTTTAACGTTATTGTCAGCACTTACTTATAGTCAAAGAATGGTTTTGTATTAGGTAATTTTTTTTAGTAAACATATATTTTTATTATTTAGCCAAACTATAAAAAGGATATTTATCGTATAAGATTTTTATAACAAAAAATATTATATATAAACACTTAATAATGAAAAAATTTACATTTCGAGGAACTTGTTTGTGGTAAAATGCCATCAACAAAACTCTTGAAATCATGCTTAACAAATACTGACCTATTTGCCAGACACAATCTGAATTTACATGATTTACTTTTTCTTTACATCTCTTTCCCCGATTTTTGAAATAAGGATCCATTTGAAATTTCCTCCAAATCTTATATTCCGGGTTCCATTAGACACCATAATCCGTCTTCGATCCTTTATGTCTCTATAATTCTTATTACATACCATCTACTCATACAGGGTATTTTCATAGTCTACCGGTGTGCTTGTATTTCTTTCAATTCTCTATTACACATTTTTCCAAATCGACTATTGATGTTTGATGACATAGAATTCAATATCGTCATGTTCGACCAAACAATATTTTTCGAGTAATTCTTTGTGTCTTTTCTTGTCTAAATAATTTGTTCCCGGTATTGTATAATCAAAAATTATTAAATTACTCCCTCTATGCTTAATTTCAGTAGGTCATTTCCAGATTGTTTTTCTTCAACACTCGCTCCCTGGTTTAACAATTCTTTTATTATTACCGGAGACATACGACTGTAAATTGCAAAATACAAGGGGCTTTGAGCATATGTATTTTTGCAGTCAACAGAGGCACCGCTTTAAAGAGCTCCCGTAAAATATTTAAACAGGTTTGCGTTACATCTTTGTAAGGATATTGGTTAATATTGGAATGAGTGTAGTACAGTGCATGATGCACTGAAGTATTTTGAAAATTATAATTTGGTATATTTACATCTGCCCCGCTGTGTAGCAATTCTTTTACGACTTGCAAATTTCCATGTCCTATTGCATAATGTAATGGTATATTTCCTAATATATCTGTGGCGTTAATATCGACACCGTATTTTATCAACTCTTTAATAACATTTACAGATCTGTTTTCATATGAAGCAACGTGAATCGCATTTTGTTCATTTTTACTCAATTTATTGACGAGGGCTCCATGCCGTAATAATTCTTGTACAATTTTTCAACGTTCGCCACCCATCAAAGACAGGTGCAGCGGTGTTTCGCCAATCATATTTTGGTGATTTATATCACATCCTCTTTGCACAAGTTTTTTAATCAATTTCAAATACTCTTGATGTTGAACAATTACATAAAAAATTTTGTCATTTTTATCAGAATTTTTGTAAATAGAATTGACGTCAACTAAATTATATATTTTTACATTTTTGACTTGTAATCTATGTTTTGTAACTTTCATATTTCTTATGAACGAAGGAAAAGCGAAGCAACATAAACGTATATTTAAAACAGAGTATTAAACACTACTATTTATATTAATTTTCGTCGAAATATTTAGTCATTTTCACGCACTCCATTTTGAAATAATAAAATCACAAACAAATGTAAAACTTTAAACGAAATACACATTTATTGTCTTTTTGTAAAAAAAATATAGAATTGACATCAATCAATCAATAGCAATCTCGACTATAATCGGGAGAGGGTGGGTATTTTAAAATAAAAAAATATATAATCTGTAAAAATTTCTTTTTGCCATAAATGTATCCACATAAAAAAAACATTTTCTTTGGCACATTTCAAATGGTTGTTTCGGTGCTGGCCGCAATGGTATGACTTGTAGCGTTTCTTGAAATCTTCGTATTCCGGCAACCGGTATTTATAGCTAATATCCACAGAATTTAGAATGTCCAATTTTTTTAACCATGTCCCATAACATACACTTTCGAAGTTCCAACAATTTTTTTAATTTCTTCGCAAAGATCCTGGTAACGAAATATACCTCCTCGTTCCCAGTTTATGCCATAAATATATTGCGTTGCACATTACGCATCAAATATTTGACTTGCACTTAAAGATTCCTTGTTAATCGGTAATCTCAGAAATGCCCTGTAACATTTCTCAGTTTTTAAATTTAAAATTGCAATTTCCTTGCAAAGAAATTGCCCGTTGATTACGAAGCTTGAACGTCTAACGCAAACATGTTTAGTGAAACAAACAAGTACATCGATGTTAGGGATAAATCGAAGCTTTATATAGTAAATTGGCACGACGGATGAATTGAAAAGCATTACGTGATAAGCAACGACATGTTGGAATAATAAACGTAAATTCAATCTTATACGAAGGCCGGGGGTGTATATATAAATGAACGAGTGTACAATTGATACTTAATTATTGAGTTTATAAGGTAAATAGTTTTCAAAAACTAGATAATTTAAATTTTATAAAATGTTAACCACTGTCGCTCTAGCCATTAAAGCAACGCGTTTACACCTAGGAAATCAAATGTTAAACAATATTTTTTTTCAGAGTTTGAAGCCATTCAGCTTTTCACCTAGAGTGTATTGGAGATTAAGAAAAATGGCCAAACCCAACATTCGATTCACGAATAAAATTTTAAAATTTCTTAGACAACTAGTTTCAACAAACAAACCATAAATATTTTATTTACTTTCCAAATAAAATTATTTTTTATTTATTGAATTGTCATACATCCAAATTCGTTCCACAGTGAACGATATAACAACAAACACGAAATTCTAATTTAAATTTCAATCAAGATTTACTTTTAAAACTCGTTGCTGCTCATATACATTTATCACCTTAAATATTTCAAAATATAAAATATAAAATTTTTAATCATTTCTGTAACACATAAAATTCAAAAAAGAAATTAATGAAACTAGCTTTTGATAGAACAAATTAGAATATATTTTTCCGTTTTGTTTAAAGTTGAATTCGAAACAGCAAACTACGAACAGCAAACAGCAAACTACGAACAGCAAACAAATTAGAATATATTTTTCGTTTACAAAAAAATAAAACCATACAAATATATTGAATATTCACACATCCAGCGTTAAACTTTCTCGATTCACAAATAATTTTCCAAGACGTTAAAATTATTAAATTACAAAACTTGTAATTTAATTTTGAATTTAACACAGACAGTAACAGAAATAAAATCTTGAATTATTTTATTTGAATCTCAATTAAAAAAATTATTGAATTTAGTTCAACAATTATTTATTTTATTCCACATTTCAAAGTAAAAACTCAAATTACAACATCATTCTATAAAATAATTTTTCATGCGTTGAAATTAGCTAGCTGGTTTCCCGGCCGGCCGATGTAATAAAAATTTCAATTTTAAAACTTGCAAATTTTAGTTTATGGATAAGTTTTAAAATTTATTAAACAACCAGTTGCAAGGATCAAAACATATAAATATTTTTATTGAATTTTTTTTCTAACTAAAATTATTTTAAATTTATTAAATTTATCATATGTCCAATTTTTTGTATAGCAAACGATGACAGAAAAGAAACAAATATTTAAAAATAACGAAATTCTGATTTAAAATTTTGGATTGAAATTTAGTTTAAACGTTTGTTGCTTATTTATATTTATCACAACTAGCTCCACGACGGCCAACTTTTAAGATCACTATCAAATGTAACTTAACATAAACAGATGATATTTTACCGTTTTATTTGTCAAACTAATGTAAAAATAAAACCACACAAATAAAATTGTAGATACTTTATTTGCATCAATTACGGGATTTATAATTATAACATTTTTCTATTTGAATCTGCGATTTCAATATTCACAGCCAGCATTAGAAATTTTTGATTCGGGAATAATTTTCCAAAGCACTGAAATTGTATAAATACAAAATTTAAATTACCATGACATTAAATGCATAAACACAAATAAAATCTTGAATTAATTTATTTGAATCTGGAGATTGCAAAAATTATAGAATTTAGTTTAACAATTCTTTCTTCGATTCGATATTTCAAAATAAAAACTTGAATAAAAACATCATTTCTGTACAATAATTTTTCGTAGCATTAAAATTAATTAGCTTGCTTCTAGGATATATTAAACTTAAAATTATTGGATCTAGTTTCTACGGTTTTATTTCTACTACATCATTTTTTCAATCATTTTTTTATTTTGTTTCATTTTTTAATTGCAAAACTTTAAACACAATCTATCAGAAATTATAAATATTATATAAAATATATATATATATATATATATATATATATATATATATATATATATATATATATGTTTGTATTATAATAGACGAACTTCTTTATTAAAGATATATTTATGGATAAGAAGTGAGTCGCGTGCGAAGGATATGTTGTTTATATAGTAATTTTAGTACCACATGATCGATAATAACCCATTTCATTGGTCCGAGCACTCGAAAGCTTCCCTTTCCACCAAAAATTAGACGAAAATTGTGGTAGAGGGGGTAATTTTTCGTTCAAATGATTATCGAAGTTCGAGTAGAGGAGTCTTTTGAGGTTAAAATTCATAATAAGGCAAAATTTATCTTACAATTTGATTTTTTATTCTAAATTCTGATATATATAAATTTAATAATTGATATATTCAAATAAAAATTTTCAGTATCAAAAATTGAAATTTTCTAAACTTTATTTTTTAATGCATTACTAGAACGAAATTAAACACATGAGAAATTCCAGTCTGTTTATGTATAATAGTTTCTTTCTTAAATAAATTTTCAATTGCATAACATTGAAAATATTTGGGAAGATTCAATAATTATAATGCATCAAAACTAAAATTTAGAAACCACAAGCAGCATAGATTTCAATTCAATTTTAACTCAGCGATCTCGAATGTCGATTATGCACCTCGATTTACAGATAATTGATTAAGTCCAATATTTTAAAATATCACAAAATAATTTACAACTTGGATGAATGAAACATAAATTGAAATGCAAAATACTCATTTTAAATATATAACTGATAAATTCAAGTCAAAAATACTTGAAGTTAAATTTATTTTTATTGTATAATGTTGAAAACATTTAATGAAATATAATAATTTGAGTTTACACTAAATTTCAATTCTTCTTTCATGTTGTTTTATTTTTACGTAATCCTGCATTTTAATTAAAATTAAAGCGCAAAAACTTTTAATGTTGGATAATTTCATACAATTATTTAAACCACAAGTAATCTTCCAGAACTAAGGCTCAGAAATAATAAAGGTTTACTATTAAATATTAAATACAAGTTTTTATTTTAAAATATCGGATGACTTGCAATTCAAAGACGTGTATGGCTAAAAGATTGGCAAATTGAATTCTATAACATGACAGCAAACTTTTAAAATCGCCATCAAATGTTTTCCTATAAAACTAAACAGTTTTTTCCGTTTAGTAAAAACTTAGCATAATTGGTTTTTTGTCTTTGAGTTTCTGAATTCTTTAGTCAATTTAAATTGCAAAACGCAAACTACCATGAAATTAGAATATCTACTTTAACAATGTTGTTTCGTTTTTGCATGAGTGTTGTTAAAATTATATTCGAATATTTTTAGTCATATCGTTTTATCAAATTTAAAATACAAAAACAAGGTGAAAAATAAAAGCAGAAATAAAATCTTGGGTTATTTTATTTAAATCTCAAGCAAAATACTTGTAGAATTTAGTTTGACAAATCTTTATGCATTTATATTTGTCATTTCTGTATTGGCATAATTTGAATTGCAAAATATAAACTACTATGAAATTAGAACACTAAAACTTTTATCACAAAGATTGTTGAATATTTAATTTAAAAATATCGTTTCGTTTTTGTATGAATTTTACCAAAATTATATTCGAGTATTCTTACTCCTTTCGTTTTATCAATTTAAAGTACAGAAACAGTGAAAAATAAAGGCAGAAATAAAATCTTGAGTTATTTTATTTAAATTTCAAGTATAATATTAAAGAATGTAGTTTAAGAAATTCTCAATTTATATTGCAATTAATTCTATATTTGAAAATTAAAATTTAATTTTTGTATCAATTTGCAGCTTTTATTATTTCCTAAAATAATTCTAAAAGATTATCTGCGATTTGAAATTCTAAATTATCGGTGTACAGATATTTGTAAGGATTTAAAATTGTTAGAACTATTTAGTTTGGACGACACGGTTTTTTTAACAGTGAGATTATTCAACTTTAAAGTTTTTTCATTTATTTTTATCAAATTAAAATGCAGAATCACAAAAAACTAATCTTGGTTATTTTCTTTGTATCGCAAGATTATATAATTTAATTTGTCAATTATGCATGTTACGTGAGTCAGTATGAAAGACCACTTTGTGCAACATTGTAGCTTATCTTTAATATTTCCTTTCAAGTAATTGATATTTCTGTTTATTCCAAAATTGGTTATTTAGAGGTGAGCCTAATAGCTAACAATATTCTATTGTTCAAGTAAAACTGCACTTGTTATTAAGGCCACCTTTGTCATCATCACAGAACCTATAAATTCTTTGTAAAGTTGTAGGAGAGTTGATATTAACACAGATATTAACACAGACATTAGCACAACCATTATATTAGTTGACATCTCTCTCCCGCGACTGCAAATCTCGGCATTAATTTATTGTAATAGTTTTTATAAGTAATTTCAAGTAACAAATCAAAGTGTAAAAGTTAAAAAGTGTTTTAGTAAAAATATTTTTTTTAAGTTTTTAATTTTGTTATCGACGTAACAAAATTTGGCGCAGTTCATTCAGATTTCGTGAACGTTTCTAGAACTCGCGAACGCTCACTAGAAACGGCGGATTCCAATCCCTTGCCGAAACAAAGGACCAAAGCCAAAAATCTACTTTCCTGGTTGAACACGGACCACAGCCTCCCTGCTAGGACAAGATAGATCGTCCCAAGAAGCCGGTTGAACACGGAATTTGGCTCACTGCTGGTGGACACGACAAAGGCTCAAGCTCCATGAAAACAAGAGAGAGATCAAGTAAGAGATAATCGTTTCTTTAATTTTATGTTTATGTTCAATTTGTTGCATTTTTACGATAATCAGTGTTAATATCCAATCATTCCTTTAAACCTTTTAATTTAAAGAATTTTGTTTTGATTTTTAATTAAAATATTTTCGAAGGTGGAAATATTATTTTTGTTTTATTATCGGACAAATATTTTCGGAGGTGGAAATATTTGATTATTTTTTATTATCGGAAAAATATTTTCGGAGGTGGAAATATTTAAGAATTTTTAATTATCGGAGAAATTTTTTCGAAGGTGGAAATATTTAATTTTAAAAGAAAAAGCGATATAGTTTTAGTTATTAGTTATTTTCTTTTAAGTATTCATATTAAAAATAAATTACGTGGCAGAGCGGCACAGCTCGTAAGCTCTAGAAACCCCTCAACGTATCCAGAAATTAAACAATTTTTAAATACCCATTTTGGAGATTCAAGGGATCTCTCATCTTTAATTCAAGACTTACAAAGACTGAAACAAATCCAAAATGAATCCCCACTTAACTTTGTCAGTCGGTTACAAGTTTTAAATACTAAAATACACGCATTCGTACAAAAATCCCAAAATCTTACCCCTGAACAGAAAAATGCTCAGTGCAGTTTAATTGATACCATGAGTTTAAATACCCTGTTGACTGGTCTAGAACCCAGACTAGAACAAATTATTCGTGCAGGAAATCCTCGAGATATATTAGAAGCACAAGCAAGAATAAAACGCGAGCTGCAACTTTCATATTTTGAAAACCTAAAATTTTCAAAATTAGATTCCACACAATCTTCTAGTCAAATTAAGAAACCTAACATTCAAATAAAATGTCTCAAATGTGGCAGAAATGGACACATTGCCCCTAATTGCCAATTTAATCGATTTCCAATGAATCCAACAAATAATTTTCAAAGCGGATCTCGAAACACAAATTTTCAACCGAGACCACAATTTCCTCAGCAATTTAATCAACAAAGACCTAATTTTACCCAACAAACGCATCAACAATTCAGACCTTCTTTGCCCCAATTTACACAACAAAGACCTCAAGTAAATAATCCAAACCCGCAAAGAAACTATAATTTTAATAATCCAAGAACGCATCACATAAATGAATATCCCCATAATTATGAATTTTCAAACTCTAGTTATAAAACCGAATATTATTAAGATAATTATGACCAAAATAATTATCAACAATACTATAATGATGACTTTTATGAAAATCCACAAGAATTTGACTATTATCAAAATGACTATTATTATCAAAATAATTCTTCTCAAAACGAAGAAAATTTTCAAGAATTAGCCTCGGGAAACCAACCACCCAACATAAAGGAAATACAAACCCAACTACAAAATTTGTCTTTCAACAAAACGAACCTCGACACAAACACTCAAACGAACCAGTTTATTTAAATCCTTTAATCACCGTAAGTTCCAAAAACTTATATTATATTTTTGACAGAACTCAAACTCACAAATTACTAATCGATACCGGAGCTTCAATCTCAATTTTTAAAGAAAAAGTCGTAAAGAATTTTCCCAGATACCCTGAAAGTAAACCAATTCAAGGTATTACTAATGAAAAATTATTAATTACAGAATCAACTCTAATTCCTTTTGCCCCTAATGATTATCATAAAGTTTTTGTTTATAACTTAGACATAGAATTCGATGGAATTCTTGGTCTTGATTTCTTAGATCATTATGACTGTATTATTGATCTTAAGTCCAAACAATTGTAAACTAATTTCAAAACTGTCCCATTATTCAAAGCCGGGCAAGAAAACTCTTCTCAAGAAATCATTCAAAATCCACAAAACTCAATCTCAGAAAATCTTATTGCTACGACAAGTCATATTTCTAAAAAAAGTCCCTAAACCTTTAACTTCAAACATTATTTTAATTGAAGGAAGAACAGAAAAAATTTTTAAACTAAAATGCAATTTATCTAATACTGATGCCATACTTAAGACACAAGAAAAGGATAAAGTTAGATTACCTCATGCCGTTGTGAAAATAAACGCAAATGGTGAATTTTTAACTTCAGTCATAAATGCTAATTCAATTCCAAAATCTGTTGATTTTTCAGACCTTTCTTTAGAATCAATCAATAATTTTAATCAAATCTCAAATCTCAGTTCCAATATTTATGAATCAACTTTCACTGATAGGATTCAGTTAATAAAAGACCAATTACGTCTTGACCATTTAAATCTAGAAGAACATGAAATGATTACCAGTCTTTGTCTAAAATTTTCGGACATCTTTTTCTTAGAAGGTGACAAATTAACATTCACCAATGAAATAAAGCATTCGATAGACACTAATAATTCCAAACCTGTTTACACCAAGTCTTATAGGTATCCTCAGATTCATCGAAATGCAGTAAAGACTCAAATAAGTAATATGTTAAATCAAGGTATTATTCGACCCTCAAAAGAAAAATAGCAATGCAGACGCATTATTACGCATAAAGATAAATCACTTCCAAGACTGTACTAACTTTCACTCAAAAACTAAAATGCATGCCCTAACTGAAGACGAAACTTCAAATGATGACTTTATTGAACAACAAAACCTTGAAAATGAAAGAATAACTTCAGAATATATCAGATTTGTTGAACTTTATAAACCAAATCACTAATAGATTATTCAAAAATCGAAATATCAAACTCCCAACTTCTTGATAAAACTCATAAAAATATAGTAACTTTCTTTTGCCAAAATAAACTGGGAGAACTACATGACAAAATCATAAATGACCTTTTCGAAATAAATCCAGACTTCAGTACCGAAATAATTAATATATTTTCCAGTAGTTCAATTAAAGAACGAAGATACTTCATAATACCCCTTCATTTTGACCCAGAAGAATTATATTTGCTGAAAAAGATATTAAAATAAAAATTTGTCAAAATATTGTAACAACTCCATCCAAGATCAGATACCAATAATCATTGAACGATATCACTGTGGAAAAAATAATGTACACAGAGGTATAAATGAAACTTTGAGACGCGTTAGAGAAAAATATAATCGGCTAGGAATAATTAAAAATATTGAAAATTTTATAAAATCTTGCGAAATCTGCCAAAAAGTAAAATTTTGCAGAAAGAATTTAAGCGCACCCTTCGTAGTAACAGAAACACCAAAGACTCCCTTTGAGCGAATCAATATAGACATATTTGAATATCCTGACAAAAATTACGCACTAACAATACGCAGATTTCAGTGACTACGTCAGTAATTAAGAATTTTAATAGTACAATACAAAAGTTACAAATTGACGAGTCCACATTTAATAAAGATCTTCAAGAAATTCAATCCGCAATTGTTAACCTTACAGATGATTTAGCCTTTTATCAAGAGCAAATAAAAGTACTATAAATTTGCGAATCATTGATGACAAGTTATGTTTTTATTGAAGAAACTCTTGATGATATTTTAAATTCCATTTCATTTGCCAGACTTAAAATTTTACACAGTTCGATTATATCACCCAATGATCTATTAAATTCAATACAAAAGATATCTGAATCGCTGTATAAAAATGAGTTACCTATACCAGTTTATACTTCAACTGTAGCACAGTATGTTGAATAGAATTAGAAGCATTTCAAATTGATTCAAAAATCGTCTTCGTTTTAAAAATACCTTTGGTAGAACCTGAAAATTACATCCTTTACCAATTATATCCAATTCCTATTTTTGATAATCGTACAGGTCTACATCATATGCTTCAAATTGGTCATAAATATATTGCTAGAGACGATGACTCTCTACTTTATGTAACTCTTGATAACATGGACAATTGCAAGTGTATACACCGAAGTTCGAAAATTTGTCCAGACATATTGCCATATCCAATCGACAGTGATGCAATTTGTGAAGCCCAGTTTTTCAAGCAAACCAGTTATTTACCAAAAACTTGTCAGAATATATTAATTTATGGAAAGGAGTATAATATCCAATCAATTGCTCCAAACCATTGGCTAATAAGTATATCAGATCCTCTACCGATCACCGTTAGATGTGAAGGAAGAGAAGTAATCACAAAAATAGTAAACGTTAATACTATTTAAAAGCTACAACCAAAATGTAGTGCGTTTATCGGTTCCACCCGAATTATGTTAGTAAATTCCACACTGTAGATATAAATTATTGTTTATCTTGCACATCCTGTTATTATTAATCTGCATCTTGATGATTGTACAAAACTGATTATATTATTTTAATTGTTTTAATTTTCATTGTAAAAGTTGTCTTCTTACTCTCAACACGTTCTTCAAATACAAAATTGGTAGATTTTGAGTTGTTAATTTTTATTTTTTTAAAAACTAACTTCCCAAACAAACAACCATTACTGGCGCAGTCAGTAGGATAGTTCAGCAGTTTTTGAAAAAGAGACGAAAAACTGAGGTTTTTGAGCCAAATTGAACATAGCCTACACCCAAAGAAAACTCGAGGTAAGTGAGACTCTTTTCCAATCAAACCGATATTTCCTCTGACAGTTATCATTGGTAGTATCAAGAGTGTTATATTACACATAGACTAATTTTTTCGAATTTATGAAATCTTTAATTTTATAATATTCCATAATTCACTAATTGAAAGCGAATTATTATTGCAATTTCAATTTATATTTACAACTGCATTTTCACTTGAAGAGAAAAGATAAAGATAAGAGATAAGTTATATTTAGATGAGAATATAATAGCTCTTTGTATTCTATACCTTGACTTTGTTTTAAATCGCAATAGCAGATTACTAACTGATATTTTTCATTTAGAGGACACTGCAATCTTGTGTTTTAATTGTTGAAAGTAAATCTTATCGTGATATACTTTCAATACAAACAAAAGCGAAAGTTAACAAATATTATATAGACTTGAACTTGACATTATTTATTTATTTGATGATATGTTATTGAATTGATTTATTTTTGAAAAAATCAATCAGTTCACAATTAAATTTTATTATTCAAGACAATTTCTTATATATTACTATTGTTTTATGTGTTAACAAATTTTTATTTTTACTTCCTGTTATATAAAATTATATGAACGAATTTAGAAATCCCAAAAGCAATTTTGAAACTGATTCCAGTGACTCTGATACCGAATTAAATCTTTCTTATTTTAAAAATAAATTAGCCACCATCATGAGTCAACCAACGCAATTGCCATCCGCGAACACTTCCCAAAGTTCACAGGTAGCAATTGATGTAAATTTAATTAAATATTTTGCTGAATTCATTCCTGAATTTGACGGTAACACTTTGGAATTAAGACAATATATTGCCCAGGTAGAAAATATGTTTGCAGAATTTCCCCAACCTACTCACAAATTTGTTTTTGCTCATGCGCGACAAAAATTAAAAGGTGCCGCAAAAATAACTTGTGCAGGAAGAATTGAACTTAATACATGGGACGCTTTAAAAAATCGTTTAATTTCTCTTTATTCATATAATGATACGTTAGAAACCCTCGAAATGAAAATGAATCAAGCTTTCCCTAAACCCAATGAATCTCTTCTAGCCTTTGGTTCTCGTTTGCAACATATGAGATCCCAAATAATTGATAAGATACACCTAACTGAAACAGACCCTAATAGACAAATATTAAAAATTGAATTTTGTGAAAGCAATGCAAAAAACCGCTTCATAACTTTCATCCCCGAAAGATACCAAACTGACTTAAAACTATCTAACCCTGTTGCCCTTGAACAAGCCATCGATTTATTTTCTGGACTTGAACAGGAATATGAAAACCGTATCGCTCAAAGAAATCTAGGAAATCCACAACAGAGACAGACAAACTCTAAACCCCAATTTCAAAACAACAGAACTTCTTAACAAAATCATAATTTTAATTCCCAAAACTCTAATCCTAAATATTATCACCAAAACTTTTCTAGAAATTTTAGAGGAAAATCTTTTCCGAATCAACACAATCAACCTCAATAAAGATCTTTCATCCCTCAATTTACAAAAAGGCCCAACTTTAATAATCAACAAGGATCAAACCCAAACAGAAATGTTTTTACCCCAAACAGACATTTTAAACCTCAACCTCCTACCCCTATGTCTGGTGTGGAAAACTACACTCAGAGAAATACTAATAATTTCCCAGGACCCTCGAAACAAAACTTATCTACCCCCATGTCTGGTGTAGAAAATTTTAATGTTGAAAATATCAATTCTGAACAGTATTTTGAAAAAAACAGATATTCCCAGCAACAAAACACAGATTATTTAGAAGAATCCCCAAATTTTAACCAGGACTTTCCAATCGATCACAATTCAAACAATCTAACTTAACATATGAATTAAACCAAATAACCGCAAACTCATTACCTTACATAAAAATCCAAATTAAAAATAAAATCTATAAACTACTAATTGACACCGGATGCTCATTTTCAATTATAAGACCCTATATAATTTACGAATATCACCCTGAATGTATTTATATAAACAGAACTGAACTAAAAACTTGTACTGGAAACGCCATTGCTGAGTACAAAGCATCAGTACCACCCTTTGCTGAATTTAATACAGACCAAAACATAGAATTTATTTTAATAGGTTTTCGAGATCTTCAAAAATTAAATCTCTCAATTGATGTAGAAAACAATCGACTCATAAATAAATACACTGTCATTCCCCTGTATTTCCGTGAAGACTTTTCAACCTATACATTTGATCTTAACCCCTTAGAAATCGTAACAAAACGTATACCAGTAAATATAAGAGAAGGACAAATACTTATTCATTGTTACAATAAAAATGGAATTTATATACCAGAAATTCTTACATATGCTAAAAATGGTTTTGCAAAAATCGAAATCCATAATACTTGTTCAAACGAAAATTTAATAACATTTACCAACCCTTATCCTTGTACCCCAATTACCGACGAACACGAAATTTATAATTTCAATTTAATTCCACCTGAATCTGATAAATTAGATATTTCATCCCTTATCAGAACAAATCACTTAAACCACAAAGAACAAAATGTTCTATTAAACTTATGCGAAGAATTCAACGACATTTTTCAAAAACCAAAAGATCAACTTAGTTTCACAAATATTGTTAAACACCAAATTAGAACTAAGGATGAAGAACCCTGTCATTCAAAAAGTTACAGATTCCCTCAAGTACATAAAGATGAAATTCATAAACAAATACAACAAATGTTGAACGATGGAATTATACGACCTAGTATCTCACCCTGGTCATCCCCTGTGTGGATAGTACCGAAGAAACTTGACGCATCAGGAAGAAGAAAATGGAGAATAGTAATAGATTATAGAAAAGTCAACGAAAAGACAATCGACGACCGCTACCCTATTCCAAATATTAATGACATTTTGGATAAATTTGGACGATGTAGATATTTCACAACTCTGGATTTAGCTTCTGGTTTCCATCAGATAGAGATGCACCCAGGTAGCATAGAAAAAACCGCATTTAATACAGAAAATGGACACTATGAATTTTTACTTATGCCCTTTGGTCTAAAAAACGCACCAGCTACATTCCAAAGAGTAATGGATAATGTTCTCAGAAATTTTCAAAATAAAATCTGTTTAGTATATATGGACGATATAATAGTATTTTCGACATCCCTTACAGAACATATAAAAAACCTGAAACAAATTTTTCAAACTCTCAGAAATGCCAACCTAAAAGTACAATTAGATAAAAGCGAATTTTTAAGAAAAGAAGTAGAATTTTTAGGACATATTGTTACACCAAACGGAATAAAGCCAAATCCAAAGAAAATTGATGCAATTAAAAGATTTCCACTTCCCAAAACTCACCGTGAAATTAAAAGCTTTTTAGGACTTATAGGTTATTACCGGAAATTTATAAAAAACTTTGCTAAAATAGTAAAACCCCTTACACAAAAACTAAAGAAAGGTGAAGAGATAATCATTGATGATGAATTCGTGAAAACTTTTAATTATTGCAAAACACTTTTATGTAATGAACCAATTTTATCATACCCAGATTTTTCGAAGGAATTTCAACTAACGACGGATAGTTCAAATTTTGCATTAGGAGCAATTTTATCACAAAATGGACACCCTATCAGCTACGCTTCAAGAACTTTAAACCCTGCAGAAATAAACTACTCAACAATAGAAAAGGAATTACTTGCTATTGTTTGGGCATGCCGCTATTTTAGACCATATTTATATAATCAGAAGTTTACAACCTTTTGGGACCACAAACCCTTAGAATGGTTATTTTCCCTTAAAACTCCAAACTCAAAACTTCACAGATGGAGACTAGAATTGGAAGAATTCGATTTCAAGATAAAATACAAGAAAGGAAAAGAAAATCAAGCCGCAGACGCTCTTTCAAGAATAAAATTAGAAAACAACCCTAATATGAATGCCATTGGAGATGAAAATCAATCGATGATAGCGAATGATGGAGATGAAGATACCTATCGACAAATTTTAGATTTAGCAGAAGAAATCGCTGAACAGGAGAATCAACAAATGAACAAAGAAACATTAAACAAAAATGACGAAAATCAACCCCTAGATTTATACACGTCATCCCCTCCTACTCCAAATATTCCACAGATTTTAAATAATCAAGACGATGAACTTGCAACCCAACATACTTCTCGCGAAAACCCTATTTTAGAAATACGACCAACGGAAAGACCCACTAACTCTTACAAACGACAAATAATAATTTCTCATAATCCAAACGCCTTGATGTCTAGCATATCAGCCAAAAGAATTTTTGAAAATTTTAGATACACTTTAACTTTAGCCAGATCCGCAGACGAACAAGAAATAACGAATATGTTTAAACAAACTATTGCCCCTGATAATTTATATTGCCTTTACTTTTTTAATGAACACGATAAAGCCAAAATCATAACTACCTTACAGAAAAACTTTACTTCCCTTAATCTTGTCACATCTTCAAAACTACTTCAAGACATAACAGATAAAGAAGAACAACAGACTTTAATAAAATACCACCATGAAGGAAAAGTTTCCCATAAAGGAATTCACGAAGTTAAAAATTCTCTTAAAAAATACTATTGGCCCTCTATGGAAAACGACATAAAACTTTACATAAATACTTGCCAAACTTGCCAAACTTGTAAATACTTTAGAAATAATTCACATTGACAAATTTTTCTGTGAAAATAAAACATTCTTAACAATAATGGATCCCTTTTCGAAATTTGGACAAGCACTACCCTTAAAAGATAAAAACTCAATTCAGATATACGATAATCTTCTAACTTTTATTTCATTTTATGGAATTCCCAGAATGATTATTTGTGATAATGGAACCGAATTTAAAAATCATTTAGTTGTTGATTTTTGTAACCTTCACAAAATAACCTTACACTTTACTACCCCTGGAAACTCAAATTCTAATTCCCCGGTAGAACGATTTCATTCAACCCTACTCGATGAACTTAGATGCTTAAGAAAAGATAACCCAAGGAAAGACATTGAAACTTTAATAAAATTTGCAATCATTAGTTATAACAATTCTATACACAGCGTTACTCAACAAACTCCTTTTAATATTATACTTGGACATACCGACATAAATCCTTTTGATCTTTCTGAAAAAGCTATTACTTCAGAATATGCCCAAAATCACAAATCTCTAGCAGATAAAATATACGACAGAGTTAGAAACTCGATCGAACTTAACAAAAACAAAACAATTTCTAAAATAAATGAAAACAAATCCAACCCTGAAACGGTAGAAACTGACCAAAACGTTTATATAAAAACTAACCAAGGTAGAACTAAAACTAGACCAAAATTCATTAAAACTCAGGTAGTCAAAGACAAAAACATTATTGCCAAAACAAAACTAGGACTCGTACATAAAAGTAGAGTAAAGAAAAAACGATTTATTCCAGGAACACCTACAGGAACACCCAGTCGAGACAAAGATGAAGAACAACCAACTACTAGTAATACTTAACTGTATTTTGACAATCCCTTTAATAAATACCCAAATAACTATAACCCCTATTAACAATTATATATATACTCAAGAATTAGGTTCAGCTAGAATACCCTCAACATATCATAAGTTTATTCACTATATTAACCTCACTGACTTAAACGTAGAATTAGGAAATAATGAAAATATATTAATATCCTTAAAGAATATTATAGAAAATAAGAAATTAAAAAATAATTCTATTAACTTAAATATATCACTTAACCATATGGGATTTAATCAATTAGTAACCCATAATCTTAATCAAATATTAGAGATAAAAAATAGAATAGCCGCTTTTACTTCAAATCGCGTACGAAGAGGATTAATTAACCCCATTGGAAATATTCAAAAAATATTTGGAACAATGGACAACGAAGACCGTGAATCAATCAATAAAGCCCTATCGACCCTAGAAGAAAATCAGTATAAGATAGCAAAAAGAATTGAAGTCCAAACATCAATTACAACTAAACTTCTCGAACATTATAAGAAAACAGTTTCAACATTAGATTTAAATCAAAATATTTTAATGAAACAATTAGAAAATGCCTTGAATAAACTCAAAATGACAACTAGAGATCATAAAATTATAACAAAAATCCAAAACACATTTTCACAGCTTTATATGAATTTAGATAGAATAAAAGAATTTATAATGACTATTGAAAACGCAGTAAGTTTTGCTCATCTCAAAGAATTACACCCAGGAATTTTACCGAAATCAGATTTACTTTTAATATTAAAAGAATTAAATACAATTTTCTCCCAGAACCAAATACTTCACCTTAAAGACCTACGGAATTATTATAAAATGTTTTCAGTAAATATTCACACTGAAGAAAATTTGATCTATTTTATAATGTATGTACCATTATTTGATGCTACACAATATAATTATTTCCACTCGTTCCCTATTCCATGGAAAAACCGAACCCTTATAATTCCACATCCATATATCCTCATGAGTCTTACTTCTTATCTAATACCAGCCGAAAATTGCCAAAAAATTGAAGACACATATATATGCCGAGGACAGCCACAGCCTATAGATGATAGTTGCGAAATTTCAATAATTTCCAAAAGTGACTCATCTCAATGCATCGTACGAACTACCAGGCTTTCAGCAAATATAATCGAACAAGTTGCTCAAAACGAAATTATTGCCGTTCCAGCAAATCCAATTAAAACCCCTTTTAACTGCAAAAATGGAAATGGAATTCAGTTAATCACAGAACCGAGTATAATCAATATTCCTGAAGGATGCCAAATAACCATAAATGGTCAAATGTTCGCCCATAGCCAAGAATTTCCGAAAACAACCAAATTTTCACTCCCAAAAATACAAATACCGGAAGATTATGAAAGTTAAACCCTCAATCACATACAGCTTCGCCAAATCAAGCTAGACGAAATTTCAGAGCTACACAAATTGTCTTTAATTATTTTAATTGTTTTAATTGTCATTGTAAAAGTTGTCTTCTTACTCTCAACACGTTCTTCAAATACAAAATTGGTAGATTTTGAGTTGTTAATTTTTATTTTTTTAAAAACTAACTTCCCAAACAAACAACCATTACTCCCGTGTCCAAGACAAACAGTAAATGGATACATATCAAAATATAACCTACCGAAACCATCCACTAAATATACCATTCAGCTGTTGTGAAGATCTAGTACATAAAGTCAACCTTCCAGACTTGAAACCGTTAAAATTAAGCAAATTGAATACAGATGATCTAAACGTTGCTCAATACAAGTTCTCCCAATACTCCGATCAATTAGATGACATTATTAATCAACCTTTGGTAACCAAAAAATTATCGTGGTATACTATATTTACCATCACAATAATCATTGCTCTAATTTGTCTATACATATTCTGCAAGTGTAGAAGAAGACGCAGAAGACACCAAATCTCTATACAAGGACCAGATGATCCACCTGTACCACCAATGGTACCTAGCGTCTTTCAAAGACGTATTAGACGTTTCATTCCCAGAAGAAGAAGTAGCATCCACCTTGGTGAACAGATTGAAGAGGAATCCCCTGAAATGGAACTAAAAGACATTTCCTAAAAAAATGTGTATCTATAACACAAAAATTGTAACTTTAGTTATTTTTTGAATTCTAACATTTTTTGATATTCTAGTTTTAACATTTTAACCATTTTTATGTTTTATTTATATAAACTCAGTTACTTTTGATATTATTCTCATATATACTTATATTATTGTATTTTACTCTCTTATATATTAATAATTTTTATGCAACTTACACTTTGATGTTCTTATAATGTATTTATTTTTATTAATTTTTGAATTTATATTCATTTTTGATCTTATTCCTGAAAACTTGATGTATGGCATCACCTTTTTTGTATAGGGGGAAGTTGTTACGTGAGTCAGTATGAAAGACCCCTTTGTGCAACATTGTAGCTTATCTTTAATATTTCCTTTCAGGTAATTGATATTTCTGTTTATTCCAAAATTGCTTATTTAAAGGTGAGCTTAATAGCTAACAATATTCTATTGTTCAAGTAAAACTGCACATGTTATTAAGGCCACCTTGGTCATCATCACAGAACCTATAAATTCTTTGTAAAGTTGTAGGAGACTTGATATTAACACAGATATTAACACATATATTAACACAGACATTAGCACAACCATTATATTAGTTAGTTCATTTTTGACATCTCTCTCCCGCGACTGCAAATCTGGGCATTAATTTATTGTAATAATTTTTATAAGTAATTTCAAGTAACAATTCAAGGTGTAAAAGTTAAAAAGTATTTTAGTAAAAATAAAATTTTTTAAAAAGTTTTTAATTTTGTTATCGACGTAACATGCACGTTTCTCAAATTGAATTGCAAGTCGTGTGATATTTTAAAATAAAAACTCGAATTTAGCATTTGCTCCGAAACCGTTATTATTTCTGAGAATTAGTTTTGGAAGATTACTCGTGATTTAATTAATTGCATTTAAAATTTGAAAACTAGCTTGGACTACACGATTTTGTTTTTAGTATTAAATTATCCAGTATTAAAAGTTTTTACTGGTTTGTGTTTATAAATTAAAATGCAGGATTACGGTAAAAAATAAAACCATATTGAAGTAAAACTAAAGTTTATTGTAAATTCTAATTATTGTATCTCATTAAATATTTTCAACGCCAGCTAGTTGACGTATTAAAAAAAAGACTCGATTTCGACAATAATTATCTATTAGGGTTTCATGGTCGACATTCGAGACAGCCAAGTTGAAATTGAATTGAAATCGGTTTCTATGCTGCGCTCGGTTTCTAAATCTTAGTTTTAATGAATTCTAATTTTTAAATATTGTTAAAGGTTTTTATATTCAATTGAAAATTTCTTTAAGAAAAAAATTATTAAACATAAACAGACCGAAACTTCTCATGTATTAAATTTTATTTGCATTCATCAATTATTAAATTCATATCTATCAGAATTTAGAATAAAAATTTCAAATTGTAAATTATTTGGCCAGATATTTCAAAACAAAATATTGAACACGACTTGAAAAAATATACACGAAGCAAACTTGGCATAGCCGACCTATAAAATTGAAATCGGTTTCGCGATGCTATTTAGAGTCGAATGCGTTTCGTTTATTCGAATAGCAATACTTTGAGCACAATAAAAATACAAACATGCATTGTTGTGTGATTCGCAAACTGGTTTTTCGTAATTTACAAAGTACGTTGTAGATATTTAAATCACAATTAGAATTTTGAATCGAGATTTTTTAATAAGTTTGCGTTTCGACAATTTGAATTATAAATCTTTTAAGAATAAAATATTGAACGTGATGCTAGTTTAGAAAATTATTCATGGTTCAAATGTTTATACAACCAACTTCTGAAAAATCTGATTCATAAATATTTTTTTAAATCGTTGAAATTATTGAACCTAGTCTCCGCGGTTTTATTTCTATGTACGCAAATTTCCAATCTTAGTTTTTTAGTTTTACAAATATAAATTATAAAATTTTTAGCACGGTAGAAATAAAAACCGGAGCAGAAATAAAATAAATTGGAAATTATATTATAATATATATTATATATATATATATATATATATATATATATATATATATATATATATATTTATATAAATATATATGTTTATATTATAATAGGACCCCCGGTAGCGCAGAGGAAATGTGCTCGAACCTCCAAAATTTCACTAATTCGGAGGCTGAACCGAGTCTCGTACCCGGGTTCGAAAAAAAGTCGTGACGTCATCTCGGGGGTACGGTCGTCTCTGGTAACTGGCAAAATCCATGAGAAAGAGAATCATTGCTCCTTACCAACCCGCATTGAGGCAGCGTGGTAAGGTATGCCTCAGAACCTCAAACATGTCGAATTACAAAACTCATGGAATTGTACCCCAGGTGGGTAAGCAATCCCACACCGGGAAACCGGTCTGCCTCAAGGATTATGGGGGAGGCAAATATTCGACTACACTACATCTAGCAACATATAACTGCCGAACACTCTCCAACCAAGCTAGAATTGTAGAATTAGAACAAGGGGCAATAAAAATCAAGTGGGATATCATTGGCATAAGTGAAGTTAGGAGGAAAAACGAAGAGCTAATAACACTTGAATCAGGCAACCTCCTATACCACCGAGGAACACCAACAGGAAGAACTAGTGGTGTTGGATTCCTCATCCATAAGAGATGGACCGATAAAATTATAGGCGTGTCCGGAACATCAGACAGAGTCGCAAGTCTTGCATTGTCGCTTTCAAAAAGATACTCTATTCAAATAATACAAATTTACGCCCCAACAATTAGCCATTCTGACGAAGAAGTCGAACAACTATACAGCGAAATCAAAGAGGTCTTAGATACCAACAACAGCCATTTCAAATACATTATCGGCGACTTCAACGCGAAAATAGGGAAAAAACAAGACCGAGAAGGATCAGTGGGGAACTTCGGGTTCGGTGAACGAAACGAAAGGGGTGAGAGATTAGTACAGTTCGCACACTATCCGAACATGTACATATCAAACTCCTTCTTCAAGAAAAATTCTAATAGGAAATGGACTTGGGAAGCTCCAAATGCGTCAGTCAAAAATGAAATTGACTTTGTCCTGACAAACAAGATTAATACCATCAAAGATGTAAGCACGCTAAATAAATTCAGGACAGGAAGCGATCACAGACTTGTCAGAGCAAGAATTGTCCTTAATACGAAACTGGAGAGATTTAAACTTACTAGGAAGACGCCCGCTACTAGCATAGACATTAACAACCTGAAAGAAAATTCTGAAAAATATCAGACGCTGATAGAAGAGAAGCTCCGGGAACAACAAGACAACACACAACTAATGAATACAATACTGACCTGTGCTAAAGATATAGGCGGAAGCCAACAACGAAACGAACACAAGAAGCTTAGTTCGGAAACAAAGGCGTTGCTTCAGAAAAGAAGAGAACTGAAAAGGACAACAGACATCCAACGCATAGAATACAGTAAACTATGCAAGACAATAAGAAAGAAAATTGCAGAGGACATCAAAAAATACAACGAAAAATTGGTAGAAACTGCAATTGAAAATCGGAAAAATTATAAAAACGCTAAGAAAGCATTGATAATTGGGAAAAGACAAGTATGTCACGAAATTCTACAAGGATCTATACAAAGCCCCCGAATCTCTGGAAATACAGCTGGCGAAAGAAGAAATACCTGAAATACTTGTGGAGGAAGTGGAATCAGCGGACAACAAAATGAAAAATGGCAATACAGCAGGTAACGACGCAGTAACGGCTGAACTACTAAAATACGCTGGTAGAGAAGCATGGAAACGCCTAGCCAAAATATATACGAATTGCCTAAGAACCAGACACATCCCAGAAAAATGGAATAGCGCCCTCATAGTATTAATCCATAAGAAAGACAATAAAGAAGACATTCGGAACTACAGACCGATAAGTCTCCTGCCGGTAGTGTACAAAATATTCACTAAAATCATAAAAAACAGAATACAGAGTACACTAGATTCCGCTCAACCCCGAGAACAAGCCGGATTTCGTAGTGGCTTTAGCACAATCGATCACATACACACTATAAGGGAAGTTATCAGTCGAACTAGAGAATATCAAATACCACTTGCCTTGGCCTTCATTGACTTCGAAAAAGCGTTCGACACTATATATCCGAAGGCGGTAATCAACGCCCTGAGTGAACAAGGTGTAGATAAGCCATACCTAGAAACGTTGGCTAATATATACAAGGAAGCCAAAGCCAAAATCAGAATATACGAAGGCAGCCCTGAATTTCCTACTAACAGAGAAGTCTGACAAGGTAACTCAATATCACCGAAGCTATTCACAGCGGCATTAGAGAGTATCTTTCGACGATTAGACTGGGACCACAAAGGACTGAACCTAGATGGAGAATATCTAAACCATCTGAGATTTGCCGATGACATTGTCCTAATTGCCAATAACACAGGAGAACTACAAAATCAAATCAATGAACTTAGCAGAGTAAGCAAGGATATAGGCCTAAAAATAAATATCGGAAAAACAAAGATAATGTACAACGAACTAATAGACACACAAGACTTCACAATAGATAACACAGTTCTGGAAATAGTAGAACAATATATATACCTAGGTCAATTAATACACATATCAGGTTCGCTACTACCAGAAATAAACAGAAGGATCAAACTTGCATGGATGACGTTTGGAAGAAACTCCATAATCTTCAAGTCACGAATGGCATTCCGCCTTAAGAAGAAAGTATTTGATCAGTGTTTTCTACCAGTACTGACATACGGTTGTGAAACCTGGATTCTGAAAACCGAACTTACAAGAAAACTACAAGTAGCACAAAGGTCTATGGAAAGATGCATGATCGGAATAACGAGAAGAGATCGGAAGAGAATAGAGTGGATAAGGAACAAAACCCAGGTAATAGATGTTATCCACAGAGTGAAATCTCTGAAGTGGCAATGGGCAGGGCATTTGGCAAGAAGACAAGATAATAGGTGGTCAACAAAAATCACACAATGGTATCCTAGGGGTGTTAAAAGACCAAGGAAACGCCCCAATGTAAGATGGGACTATGACATCAAGAAAATAGCAGGCATAACCTGGTCCCAAAAAGCGTACAACAGAACAACATGGAGAGATTTGCGAAACGAATATGTAAGAGAGGCTACACCATAAAATAATGGTCGAAATTAGCTGCATATGATGATGGTGATGATTATAATAGACGAACTTCGCATCATCCTCTGCTCTAACTTCTTTATTAAAGATATATTTATGGATAAGAAGTGGGTCGCGCGCGAAGAATATGTTGTTTATATAGTAATTTTTGTACCAAATGATCGACAATAACCTATTACATTGGTCCGAGCACCTGAAAGCTTCCCTTTCCACCAGAAATTAGACGAAAATCGTGGTAGAAGGGGTAATTTTACGTTCAAATGAATATCGAAGTTCGGATAGAGGAGTCGTTTGAAGTTATAATACACAAGTCAGAATGTATCTTATAATAAATATTTCATTTGTGTAAACTGAGTAAAATAAATCAAAATATTTATTCAATACGTGAGCATTTTTATTAATCAATTTGAGAAAACAAAATTAGTAAAAATGAGTAAATATAAATTCACAATTAAATATTACACTTTAATTTTCTATATCAACTATATAAATACATCATGAAATTTATTATAATCGAATGTAAGTAAATTATTCAAAAGTCCGCAATAATACAACCATCCTTGTAGTTTGGTAAATTTATTTTGGTTTGTTGTTGGATTGAATTTTTTCAATGTTTTTGCATATAGCATCGAAACGTTTACCAAATTCTTTTTGAAACTCTGTTCGAGAATTTGTTGATTTTTTATCGTCCTCTTTAAATGTTACTTGTTTTTTCTGTTCATTTCTAAAATTGTCAGAATAATTATCTTTTGACTCCATATTTCTTGGTTCAATTATAATATTTTTTCTTTTCTCTTATATATAAAGAATTGGTGGACAATAAAATTTACCGATCGGTTTACAATTCCAATTCACCTTTGGAACTGATTCTTTGTTAAGTTTAAGATTTAGACGATAACCTATTTTTAAATATTTAAAAATTACACATGTGTTATTTAAGTTGGAAAATATATTTTTCTTGACAACAAATGTGTTCGACTAATGAAGAACGTACCAGGACACATGTAATGTGTGAAAAGATTGGAATAATGAGAAGTGCAAAATTTAAGAAATTTCATACAAAATACAATTGCAGATACTTTTGATGTGCAAATTAACCCAATGAAATTTTTAGTTGGGTTGGTTTTAATAAAACTATTTTATTTACAAAACAAATTTTATTTACACAAATATATACATTTCAACTTAATGCTAATAATTGATGCGCTATCGTGTGTAACGTTAATATACGTTTATTTATAAACGTGTTACCGCAAACTCCGTTTGGCTGGTGTGCTCCAAAATCATTTTAACATTCTCAACGTTATCATTTGATATGCCCCCTTCGGAAGTTTTAGAATTGATACTTTTATGATGTGTGCGTTTTTTGTAAGGTAATATTTCTGCACATTTTCTCAAAGACATTGCCTTTAAAATGCAATTGAATTGGAATGAAAAATGTTCTCTTTATATACTATCGATGACAACATAAAAAAAGTATATGCAAGTCATAATTAAATCTAAAAATATTTGTAAAAATACACATATTACTCATTTATTAAACTTTGATAAAATTGGATATATATTATTGAATGCGTCGAAAAGTTGTTGGGGATATTTAGCACTGCTTAATATTATTTTTCCATTTGCAAATATCAATATTACTACTTTCGGTTCGAGCACTCGATAAATTAAACCTGGAAATAGTTCGGGTTCATAAGTGGCAAAGAAATCATTAAATAAACATAAACTTTCCAATCAAATACAAAAGCCAACATTACAGCTTCCTACGAAATTTTGAGTTTTATAATTACTAAATACAACTGGAAATCCTAATTTTTGTATGATTCGTGCATGTTTTCGAGCAGCCAATATTGAATCTCTTTCGGTTTTTGCACCGGTACACACCTTTCTGCAACTCGAAAATATTAAACTCATTGTTCGTGGTTCTTTTATTCGCATAATAATGGCTGAAAATCGCCTGGGATTGTATTCAGTATTTCGAGCTTTCATAGCTATCGTTTTTAAATTTAGTTTGCATTTTAAATTCGCCGTCGAAACAATGTTTCTGAAAAAAATATATATATTTAAAGAATTTTCATTAAAGATTACTTGCAATTGAAGTTTTGTAGTCGGTACTACTCGTTTGTGTGGTATTGCAGGAATTTTAAAACAATCTTGTGTAAATGTCATTTTTTACAATGTATTCTCAATATTTATTATACAATTTTATAAAACAATAAAGATATGTAGTTACTAAATTATTACTATTGTGCTGTATCAAATTTAAAAATATTTTTAAAATCAATATTTCATTTTAATGCGTCAACAATTGAATTGATAGATGAAATAATAGAAGCAAATAACGGTCCTCTTCCCGCGCGGATAATTTTGTTATATGTTGCAGAGAAAAGAAACGCCTGTGCAATGACTAGACCCGAATATCATCGTCTTTTGTCATAAAATTTGTTATATATAAAAGATACGGTAATTAATAAATTATGTTAATCGGGTCAATGTAATGAAATATTGATAAAGTAAAAAAAGTCGACATTTTTAAACCAACTCAAAATATTTAACATATGAAATAACTATAACCATGATTGTTTCCGTTGCATGTCTCTTTTTAATGTTGACAGTTTATGGATTTCAAAAAGATAAAACAGACGAATGTCGAGTAGATACGTGTAATTATATCGATAATACTGTAAGTTTGTATAACGCCAATATAATTGAAAAGTTAAACGGCAACGCTGGAAATTTAGCAAAGTATTTAAAGAACCTGATCGTTACTTTAATGGAGTTGTTGAGTAACAAACTTACAAAGTTAGAGGGAAAATATAATACGCATTTACGAATAGCTTTCAACGAGAGCAATAAAATCAGTTTAGAACAAATAGTTTCAACAAAAAATCAAAGTAATTTAACAAATAAAATATTTATCGACAAAACAATAAACAACTTTGTAGTTAATGCAAAAAACTATCAAAAATTATTTAACGAAACTGTTAATAATTATATGGATAAAATTCTACAAAAGATCGAAACCCAATACAAGTACGAGGTGGAAAATACTTTTCAACCAGAAAAGATCAAAAAGATATTTAAAAATATTACAGAAGCGTATATTAAACCCCAACTTGAAAATTATCGCCCACTACTGTTAAATTCTTTGAATTATTCTCTTGTTCAAAAGTATGAAAGGGATTTGATCAATTTAAATTATTCAATTATTGAAAAATATGAAGAAGAATCGGCGATATTTAACGATGCTCTTGCA
The DNA here is from genome assembly GCA_034190945.1 of Octodonta nipae. Lineage (NCBI taxonomy): Eukaryota > Metazoa > Arthropoda > Insecta > Coleoptera > Chrysomelidae > Octodonta > Octodonta nipae. Next base: position 71,676,158 of record CM067218.1, on the reverse strand, counting down.
AATTATTTCAATGGTTTTAATTTAAAAGTTGAAAAGTTGGTTAATGTCACGCAGATAAATTTAAACGAAAAAATTTAAACAATTAAATTAAAAGACATTTTAGATGAGTATGGGAAAGTATACTTTCAAAAGTCGTTAAATGATTTACAAAATAAAGTTGATGTAGTTTTAAGTGAAACAATTTTAAATTTTACAAAATTTACATATTATGATTACTACGAACATTGTCAAACAAATTGTTTAATGCAAAAAGTATATTCTATACAAAATGATGCATTGTGTAATGCAAATATTACGCACAATATTACCGCAATAGTAGATGCCTTGAAAGTGTTGAGGCATCCCACAATTAATTCCATCGGACAATACGACATCGATAATGGTAAAATATCCTATTTGGAAGCGAACCTCTATGAGTGCACCTTTTCCTTCACCCAAACAAACTGTTCGACGCTTAGAAGGCCGACATGTTTTCTAGGTTATGGAAACATATCTTTTACTACACCCGATAAATTTTTAAACGATTCAAATGTACTACTAGAAGCGGGCACTGCTACAAGTAGTATCGGTATAATAGTCTTTATCATATTTATAGCACGTCGCGCTATAGCCAAATACAAAAAGATCAACGATAAAGAAATAAAATTACCGAAATCCAATAAAAGATTTTCAATAATTACAAATGAGTAGGATGTAATTTGATGAGATTATAATCAAATTTCTTAAGTTGGAAATTTGATATTTAAAACGTAAATTATAAAAAAATTGATTTTGTATCTTGAAACCATCATAACTTTACTCCATGAGATATTTAATGTAAAATTACCCCTTTCTCTCATAAATTGAATTTGGAACACCTGGACTAATATTATTATATAAACGACAACAACATTTTCAGGGGCTCGTTGTTTAACCATCAAATAATTCTATTAATCTGAAAAATGAAAGTACAGTTTTTTGCAAAAGCACAAGCTGTCAGAGAAATAAGAAGATTTAAAATTGAAAATGGTTCTCTAACACAATGGTTGCAGCAAAACAGCAAAACCTGTTACATTGCATACAATGAAGACGATACACCCGTGTCTATTGCGTTGCTATCAAAAGTAGATTCCCGCCCGTTTAAAAAGTACAGAAATGCAAAACTTGTTAATTACATATATACTGTTGAGGACTATCGTCGGAAGAAATTTGCGTCCAGGCTGCTCAAATACATAAAAGGAAAAGAGGAATTGGTCACATTTACTGCAACCGATGAAGTTGATAAAGTGCTTGAGAAATGTCAATTAATGTTTTCACTCATCAACTCGTGAATTAAAAAACTTATAATTTAAATGTATAATAATAAAACTGTATTTTTTGAAGAATGTCAATGTTTATATATTCACAAAAATATATTTTTTTACACTCGTCTATTAAAAAACTATTTTATAATTTAAAACTTTATTATTCTCTAAATTTATAATAATAAATTTTTCAAGTAGAATTATCTTGGCGCAAATATAAATTTGTAGCTGGGTGGTTCGGTTCTTATTTAACTGTTTACAAGAAGAGAAAAAATTGCATCGAGTAATTTCTAGGTTAGATTTAACATTTATTTGATTGTAAAATTACTGCTCTCAGAAATTTCTTCAAATTTTTAGTGGGAACTTGGGGATATTTGGGTCAATGAGAAAGGTGGATTTGGAACACGCCGTATCCATATAAACGACAATTCCTTGGCAACATATATAATTTTCCAGGGCCCATTGTTTAACGTTTAAAATTTGCAAAATAAAATAATTTTATTATTCTTTAAAATGAAAGTATTTTTTTTTTGAAAAATCCAAAGCTGTCAGACAAATAGAAAGATTTAAAATTGCAATTGGTTTCCTAACAAGATGGTTACAGCAAAACAACAAAAGCTGTTACGTAGCATACAATAAAGAAAATAAAGCTGTGTCGTTTGCGTTACTAACAAAATTAGATTTCATTTCGATCCGTTTAAGGAGCACGTAAAGCCAAAGCTTATTAATTACATATATATTGCTAAGGATTATCGTCAGAAAAAATATGGGTCCAGGCTAGTCGAATACATAAAAGAAATAGAAGAATTTACGACATGTACTTCAACCGATATAGCAGATAAATTGTTTGAAAAATGTCAATGTTTAAAATATGATGATTCAATGTTTAGGTATCCATAAAAATGTATTATTTTGTTTTTTTTTTAAACTCGTCTATTAAAAAACTATTTTATAATTTAAAACTTTATTTTTCTTTACCATAATTTTAATAAAACTGTATTTGTAAAGTTACATCGGGTCAAATATAAATTTTCATCTAGGTAGTTCGGTTTACAAGCAGAAAAGCGTAGCAATTGCATCTATAAATTTTTAATTTATATTTTTATCAGTTGATCACTATTCTTTAATCAAACACAAAATTAACTTTATATTGTTTGGATAAATGAATCTAATAATACAAAAAACAGACCGTCTAAAAAATATGTTTTACATGTCTTTCAATTTATTCAATGTGTGATTAATTTGCAAATTTTCTCCAAATTGATTATCTTCTTCGTCTATATCATCGTTTTCATAGCCATCGTCCAAAGTAGATTGTCAGGTCGATACACTGGACGTTTCTTCGATATTTTCAATGAAATGTGTTGTACTGTAAATGGATCCTACGTCCGAGTTGTGTCGATGATCTATTAAATATTCTCTTCAAGGTGTCATTCCTTTGTACGCAAGACAATATATATTATATATATTCAATATCTCTGACAGGTGAAGTAACCTGAAAATTTTATCGTGACATTCTGTCCTAGGAGTTAAGGGAGAACAGCAATTACACGGAACGGCTCCAGATTCGGAACCTCTGTGTACTGATTCTCTTGAAAATCCTTACATCTCGCGTCTTCAGATGATCTATTATTTCGGCATATAGTTCAGAATCGCTAACCGAGCGTTTGATTTTCGAGTCGGTGATTGTTAAAGTTTTTATGCTATTGTCGAATGCATTCGCGGATCTTTCCATTCTAAAACCGTCGTATAAGTCCTCTGAGCATTGAATCCGTTTGGTAGTATTTGAGTCTATTAAAAATACACTAAAAACTTTAACATTTATATCTCTTATGTGTAGATTATACGGGTTTGGATTTTTGTTTTCGACGAGTGACATGAATTTTCTCAATTTCGATTCCTCAAAGTCTCTATTTAATTGCATAAAATTGTAATGTTGGTCAACGATATCTGAATGAATTGCCACCATTAGCGATATGATAATGGCCACGTCGGTTTTTAATCGTGGCACTTTTGTAGGTTGTACTGCATTTGAAGTATTGACTACGGTATTATTAGATGTCAATCTACCGTTTAAAATTTCACAACAATCAGTTTTTTTACCAAACATTAACTTTTTCAAATTATCAAATACCGTATGAATTTCCATAGCATTATTAATAATGACATTGGAGCATCCTACACTTAGAGTGTTTTTGTTTTTGAGCAAACAATTTATACCATTTATTAAAATTATGTTTTGCGTATATCCCGTCTCTTTATAGGAAGCACCGAAAATGTCCATTTTTTGAGACTTTGACGAAAATAATGAATTGTTCTGATTATCGTGAATAGATAACACCAGTCCACATTCCAATAACTGTCTCTGAGTTTCACCCATCGAAAAGTTGATGCAAACATAATATTCGTTCATATATTTGACGGTATTGTATCGTATATGTGGAGAATTTACTTTATTGTTGTAATCGGATTCCAACGGAAGGATGTGCCAATTTGAAACTTTAAATGTTTCCTGCAAGTAAGGATATTTATATTTACCGATATATTCGTAATTGCTAACGTTTTCAACTCGATCAATCGTAGAATGTGCTATCACGGCATTTGCATTTTTCGATATCGTTGTTATGGGAGTAGATTGTCTACAAAAGTCTAGCACGTTTATTCTGCCGACGTGAGTAGAGGTTATAGGCCGATTCTAGCTCACCCCCTATTTTAAGGGGGTGGTTTTTCGTTGGCGTGTCCGAGGGATGGCTAATTAGGAATGTGGGGGATGGTTTTTTCTTTAGCATGTACGAGGGGTGGTTTATCAGGAATGTGGGGGTGGATGAAGGCAGTGTTCAAACCCTCGTGGTGTAAAAGTGACAGAAGATATTTCGTCTTTTGGAAATGGATTCGTTTGATTGCACTCATGTTGAAGAACAGCTTCATAATTGTTTGAACGTAGGACTACTTTCTCAGCAGTAAATACTATTTCCAGAACCTTTGCGAATTTGTAGTGGGCTACTAAGTAGTTGGGTGTAATTTTCTTGATAGTTTTTCTGCTAGTAAAACTAAAGCGATGTTTGTTTGACATAAGACTACTGTAAACCATCTTACCCACTTCAAAATACTGTAGGAATACGTGTTTGCATTAAAATATATATTGTTCACTACCACTACTACGAATGCGGTTGACTCTCCCACCAGAGATAAACTAAATAATATTAAAAAAATTTGCCAGAAATGTTAGCTGAGAAATGGGATCGAACCGAGAACCTGTAATGGGGAATATACTTACCTCTGTGAATACTTTCCACTCAGCCATTTCTGGGTGAATACAAAACAGGGTGTAAAGGTATAAGTGTTGCATTATATAATTGTTAACTGAAGAATAAAGACGTATACGTCATTTTCAATAATGATATTACTGAAAGCTAGTATTACTACTGGTTTTGTGATATTGACTTTTATATCACAAAACATGCTATACACAAATATACCACAGGGGGTGGAAAATGTGGCGGTGTGCTTTTCTAGGAATTGCTCAAATAGATCTGATTTTTCACCAATGAGGCGGACATGGCTAAATGATGGGCTACTACCAGCATATTTTGCAGAATATCCAAAAGATGGTACCCCATTACGCTACAAACTTAAAATTTTCTTTTACAATGGCACTGAAGAGGATTTTGATGGTTTAACAGCAAATTATGATTGTCAGCAGGAAGCCGAAGCCGCAGCAACATGTGGTCAACAACAGCTACCAAGTCCACTTCAGAGGGAACTCAATAACTTATTAATATTATTATGTTTTGCTGTATATCTTTGATATTATTGTTGGTAAAACTTATATTGAAATGTATAAGATCTATACACTCGTTAATAAAATAATTTTGAGAAATAAAAAATGCATGTTATACTTCATTCATTTATTGAGGTAAAATCTTATTGATTAACCAATCATAAATATCATTACAGTTTTTTATAGCACATTTGTATTCTGCGTATTCTTCATTAGAATCTTCATAATGATAGCCACAGACTATGGGATATTTACTTGCCTCACGATCCTTCTTAGTCACATCTCTCAACTTTATGGCGTTGATGGTATGCTCCAAATTTACGAACTTTACATGATTGAGTCCAAGCTCATTTTTACACTTTTTAACTAATAAGTCATATTTTTGGTGACCTCTAACGTAGACATGAGAACATCTGGAGTGAAGAAAATTCAAAATCATATTCAACTGACTTACATCCCAGATTCCACCATTGTAGCTGAGTCCATGAAGAAAATTCTCACAATATCTCACGGCTCGTCGATCTTCCTTGCACAGCAATTCAAATGGCTGAGGAGGTTTAAACAGGTAATGTATGACACCCGTTGCATGTCTCTTGATAGCCAATTCTTTGGGAACAAATTCCCCGTTAAGAATGAAGCCTTGAATGTCAACGATTGCGATTTCCATGGTGAACTGAAGTTGTAATGTGAAGATATGCTCTTTTATGAGAGGTTTCGAACAATTTCGCTGAGTGGGAGAAACTCCATCAAACAATCGTGGATGATTATACAGAAGGCACGTGTTTTGTCAGGAAAACCTGTTTGAGATTCAATATCCAGACGTACATCCACAGTGGAGGATTTCATGCTGTCTTCACGTCGGAAACAATCGATTACGAAGAGAGTGTGATTCTTGAAGGTGAGATAGTCTAGGAGCGGGTGCCTCTTGTCGGCAAAACTAGGATAAAAGTCCGTGTAGCGTTTGTAGGCTTCTCCGTATTCGTTCCTGGGGAAATCCAATTGTCATCTTTCGTTCGGCCAAAATTCTCCATTGAGAGTTAGACGAATATTAGATATGTGGATGTGATCAAATTCCGTGGGATTGGCTGCTATGTTGCTGTGCTTATTGGTCTGGAAGGCAACGATGACGTATCGAGGACTCTCTAGAGCAGCACAAGTTTTCACAGCCCAAATTTCTCGTGTTGCGCCTGTCTTCAGAGCAGGCAACTCATGAAGTTCCCATTTACTAAAGGGAATAATAATGCCGGTATCCCGTTTAACGGCTTGCAGCAGTTCAAGTTTCATATCATCGTTGGGGAAAATATGCTGGACTTTGAGTTCAATGCTGTCAATCGTCACGCTTGCTTTTGTAGATTTATCAGTAATAATAAGACAATCATCATCATTTCTTGCTCGCACTAAACGTATTGTTTGCTTTCCGCAGGTCACTCGCTGGTAGTCGTTGAAGAGGGAAAACAAATGCTTGAGCGGGATGTACATTCGGAAAGATCTGTCTGCTGCATTCACAATTGGTTTACCAGCTTGGTTCACAGTAATCTCCACTATGTCGTTGTTCCCAAATGACTTTACATAGGGATAGTAGGTTCTGACTTCCATTCTGTGAATGCTGTCATCGAAACTAGGCTTTCGGAAGATATCGAATGCTTGAGTTGACATGATAGCCTAGCGATTGTAGAAATAGTTTATTGGAGAACGTAAGTGATCTCTTCAAAGGTTTCGTTGATACTGACTTAGGTCGTGGTATGTTTGTACTTTTATGAGGATGCTCAAATACGAGTAAGCGTCCCATTATTGCTGCAATAGCTGTTTCAGTTCCAGTCTCACAATGATTTCCTCCCCTCGGAAATTGACGAGTTCAGATTCCTGATTGAGAATTCTCAAAGTTATGTTATGTATTTCTCTTCGGTTGATAGGTAGGTAGATAAGATGTTGAGGTGTTTCGTCAATAGCGAAACCAGGATCAACTCCAATGGCAAATTCGTATATCGTATGTGACGGTCTGTCGTTGTAGAATGCTCCCGATGTGATGTTACTATCGAGATGGATTGTTCGCACTTTTATGATATTGACTGGTAAATCAGAGCTCTGCACTTGAAGAGGTGTGAGCAGTCTCTTGGAAAAACCCAGTATGGCACCGATGCTGTTTTCCTTTTGAAAGTCTATTCCGTATTTACTGCTGTATATTTCGCACTTGAGTGTATTATTGTTGGGTTTCAATGAGAAAATCTCATCCACATCCTTCGAATGCTGCACACCCAATACTTTTCTAACGTGCGCTTCAATATCACCAATTTCGTAGCTGCCTTCAGGTAATTCGATGGAGGTAGGTTTCTTTTTCGAGTCGATCAAATACACTTTGCTTCCCTTCTCAATGTTCGGGATGCTGTTGTAGGAGTGGAAACTCAGCAAGGCTTGACCGTAATTGTAGTCAGGATGTAGTTGAATAGGTGGTTGAAAATCAATGGACAGTATTGAACTGCGTCCTTTCAGCGTTAATATCAAAGACATGACTGAAAATTTCCCTCAATGTTAGATGTTATTATAGAGAAATTGCAGACACAAATGACCGCAATTAGATTGATTATAATTTTGGTAGGAGTCGTTGTTGTAGATTATCGATACATTGCTTCCTAAATACTCAGCCAATTCACGAGGCGGTTTCAAATTACCAAAACTATCGAAATATTGAGCAACGTTTCCATTTTTAATGTAAGCTACCCAGTGTGTGCCTTTGTTGCGACTAGAATCCAAGTTGATGATGGCAGACTCGATTGTTGATGGCTGTTGTTTTTTAGGTAAGGCATCACGCATAAATACACCTTTAAAATTTGGTATTTTCAATTTTTTTGCGTATTCAACAAGCTCATTGGTGTAAAGTGCTCGACTGGGTAACTTTATCGGAAGTTTTTTTGTTGTTTCTTCAAATAGAGACCGAAGCCTCCTTTGCGGGACTTTTTCAGGTAGAGCCCGGACCCTTTCTTTCCAATCTCCTCCATAGCTTGATTGTGCCGTCTGTCCTCTTCGAGTTTCTTTTTGGCATTTTTTGCGTCTATTATTGTTTTACCCAAAATTGCAGCTCCTCCAGTAAGGGTTCCAAGAGCTGAGAGTCCTGCAAATAGCGGGAGTAATGGGAGAATTCCACCGACTTTCGACTCGAAAGGTATCACACGAGGAACTCGAATTTTCTTACGACCGCCAGCTTTCTTAATTGCCATCCTAGCCGCTCTCAACGCCATTAGGGATGACCGTCGTAGACGTTGTCCTGCAGGAGAGTTAGCGATAGCTTTATTCGTAGGCAGCATGACATGCTTTCGAAATGGTAAAAGGGTTTTGCGTGTTGAAGATTTTCGCTTATGGGAAGATTTTTTCACACCTCTACTCCTCTTCCGCTTTTGAGATTTCATGCCAAGACCGAGTTTCTGTTTGGTTTTCATAGTCGTTGTTACGAGCCAAGCAGCTGCTTTTTCACCGAGTGAAGCGTCCTTAGATTTGAATCTCTCCCAAGCCCTATTCTCCAACTCAAAATCTGCCTTATGACGATCTGCTAGAGAAGTGCTTTTACTGTAAGCAATATCGTGATTCCGACAAGCTGCGTCGGTTTTGTTTATACCTCGCTGTCCTAGAGCTAAGCGTTTTTCGAGTTTCGTACCCGGTCCACAAAATTGATATCCAGGAAAGTGAATTTCAAAGGGTAACTTGTTGATTAGAGTGTTCACTACACTTCCACTACCTTCAGCGGTTAACATAATACTGACTGACGTTCAGAAAATAATTTTATATATATAAACATCCATCAAACCCTTCTACATCAGTTTACTTTGAAATGCCTATAAAGCAACAAGATATTCAATTGCCTATCGAAAATTTGGATTTCGTGACGGAAGTGGATGGTTATGGTAGTGCAGCATAGAAAAATGGAAAACTATGGCCAAATTCCGTTCGGGCAGCGTTCTGCGGCCCCAGCGGCTGCGGGAAAACCAATGCGCTGCTCTCGCTTTTGTTCAACGAAAACGGATTGCGATTTAAAAATGTCTACGTGTACTCGAAATCTTTGTACCAACCAAAATACCAACTACTAGAAGAAGTTCTCAAGAGCGTTAAAGGTGTGTCATATTTCGCTTTCAGCGAAAACGAAAATGTAATTGATCCATCAGACGCCTGCGAGTATTCAGTATTTATTTTTGATGATGTGGCTGGTGATAAACAGAAAAAGATTCAGAATTTCTTTTCCATGGGACGACACCGACACATCGATTCAATTTATTTATTGCAGACGTACAGTAAAATGCCTAAGCAACTAATACGAGACAATTGTAATGTGATTGTGCTATTCAAACAAGATGAAATCAATTTAAAGCATGCTTATGATGAACACGTATCACCGGATATGTCATTTGAAAAGTTCAAAGATTTGTGTTCAAAGTGCTGGCAGGACCGCTATGGGTTCGTGCTTATTGTTACAGAATTCGATCTGAATGAAGGACGATATCGCAAAGGTTTCGATCAATATATAAGAGTACAGGGTGAAAAATAATCAGTCAGCAACAAAAATGTCTTCAGTGAGCAGGAACAGCATTGCAGAAGCTTTTCGCAAGAAAAAAATTAAACAACTAGCACGATCTATTCGCAAGAAGTACCTCAGTCTGAAACTGGGTAAATCGGAAAACGATGAAACCCTCAATAAGCTCTTTGAACCGGTGGTCGGACCTTTGAAACAAATAGTTTCGACTACATCCAAAGTTCTCACCAAGATACCATCAGCGTCAACAAAATCACCTCCGATGTTGCCATCTATCAAACGAGAAACAATTGTGAAAAAAGAAAAACTAGAGCCGTTAACATCAAAATCAAGTCTATTCCTCGAAGAAGAACCAGTCGCAGAGACTAGTTTTTATACCGATGCTGAAGCTGAGGAAACGGAAGAAGAGAATGATGATCCGACTAATTACTCTGACAAAACTTTTGAGTCCTATATGGAGCAGTATCCAATAATGGTGCAAAAGTACGTAACCGAATATTTCCACAAGAGTGATAAAATTGACAGCATTTATGGACCCTCATACAATTCGAAAACCTCCAAATGGTACCTCGGTAACAAAGAAATCAACTTCGATACGAGGACAGGACGTCTTACAGTTGGAGACGCTGCGTTTCGAGGATCACCTGGTCTTTACCAACTGATATTCTACAAGGACCCCGCATACACTCCAGATGATAAAATCGTGTACCAAAAAGTTTTTGAGCAAACATTAGTACACCGGAATGTAAAAGGACACTTGAAACCCTCAGGAATATCCAAATACAAGGATGTCATTAAACCTATGTTTATAAAACCAATTAAACCAAGCAGCAGCATCGAAGGAAGAGGTATGAAGTTGAAATATAATACAAAGCCTATGGAATACGTCTACTGGGACGATCCCAATGAATTGGTGGATCGTTTAAGGTTACTTGTTGCATCAAAAGAGGCCGGCAACACATCCCACGACAACGAAATTGTAGCGATAATAAATGAGCTCAAAGAAGCCAATATTATACGCGACAAATAACCAAAGTAGTCATTAGTAAAATGTCTCTCGATAAATTTGGTCGAAGTGCTGTTCAACAACAGAAACCGAGTGATTATGAGCGAGCAAAAATACCATTTTCCTTCACATCCGATGGAAATATTGATGTAGAGAAAGTGATAATTTCAAATGTTGGAGATCCGAAAGCGGATATGGATGCCGCCAACAAACTCTATGTCGATGACAGAGTACGTGACAAGTTGTCTCAAATTAAAAAGGACTTTCAAGTGGCATTTAGTGATTTCAGCGATAAGGTTTACAGCAGTATGCGAAAACTTGAGAAAAATCAACATACTATTGATAGCAGCTTAACGGTTAATCAACAGAGCTTTCTGGAATTTCAGTCGAATACGAACGTTCAGCTTAACCAGCTTACGAAATTGCCACAGCAAATTGAAGAGAATCTAAGACAGACTATAAGTGATGAAATTTTGCAATTGAAAAACGATATTGATGAAGTGAAGGCTATCAAAGATAAAATGCTAAAAGTTGTGCCCGAAGTATATGTGGACATGCAAAAATTACACGATGAATGAGTGATAAAGTTAATAAGATGAACTTAGAGATGAAAAAATTATCAGATGACATCAAGAGCGAATTGCGATCTCACAAAAACGAAGTCTCATCGCAAATCAACAATCAACTGAAAATGATTAATCCAAAAATTGTAGCCATTCAACAGCAACAGCAGCAGCAACAGCAATCTGCTCTAAAGACTAAATAAAAAGTCATCAACCATGTTAAATTATAGTAGTCATCATGAATTATTCCAAGGAAAAAGTTCAAGTTGTAAAGGAGCTGCATCGACCTGTGAGAAAAAAATTTCCACGACGTCACACCATCATTAAGGGTTTCGATGATTTATGGCAGTCTGATTTAGGACAATTAGATCTTTATGCGGGAACTAATAGAAATTTTAAGTATATCTTAGTGGTAATTGATTGTTTTTCCAAGTACGTTTAGACGAGACCGCTGAAATCAAAATCAGGAGAGGAGGTGACAAAGGCTTTCGAGAGTATTCTCACTACTAATGGTGGCCGCCGCCCGAAAAACTTGCAAACAGATCACGGAAGAGAATACTACAATAGTGACTTTACGAAACTAATGCAAAAATATTCGATTAACCACAATAGTACATTTAGTGGGATGAAAGCAGCTATATGTGAGCGTGTAATAAGGACGCTAAAGGAGAAATTATTCAAATATTTCACTTTAAATGGTAGTTACAAATGGATTGACATTTTACCTGATATCGTTCAGTCTTATAATAATCAAAAACATCATACAACGAAAATGCGTTCTAGCGACATAACTGCTGCTAATGCTAAAGACATTAGAGTATTCAATAGGTTAAAAATCGCTGGACCTAGGAAACTCAAGGTGGGCGATGTGGTGCGAATAAGTAAAGTGAAACACGTCTTTGAAAAAGGACATACCAGAAATTGGACTACAGAGCTATTCAAAGTACGTCAATATCAGGTAACGAATCCCATTACGTACCTGTTGGAAGACATGAGTGGTAGGCCAATTAAAGGGGGTTTTTATGAGGAAGAATTGTAAAAGACTGTCAACCCTGACGTTTACCTCGTGGAAAAAGTATTGCAGAGAAAAGGCAATAAAGTTAAAGTTCGATGGTTAGGATTTGATTCAAGCTATGACAGCTGGATTGAAGCTAGCAACCAGTTGTAACTTGCAAGCCGCAATACAGCAATACTTGAGTGGAAGGGAAGACAAGAAAATGTTATAAACCCCTTCTGCATTAGCTAGCACTTTCAGTAACAGTTTCGTGAGAATTAGTGATAGCAGCAGTATGAGTGATAGTTCTTTTGAAGATTTTGATTACACCGCAGACCTTGATAGAATACTAAAAATGTATGAAGAAGCAGCCAGAACAGAATCATTTTACCTCTTACATACAAAATTTCCTATCAACAGATCTGAGTATGAAATAGAGTGTGCTCTAAGTCCAGCCAGAACGTTTGCACCAGTAATTATTATTAAAAAAAATAATGTAAAAATTGTTCTAACTAATTTCGAATGGATGGATGTTGTGTGCGTTCTGAAGCTGATGCAAAAGAATTATTTGGAAAATCCAAACATCAGCAGCCACGAGATTGCAGCGCCAATTTCATGTGGAGAGTTTCTACATATAAGTCAAACCAAATCTGAAGATGATGTGAAACAAGTACTTTTAATGCAAAATGTTACTGTGTTATATTTTTCTCATAGTGATGTAGTGGAACTTTTAAAAATAGAACCTATAATTTCTAGTAGAGTAGAAGCATATATACAAATGGACTTTTGTAAATATTATTTTACCGTTTTAAATGAAGTTTGCTCGTGGAAACATCTAATTTGCTCGCAACCAGTTGAACGACTTTTATCATCATTATCATCATCATCATCATCATCATCATCATCATCATCATTATCATTTTATGTGGATATATTTTATGGCAAAAAGAAATGTTTACAGATTATATATTTTTTTATTTTAAAATACCCACCCTCTCCCGATTATAGTTGAGATTGCTAGCGATTGATTTCAAATCTATAAAAAAAATATTTTATAAAAATGATGTTTTAGTTCGAATTTTTATTTTAAAAGATGGATCAAGAAAAAAGAATTGTTGAACTAAATTCAATAAATGTTGTAATTAAAATTCAAATAAATTAATTCAAGATTTTATGGTAATTTAAGTTTTTTATGCTAGACAATAATTCTACTTTCCAATTTTAGTAGTTTCTAAGAAGTAGTGTGTTAAAACGTTTTTTGACAAAAAGTTGACTTCATGGAATGTAATAACTATTGGGATATTGGACAGTTTTATGAAAATGTTTTAGTAGAAAATCCTCAAATTAATTTGTCCTGCTACGAAAATATGAATTGGTTGTTTTGTAGTGAATGTATGAAACAGAACGAATGCCGAATCACTGAATTAATGGTGTATTGTATAAAGTGCAGGAAAATTAATATACACCATTTGTAATTTTTGGGTACCATTATTTTCTAGTTTGGTAGTTAAAATGTAAATTTTTAGAGAATAATCTTTTGGCAACTTGACGAAGAAATGCATATAAAAATTACCGGTATATTTTAAAATGCTATGCGAAACATGATTTAAGGAGGGGTATGAAAATAATTTAACATTTCTTGTATATAATGAAGGACTCGTTTCTAATTCTTCATAGTATTACTTTATTATACATATATTTTGTATCGTGATCATGCAGTCAAAAAATGATGATATCGAAACCGGTCCCTATGATGCAAATCATCGGGTACAAAAAAAAACGTATTGGAAGACATATTTTAGAATGTGGGAAAAATTATCCGCATCTAAAAAGATGTCAGTTCAATATGAGACATGTAATTCCGGAAGATATACTGGAAGAACATCATCAAAATTGCCCTGAGAAAAGGGAAGATGTATTGTATTTACTAAAACAGTTATCTACTGCCACAAGAAGAAGATGAGCAACCAACAAAATACCCCGTTTATAATATGCATGTACCGACAACAGAATCCTGGGATGATTGTAATTACAATAGTTACGATCACACAGAATTTATTGAAAATAAACAAAAAGCAAACGAAGTGAATTTAGAAATATGGAACGAATAAGATTTGCAAATTTGGATACGAAAAATAAACAAAAAGCTGTAATCAATAAGGAAAGTCAAGAAGACATAAATTATTTACTAAAAGAAATAGAGAATATGAGATTTCAAAATAGTGAATGGGTTTGATTTTGCTATATATGTTATAATAATTTTTATATTGTTGTGTTTAAAAAATAAATAAATTATCGAAAAAAATAATCTTTTATTTACATATTTAGTGTACCAACATTTGTTACAATGTTTTTTTTTACTTATAAATGTAATCAAATTGAATAATGAAGTGAGAAAAATGAAATGATGTAACGTAAATTGTGTAATTATGTATCTACAAATTCTTGATAATGGTGTTCTAACCTTGAGGAAATTCCGAATCTAGGAACCGCCCTTTAAAAATTCGTTCCCTGTGCTTACCATCCAAGACGGGTTTGATTTTTTCTTTAAGTTTTTTAATATGGTCTTTAAAACGCACCCTGTCAACAGCGTATTGTTGCCAACGACCAATTCTTGCTTTCTGATAGGCGTAGGACCACATTATCATCAGATGGACTTGACATAATTCGGTATTTTCCACAAACCTGACCTTTTTCCTAGGCACAACTGGTGATGAAGAGTCCTTCTCAGCTTCATTAGATTCATCGTCTTCCTGGGAATCAGCTCAGAAATTGTTCTTTCTCTCCTGAATCTATTTGTAATATTACAGGGTGAGGATGAAGTAATATTCATCAAAGGGGGATCTACATCATCTGTTTCGATAACAATCTCAAGATCTTCCTGTTCCAAGGATTTATGTAGGAAGTCACCAAGTCGTAGAGGACATGACTTCTTAGGACTCATACTTACATCAAATGAATTATTTGAATAACTTTGAGGTTCTAGATCGACTTCCATCATTTCAGTGATATCGTTTTTTTATACTTTTCTCAAAATTTGTATGATGTGTATGCCCTTTTCTATCTTTATATACGACATAAATCGTTTACTGAAAGAAATAGAGGATATGAGATTCCAAAATAGTGAATGGTTTTAATTTTGCTATATATGTTATAATTTTTATATTATTTTGTGTTTAAAAATATAAATAAATTATAGAAAAAATAATCTTTTACTTACATATTTAGTGTACAAACAAAGAGGAGTATCTCGATCTGATCTGTTTAACCTTTGTTTTAATTGAAATTGTGTTCAATCTCTATATTTTATAATGAAATTTGGAAGTAAATGAACTTCGTATAAGATTGAATTTACATCTATTTGTACATGTATTCCAACATGTCGTTGCTTATCGCGCAATGCTTGTTTCATCTCCAAATTCCCCCGTATCATGCCAATTTACTATATAAAACTTGGAGTTATCCTAACATCGATGTACTTGTTTGTTTCACTAAACATGTTTGGGTTAGACGTACAAGCCTTCGTAATCGACAGACAATTACTGTGCAAGGAAAATGCAAAGAAATTGCCCATTGATTGATTGACGACGTAGCCCTGTACATCTAACGCAAACATGTTTAGTGAAACAAACAAGTACATCGATTTTAGGGATAAATCGAAGCTTTATTGGCGCGATACGGAGGAATTGAAAAAACAAGCATTACGTGATAAGCAACGACATGTTGGAATACATGTAAAAAAGATGTAAATTCAATCTTATACGAATTTCATTTACTTCCAAATTCCATTATAAAAATATAACGATTGAATACAATTTCAATTAAAATAAATGGTATTTTCTTTAAACACAAAACAATATAAAAATTATTATAACATATATAGCAAAATCAAAACTTTATTATTGTGTCAGATTAACCGAGCGGTCAAAGGCGCTGGATTTAAGCTCCAGTTTCCGAGAGGGAGCGTGGGTTCGAATTCCACATCTGACATTTTTTTATCTGACTTTTAAGCAGGCTTCGATCTACGTGAAAACAATATCTGGTATTTTTTATATCCAATAATCTGGTAGGATGAAAGTCAGCCGGCCCGCGAGCTGAATTAATAATGTATTAAACCAAGCAAAATGTTAGTTATTCGGTGTTTGTTGAAGTATAAATAACACCAGTACCAATAATGAATCCAAGTGCTAAATTAAATTCACAAGTTCGTTATTACGAAGTAGTAAAAATTACCATCAACAATAGTAGTTCGGTCACGCTTAAAACTATAGAGACGTCATTGCACCTCACAGAAGAGAGTTTTATAAGTTTAAAAATTATCTGGAAACCGCCTTTACCTATTATACTGATCCCCTGTATTACGATCCTGATAATTTCTGGGGTTCATATAAGATAGACTGTCTATTTGGAAGAAGGTGGTGATGAAGCCAAAGTTAGGTATGACTTTTAATATGGAAAATATCCTTAAAATACACAGCGTGCTGTATACAACACCCTAAAAATATTCCAAATACGAAATCAGCTTGCGGGGTTCCGGTCCTCCAAACGCCAACTAATAAAAAGCAGTACAGGTACTCTAATAATCAATTTAAAATTATTATCCAAACAAAAAGACTTGTGATCTAAATAATAAGTTGAGAACTAATGTAGAAATTAGCAGTTGGCATAAATTACTTTTAAATGCCACACAAAATGAAAATTTTATTGTTCGGTCAAGACAAGCTACTCTATGCTGGTCAAAAAGTCTACCACGCGATGTCGAGAACGAGCTGTCATTTGCTGATGTTCCTTTAGATGTTAACGTGTCAGACATGTCCGTGCAAAATTCGGTTGACGTATTGATAAAACAATATCCGCAAAGCACCCCGAGTGACTTAATTGGCGATATCGACAACGAGCTGCTGTCCGATGGTTTGTTGGTGTATGATAGCGATCTTGAAGACGAGCGCCTCTTCGATGAGAGTTTATCGCCAACGTTCCTGTAGATATTGACGTGTTGGATATGTCCATACAAGATTCCATCAAGGAATTGATGGAAAAATATCTCCAAATCCCATCAAGTGACGTTACATCCTGTACGAAGGGTCCCACTCTCTCGCGTTCTTTAGCCGAAGAAATTTACAAAAGCCCTGAGGAGTTGTAGAACAGAGAGAGTTATTTAACCAAGCAAAATGTTAGTTCTTCGGTGTTAGTTGAAAACATTACCAGTCGCGACAATGTATCCAAGTGGGAAATTAAATCCGCAAGTTGGCTATTACGAGGTTCCTGAAGTAGTTAAAATTACCATCAGTACCAGTAGTTCGGTTACATTTCAAACTAAAGAAACGTTAATACACCTCACAGAAGAGAGTTTTAACAAGTTTATAAATTATCTGGAAAACGCCTTTGCCTATTATACAGTTCCTGGAAATGTTAATACCGATAGTTTCTGGGGTTCATATACCCACTACACCGATGGTATCTATTTATTTATCGAGTTGTCTCTGAACGAAGGTAGTCTATCGATATGGGAGACGGTGATGAAACCAAAGTCGTGTATGACTTTTAATGTGGAAAATATCCTTAAAATACACAAAGTGCTATGTACCACACCCAAGAAAGATTCCGAACCTGAGCCATCCGTGGAAGATTCCAGTTCTGAACCGCTAATAAAGGAAAGGCGGTAAAGTGCTCCAATATGACAGAAATACCGGATAATGTTGATGATATAGATCTGGAGTCTCAAGTTTTTTATTTTTAATATATTTTGTAAGAATTTAACATTTTGTCAAAATCTGTAAATGAAAATACAGCTTGTGGAATTAAAGGATAAACACATTGAAACAATAAACTGGAAAATATAATTAAACACATTTGTAGTTATCATAATGTTAGTTAACAGATTAATAATTAAAATATAGACAAAAAAGTAGATACAACGAGAGAATATTGACTAATTTTTTTGGGCAAATTTGCAAAAGTTGAAAATGAGATTTTTATGGGCTCAAAATGGTATAGGGCGCTACGTTTATAATTTTTAATCACATTCGTGATTAAAATGTTATATTGAGATGTAGAAATACATGTAATATTGAAACAACAATCAAATTGCATGCATTATAATTGGCAACAGAGGAGTATATAACAGATTGCAGTACACCTATATTTCAGTTAAACTTTTGCTTATCTGTAGTAATTCGAATAAAAAATTGTATTGTGTAAAGCTTGGTTGCTGCGAAGTAAGGCGAGCACATTTTTGTAATTATGAGTTAAAACTGCAAACCAAATGTAATACACGCAGCCATGCATAATGGATCTGTGAAATCAGTTAGACAAATAATTTTAGAAAATAGTAGTTTGGTGAATTACAAAAGTAGGAGTAGTGATACACCCTTGTTATATGCACTGAAATTAAATAAAAATATTCAAGTGGTTGAACAATTAATAAAGTACGGAGCACCAATTTATGACATTGGACACAACAAACGAAATGTTTTGCATTACGCGGTTCGAAAGAAAAAGTATTTCAAATTTGCTCGTACGGTAATTGAAGCAGGATTCGAAGTTAATTGCCAAACTGTAGTTGGAAAAACATCCCTACACTTGGCCGCAGAAAAAGAAATATGTTTAGAAATGGTAAATTTACTTCTACAGCATGGCGCCGATCCCGCAAGGTAGATGATTTTGGTGAAACACCGTTGCACTATGCATCGATCGATGAAAACATTGAAATTATAGAAGCATTATTAAAAAGTGGGGCAGACATTAATGCAAAAAACAGGTGAAAGAAACACCGCCGTATAGGTTTTTCAATAATTATAATTATTATAATATACCAATAGAAACTTTTCTAAAAATTATCACATCATTTTGTGAACATGGAGCATTTTTTGGCCAAGAAACTAAATTTGGATTGACGCCTCTAAATTGGACTTTGTCTTCTAACAAACCAGTAATTATAGTGGAAACACTATTAAAATACGGATTGTTGGTTCATCAAGTTCGGGATGGAATTTTGCCGAAAATCTTAAACGATAATTCTGATATTAAGCGAAAAGAATTGTTAGAAAAATATTGTTTTATTGAACATTGCAGTGACGATGATTGTTGTGTATGTACACTTTTTAGTGGAGAAAATGCTGGCATGTGTAAACAAGAACTGGAGAAAATAAAAAAGATTTTTATATATGAAACGGTTACGCTATACGACTGTATAATTGACAATTTAGAATATACAACATATTTGGACTGCCAACACGACGTATTAGACGATGTAACATTAAACCTTAAATTTCCAATTTATTATGATGTTAAAAAACTGTAACCTTAAATTCTGATATGGCTTGTACTTATGCTTAGGTGTAATATTTTTTTTTTGTATTGCTATTGTTTATTTGAAAGACACTAATAAAATGTAGTTTGTAATATTATGTTTTATTTTTAACCTTAATATGAACATACTTCTTTAAGCTTTACTTTATATAGTGAGATACCAGTTTTAGTAGAAAAGTTAAAATTTGGATCTAATTCATAAAATTGAAAGTAATACATTGTTGAAAAAATATTACTGGGGTGTTCCATCTACCCCAGTAATGCTGATTGTTCAACATGTAATCAATTAAAGGAGAAACACATTGAAATAAAGTAGAACATGTGGAAAAAAATATATTATATATATTCATATATCTCATTATAAGATTTTAATATTGCTAACTCATAAATTATAAAAATAATGTTTTGATTTTGTTTAAATAATTTATATCGTTTGCAATCTTTATCAAAATGTCGAAAATTTTCACTCGTTATTATTTAATGGTGTATTAATTTCTCTGGGTACAGATATCTACGAAATAGTAAATGTTAGAGTAAATTGAGATCTGGATGTAGGAATGCAAGTAGTAATATATTTGAAACACAAAAAATAATTCATTTTAATTATATCCGATGTAGTAAAAATGTTATAATAAATTGAAATCTAGATGTAGAAATATATTTAAAACAACAATCAAAATGTATGCATTATAATTAGCCCCACATATATATAAAGGAATTATAGTACACGTATACCTTAGTTAAAATTGTACTTTATTACAACAGAATAATTTACATAATTTTTTTAGTCTTTTATACGCGATGTCGTACGAAAATCAATTTTGTGAGGGTGTGATTGAAGACGTGGTTACCATACAAAATCAAGCATTCCCGGGCACACATTTTAATGAGCATCAGCAGCTTTTTGACGTCCAAACAGTTTACAAGGATGATATCAATGACAGTTGGATGGTTCATGGGGATGCTTTTGATGAGCTAAATAGTCTAATAGTTCACGAAGGTGATCTCGGGGAGCTGCTTTCCGATAGTTGGATAGGAGACCTCGACAACTTCCTTTTTAATAACGATTTAGACATTGACATGTTGGACATACATGGGGAGACTTGCGATGACGAACTAGATAGTGTAATAGGCCATGAAGACGATCTAGGGGAGCTGGTTACCGATAGTTGGATAGGAGACCTCGACTACTTCCTTTTTAATAATGATTTAGACATTGACATGTTGGATATACAGGATTCCGCTGATCAATTGAAAAACACATATCTCCAATGTTCTCCAGATTATGTCGAATCGTGTAAAAATGGCAGTGTGCATTTAAGTTCCCTAGCAGAAGTCATTTATAACAGTCTTGAAATTGTATGGAATAGGGGCAATTATTTATTTTAATAAAAACTTTCTTTAATATAATTGTATTCTTTTATATACATATATTTCATTCATCGAAGTAGACAAGAAAAATAGTTTCAAAGTGGTTTTAAAGATAGTAAATATTCTCACTTAAGAATTCTCAAGCATACTTAATTAAATCACTTGATATATATGACATAGTTACGGAATGATTTTAAATATTACTTTGGATGTGAAACGTAAAATATTGATATTTTAAATAATACAGAAGTGCTATTTAATGTTGATAAAGTTACTAATATGAATACAAACTACTACAAATTGCTGTGTGCTCTAACGAAATAGAACGGGATTCTTTGATCAAAAGGTCTTTTTCTCCGTAAATGAGCTGAGCTAGTAAAGAATTACCATTCGTAACTTAATACAAAACCATTTTTTTAATTCATTACAAAAATAAATCTGGAGAAACGCAACTATTACATGCTTTAGATTTGGGAAAAGACGTGCAAGTAATTGAAGAACTACTGAAACACTGAGTACCGATTTATGACGTTTCGAATTACAGAGTTTGCATTAAGCGTGTCGTTACAAAAAGTTTTCCGATTTTGTTCTATTAATTCAACAAGCTTGAACGTAAGTTACCGAAACGAAAACGGAAAATGCTCCTACACAGAGTTGGTCAAAATTCTGTAGAACTCGTGAACTTACATACAGAATGGCGCCAACATTAACACATTAGATAAATAAAACACTGTTAATACCGTTAAAACGAGAAAAGAATTTGCAAATAATTGAACTATTAAAACACGAGCATCAATTGACATGATTTCGGAGATCAAAAAGACTGCTCTATATAGTTGGCCATAAAAATATTCTTCATTTGGTTGGTAAACTAATTAAACAAGGATTAAATATAAACTATTAAGATATGTCAAGCGTTCTTTTCGCATCGAACTACAAAATCCTAACAATAGACACCTCTTTAAAACTTTATTTTCTGAATATGGAACATTGACATCTAGATGTAGAAATGCAAATAATATATTTGAAATAACAATTAAAATGTATGCATTATAATTAGCAGTTAAACTTTTACTGTGTTATAACAGTTCGTATAACTTACTTTTTTTATTTTTTAGTGTGCTCCGTAACATACGTAAAGATGTACGAAAATGAATTAAATGAACGTGTGGCTAGTTTACACAATGCCAATGGAACCGGAGCCACATCGAATAGAAATAAGGTACTCGATGACGGGCTATTCTATGATAGTTAGATGCCTTTCGATGGCTATTTCGGGGAAGTGCTTCTCAATGACGACTTTTTTGCCCTGGTTCATCCGGATATTTACACTTTTGATGAGTCCATACCTGATGAAATTGAGGAATGTATAAATGGAGCTTTTCACATTCCATCGAGTGATACAGTTGGTGATTTAAATAATGAGCTGCTATTCGATAGTAAGATGGACGATAGCGATCCTGAAAAAAGCGAGCTCCTCCCCAACGATGACTTTATCGCCAAAGTTCCTTTAGGTATTGATACGTCAGAGTCCATACAAGAGTCCACTGAGAAATTGAAAAACACAAATGTTGGATCGTGCATGAATCCCGCTCTAGATGACTTACCAAAAGAAATATTTAATAGTCTTCAAATTATATGGGATAAGGATGATTATTTAATACTATCTTCGAGGTGTCATTCCTTACATCTTGCGTCTTCAGGTGATTATTTAATTTATTAAAAAAATTATTTCTTTAATATAACTATTTTTTATTATACATATATTTATTTACCTCATCGAAATGGGCAAGAAAAATAGTTACAAAGCAACTTTGTCAATTTTGATTCAAACTCAAACTAAACTAATAATTGATCCAAGCAAATTGAAAATGGAAAAATAAACTACTAGAATGAAAGTTTAAAAACGGCAATACGCAGATGAACAGTTTTCTCGGGGACTGATATTCAACTTTAACCAAAATATATAAACGTATATTTGTACTGTGAAATGTCACTAGGGTTTAACTGGGGTATATTCAACCCCCTACCAACCCTCCAAATATTACCAATGTACATATCCTAACTGAGGGATATGTACCTATGAATGGTGGTTCACAAGGGGGTCGTCCGTACCCCCATTGATATATATATTTATAAAAATGCTGATTATTTCGCGCCACCAAATGTCATTTTAAATATCTTTACAATTTATATTTTCTATATAAAAACACAAGTTCGATGCGGAGTCAATGGGTCATTTTTAAACATTTTCATATTCACTATCATCTTCAAGTTGCATTTTTACCAATTTGTTAACGTACGTTAAAATTGGTATTTGTTGTTAAAGCATGATTTCAAGAGTTTTCTGATGGCATGTTTACCAAAAACAAGTTTCCTCGAAATGTAAATTGTTTTTCATTATAATAAGTGTTTATATAATATTTTTTGTTATAAAAAGTCTTATACGATAAATATCCTTTTTATAGTTTGGCTAAATAATAAAAATATATGTTTACTAAAAAAAATTACCTATATACAAAACCATTCTTTGACTATAAGTAAGTGCTGACAATAACGTTAAAAATTTTCTGATTTCACATTTTTTGTAACGTTACTGCAATTAATTCTATTTTGCTAATCTGCTGTTTCGTTTCGGTAACTTACGTTCAAGCTTGTTGAATTAATAGAACAAAATCGGAAAACTTTTTGTAACGACACGCTTAATGCAAACTCTGTAATTCGAAACGTCATAAATCGGTACTCAGTGTTTCAGTAGTTCTTCAATTACTTGCACGTCTTTTCCCAAATCTAAAGCATGTAATAGTTGCGTTTCTCCAGATTTATTTTTGTAATGAATTAAAAAAATGGTTTTGTATTAAGTTACGAATGGTAATTCTTTACTAGCTCAGCTCATTTACGGAGAAAAAGACCTTTTGATCAAAGAATCCCGTTCTATTTCGTTAGAGCACACAGCAATTTGTAGTAGTTTGTATTCATATTAGTAACTTTATCAACATTAAATAGCACTTCTGTATTATTAAAATATCAATATTTTACGTTTCACATCCAAAGTAATATTTAAAATCATTCCGTAACTATGTCATATATATCAAGTGATTTAATTAAGTATGCTTGAGAATTCTTAAGTGAGAATATTTACTATCTTTAAACCACTTTGAAACTATTTTTCTTGTCTACTTCGATGAATGAAATATATGTATATAAAAGAATACAATTATATTAAAGAAAGTTTTTATTAAAATAAATAATTGCCCCTATTCCATACAATTTCAAGACTGTTATAAATGACTTCTGCTAGGGAACTTAAATGCACACTGCCATTTTTACACGATTCGACATAATCTGGAGAACATTGGAGATATGTGTTTTTCAATTGATCAGCGGAATCCTGTATATCCAACATGTCAATGTCTAAATCATTATTAAAAGGAAGTAGTCGAGGTCTCCTATCCAACTATCGGTAACCAGCTCCCCTAGATCGTCTTCATGGCCTATTACACTATCTAGTTCGTCATCGCAAGTCTCCCCATGTATGTCCAACATGTCAATGTCTAAATCGTTATTAAAAAGGAAGTTGTCGAGGTCTCCTATCCAACTATCGGAAAGCAGCTCCCCGAGATCACCTTCGTGAACTATTAGACTATTTAGCTCATCAAAAGCATCCCCATGAACCATCCAACTGTCATTGATATCATCCTTGTAAACTGTTTGGACGTCAAAAAGCTGCTGATGCTCATTAAATGTGTGCCCGGGAATGCTTGATTTTGTATGGTAACCACGTCTTCAATCACACCCTCACAAAATTGATTTTCGTACGACATCGCGTATAAAAGACTAAAAAAATTATGTAAATTATTCTGTTGTAATAAAGTACAATTTTAACTAAGGTATACGTGTACTATAATTCCTTTATATATATGTGGGGCTAATTATAATGCATACATTTTGATTGTTGTTTTAAATATATTTCTACATCTAGATTTCAATTTATTATAACATTTTTACTACATCGGATATAATTAAAATGAATTATTTTTTGTGTTTCAAATATATTACTACTTGCATTCCTACATCCAGATCTCAATTTACTCTAACATTTACTATTTCGTAGATATCTGTACCCAGAAATTTAATACACCATTAAATAATAACGAGTGAAAATTTTCGACATTTTGATAAAGATTGCAAACGATATAAATTATTTAAACAAAATCAAAACATTACTTTTTATAATTTATGAGTTAGCAATATTAAAATCTTATAATGAGATATATGAATATATATAATATATTTTTTTCCACATGTTCTACTTTATTTCAATGTGTTTCTCCTTTAATTGATTACATGTTGAACAATCAGCATTACTGGGGTAGATGGAACACCCCAGTAATATTTTTTCAACAATGTATTACTTTCAATTTTATGAATTAGATCCAAATTTTAACTTTTCTACTAAAACTGGTATCTCACTATATAAAGTAAAGCTTAAAGAAGTATGTTCATATTAAGGTTAAAAATAACATAATATTACAAACTACATTTTATTAGTGTCTTTCAAATAAACAATAGCAATACAAAAAAAAAATATTACACCTAAGCATAAGTACAAGCCATATCAGAATTTAAGGTTACAGTTTTTTAACATCATAATAAATTGGAAATTTAAGGTTTAATGTTACATCGTCTAATACGTCGTGTTGGCAGTCCAAATATGTTGTATATTCTAAATTGTCAATTATACAGTCGTATAGCGTAACCGTTTCATATATAAAAATCTTTTTTATTTTCTCCAGTTCTTGTTTACACATGCCAGCATTTTCTCCACTAAAAAGTGTACATACACAACAATCATCGTCACTGCAATGTTCAATAAAACAATATTTTTCTAACAATTCTTTTCGCTTAATATCAGAATTATCGTTTAAGATTTTCGGCAAAATTCCATCCCGAACTTGATGAACCAACAATCCGTATTTTAATAGTGTTTCCACTATAATTACTGGTTTGTTAGAAGACAAAGTCCAATTTAGAGGCGTCAATCCAAATTTAGTTTCTTGGCCAAAAAATGCTCCATGTTCACAAAATGATGTGATAATTTTTAGAAAAGTTTCTATTGGTATATTATAATAATTATAATTATTGAAAAACCTATACGGCGGTGTTTCTTTCACCCTGTTTTTTGCATTAATGTCTGCCCCACTTTTTAATAATGCTTCTATAATTTCAATGTTTTCATCGATCGATGCATAGTGCAACGGTGTTTCACCAAAATCATCTACCTTGCTGGGATCGGCGCCATGCTGTAGAAGTAAATTTACCATTTCTAAACATATTTCTTTTTCTGCGGCCAAGTGTAGGGATGTTTTTCCAACTACAGTTTGGCAATTAACTTCGAATCCTGCTTCAATTACCGTACGAGCAAATTTGAAATACTTTTTCTTTCGAACCGCGTAATGCAAAACATTTCGTTTGTTGTGTCCAATGTCATAAATTGGTGCTCCGTACTTTATTAATTGTTCAACCACTTGAATATTTTTATTTAATTTCAGTGCATATAACAAGGGTGTATCACTACTCCTACTTTTGTAATTCACCAAACTACTATTTTCTAAAATTATTTGTCTAACTGATTTCACAGATCCATTATGCATGGCTGCGTGTATTACATTTGGTTTGCAGTTTTAACTCATAATTACAAAATGTGCTCGCCTTACTTCGCAGCAACCAAGCTTTACACAATACAATTTTTTATTCGAATTACTACAGATAAGC
The DNA here is from genome assembly GCA_034190945.1 of Octodonta nipae. Taxonomy (NCBI): domain Eukaryota; kingdom Metazoa; phylum Arthropoda; class Insecta; order Coleoptera; family Chrysomelidae; genus Octodonta; species Octodonta nipae. The sequence goes on along the minus strand of CM067218.1, from coordinate 71,649,555 downwards.
AAAAGTTTAACTGAAATATAGGTGTACTGCAATCTGTTATATACTCCTCTGTTGCCAATTATAATGCATGCAATTTGATTGTTGTTTCAATATTACATGTATTTCTACATCTCAATATAACATTTTAATCACGAATGTGATTAAAATTATTAAACGTAGCGCCCCTATACCATTTTGAGCCCATAAAAATCTCATTTTCAACTTTTGCAAATTTGCCCAAAAAAATTAGTCAATATTCTCTCGTTGTATCTACTTTTTTGTCTATATTTTAATTATTAATCTGTTAACTAACATTATGATAACTACAAATGTGTTTAATTATATTTTCCAGTTTATTGTTTCAATGTGTTTATCCTTTAATTCCACAAGCTGTATTTTCATTTACAGATTTTGACAAAATGTTAAATTCTTACAAAATATATTAAAAATAAAAAACTTGAGACTCCAGATCTATATCATCAACATTATCCGGTATTTCTGTCATATTGGAGCACTTTACCGCCTTTCCTTTATTAGCGGTTCAGAACTGGAATCTTCCACGGATGGCTCAGGTTCGGAATCTTTCTTGGGTGTGGTACATAGCACTTTGTGTATTTTAAGGATATTTTCCACATTAAAAGTCATACACGACTTTGGTTTCATCACCGTCTCCCATATCGATAGACTACCTTCGTTCAGAGACAACTCGATAAATAAATAGATACCATCGGTGTAGTGGGTATATGAACCCAGAAACTATCGGTATTAACATTTCCAGGAACTGTATAATAGGCAAAGGCGTTTTCCAGATAATTTATAAACTTGTTAAAACTCTCTTCTGTGAGGTGTATTAACGTTTCTTTAGTTTGAAATGTAACCGAACTACTGGTACTGATGGTAATTTTAACTACTTCAGGAACCTCGTAATAGCCAACTTGCGGATTTAATTTCCCACTTGGATACATTGTCGCGACTGGTAATGTTTTCAACTAACACCGAAGAACTAACATTTTGCTTGGTTAAATAACTCTCTCTGTTCTACAACTCCTCAGGGCTTTTGTAAATTTCTTCGGCTAAAGAACGCGAGAGAGTGGGACCCTTCGTACAGGATGTAACGTCACTTGATGGGATTTGGAGATATTTTTCCATCAATTCCTTGATGGAATCTTGTATGGACATATCCAACACGTCAATATCTACAGGAACGTTGGCGATAAACTCTCATCGAAGAGGCGCTCGTCTTCAAGATCGCTATCATACACCAACAAACCATCGGACAGCAGCTCGTTGTCGATATCGCCAATTAAGTCACTCGGGGTGCTTTGCGGATATTGTTTTATCAATACGTCAACCGAATTTTGCACGGACATGTCTGACACGTTAACATCTAAAGGAACATCAGCAAATGACAGCTCGTTCTCGACATCGCCGTGGTAGACTTTTTGACCAGCATAGAGTAGCTTGTCTTGACCGAACAATACAAAATTTTCATTTTGTGTGGCATTTAAAAGTAATTTATGCCAACTGCTAATTTCTACATTAGTTCTCAACTTATTATTTAGATCACAAGTCTTTTTTGTTTGGATAATAATTTTAAATTGATTATTAGAGTACCTGTACTGCTTTTTATTAGTTGGCGTTTGGAGGACCGGAACCCCGCAAGCTGATTTCGTATTTGGAATATTTTTAGGGTGTTGTATACAGCACGCTGTGTATTTTAAGGATATTTTCCATATTAAAAGTCATACCTAACTTTGGCTTCATCACCACCTTCTTCCAAATAGACAGTCTATCTTATATGAACCCCAGAAATTATCAGGATCGTAATACAGGGGATCAGTATAATAGGTAAAGGCGGTTTCCAGATAATTTTTAAACTTATAAAACTCTCTTCTGTGAGGTGCAATGACGTCTCTATAGTTTTAAGCGTGACCGAACTACTATTGTTGATGGTAATTTTTACTACTTCGTAATAACGAACTTGTGAATTTAATTTAGCACTTGGATTCATTATTGGTACTGGTGTTATTTATACTTCAACAAACACCGAATAACTAACATTTTGCTGGGTTAATACATTATTAATTCAGCTCGCGGGCCGGCTGACTTTCATCCTACCAGATTATTGGATATAAAAAATACCAGATATTGTTTTCACGTAGATCGAAGCCTGCTTAAAAGTCAGATAAAAAAATGTCAGATGTGGAATTCGAACCCACGCTCCCTCTCGGAAACTGGAGCTTAAATCCAGCGCCTTTGACCGCTCGGTTAATCTGACACAATAATAAAGTTTTGATTTTGCTATATATGTTATAATAATTTTTATATTGTTTTGTGTTTAAAGAAAATACCATTTATTTTAATTGAAATTGTATTCAATCGTTATATTTTTATAATGGAATTTGGAAGTAAATGAAATTCGTATAAGATTGAATTTACATCTTTTTTACATGTATTCCAACATGTCGTTGCTTATCACGTAATGCTTGTTTTTTCAATTCCTCCGTATCGCGCCAATAAAGCTTCGATTTATCCCTAAAATCGATGTACTTGTTTGTTTCACTAAACATGTTTGCGTTAGATGTACAGGGCTACGTCGTCAATCAATCAATGGGCAATTTCTTTGCATTTTCCTTGCACAGTAATTGTCTGTCGATTACGAAGGCTTGTACGTCTAACCCAAACATGTTTAGTGAAACAAACAAGTACATCGATGTTAGGATAACTCCAAGTTTTATATAGTAAATTGGCATGATACGGGGGAATTTGGAGATGAAACAAGCATTGCGCGATAAGCAACGACATGTTGGAATACATGTACAAATAGATGTAAATTCAATCTTATACGAAGTTCATTTACTTCCAAATTTCATTATAAAATATAGAGATTGAACACAATTTCAATTAAAACAAAGGTTAAACAGATCAGATCGAGATACTCCTCTTTGTTTGTACACTAAATATGTAAGTAAAAGATTATTTTTTCTATAATTTATTTATATTTTTAAACACAAAATAATATAAAAAATTATAACATATATAGCAAAATTAAAACCATTCACTATTTTGGAATCTCATATCCTCTATTTCTTTCAGTAAACGATTTATGTCGTATATAAAGATAGAAAAGGGCATACACATCATACAAATTTTGAGAAAAGTATAAAAAAAACGATATCACTGAAATGATGGAAGTCGATCTAGAATCAAAGTTATTCAAATAATTCATTTGATGTAAGTATGAGTCCTAAGAAGTCATGTCCTCTACGACTTGGTGACTTCCTACATAAATCCTTGGAACAGGAAGATCTTGAGATTGTTATCGAAACAGATGATGTAGATCCCCCTTTGATGAATATTACTTCATCCTCACCCTGTAATATTACAAATAGATTCAGGAGAGAAAGAACAATTTCTGAGCTGATTCCCAGGAACGATGAATCTAATGAAGCTGAGAAGGACTCTTCATCACCAGTTGTGCCTAGGAAAAAGGTCAGGTTTGTGGAAAATACCGAATTATGTCAAGTCCATCTGATGATAATGTGGTCCTACGCCTATCAGAAAGCAAGAATTGGTCGTTGGCAACAATACGCTGTTGACAGGGTGCGTTTTAAAGACCATATTAAAAAACTTAAAGAAAAAATCAAACCCGTCTTGGATGGTAAGCACAGGGAACGAATTTTTAAAGGGCGGTTCCTAGATTCGGAATTTCCTCAAGGTTAGAACACCATTATCAAGAATTTGTAGATACATAATTACACAATTTACGTTACATCATTTCATTTTTCTCACTTCATTATTCAATTTGATTACATTTATAAGTAAAAAAAACATTGTAACAAATGTTGGTACACTAAATATGTAAATAAAAGATTATTTTTTTCGATAATTTATTTATTTTTAAATACAACAATATAAAAATTATAACATATATAGCAAAATCAAACCCATTCACTATTTTGAAATCTCATATTCTCTATTTCTTTTAGTAAATAATTTATGTCTTCTTGACTTTCCTTATTGATTACAGCTTTTTGTTTATTTTTCGTATCCAAATTTGCAAATCTTATTCGTTCCATATTTCTAAATTCACTTCGTTTGCTTTTTGTTTATTTTCAATAAATTCTGTGTGATCGTAACTATTGTAATTACAATCATCCCAGGATTCTGTTGTCGGTACATGCATATTATAAACGGGGTATTTTGTTGGTTGCTCATCTTCTTCTTGTGGCAGTAGATAACTGTTTTAGTAAATACAATACATCTTCCCTTTTCTCAGGGCAATTTTGATGATGTTCTTCCAGTATATCTTCCGGAATTACATGTCTCATATTGAACTGACATCTTTTTAGATGCGGATAATTTTTCCCACATTCTAAAATATGTCTTCCAATACGTTTTTTTTGTACCCGATGATTTGCATCATAGGGACCGGTTTCGATATCATCATTTTTTGACTGCATGATCACGATACAAAATATATGTATAATAAAGTAATACTATGAAGAATTAGAAACGAGTCCTTCATTATATACAAGAAATGTTAAATTATTTTTCATACCCCTCCTTAAATCATGTTTCGCATAGCATTTTAAAATATACCGGTAATTTTTATATGCATTTCTTCGTCAAGTTGCCAAAAGATTATTCTCTAAAAATTTACATTTTAACTACCAAACTAGAAAATAATGGTACCCAAAAATTACAAATGGTGTATATTAATTTTCCTGCACTTTATACAATACACCATTAATTCAGTGATTCGGCATTCGTTCTGTTTCATACATTCACTACAAAACAACCAATTCATATTTTCGTAGCAGGACAAATTAATTTGAGGATTTTCTACTAAAACATTTTCATAAAACTGTCCAATATCCCAATAGTTATTACATTCCATGAAGTCAACTTTTTGTCAAAAAACGTTTTAACACACTACTTCTTAGAAACTACTAAAATTGGAAAGTAGAATTATTGTCTAGCATAAAAACTTAAATTACCATAAAATCTTGAATTAATTTATTTGAATTTTAATTACAACATTTATTGAATTTAGTTCAACAATTCTTTTTTCTTGATCCATCTTTTAAAATAAAAATTCGAACTAAAACATCATTTTTATAAAATATTTTTTTTATAGATTTGAAATCAATCGCTAGCAATCTCAACTATAATCGGGAGAGGGTGGGTATTTTAAAATAAAAAAATATATAATCTGTAAACATTTCTTTTTGCCATAAATATATCCACATAAAATAAACATTTTCTTTGGCACATCTCAAATGGTTGTTTCGGTGCTGGCCGCAATGGTATGACCTGTAGCGTTTCTTGAAATCTTCGTATTGGGGCAACCAGTATTTATAGTAAATATCCACAGTATTTAGAATGTCCAAATTGTCCATGTCAATATCTCTTGTCCCATAACATACACTTTTAAATTTCTTCGCCAAGATTCTGGTAACGAACTATACCTCCTCGTTCCCAGTTTATGCCATGAATATATTGCGTTGCATAGTACGCATCAAATATTTGACTTGCACTTAAAGATTCCTTGTTAATCGGTAATCTCAGAAATGCCTTTCTTAGATTACCAATCACCAAAGAAACTTTAACTACAAGTCAAATATTTGACGCCTGCTATGCAACGCAATATGTTCATGGCATAAAGTGGGAACAAGGAGGTCTATTTCGTTACGAGGATCTTGGCCAAGAAATTAAAAAATTTATCGGAACTTCGAAAGTGTATTTTAATGGACTGGAGATAAAGAAATGGTTAAAAAATTCATTCTAAATGTTCTAGATATTAACTATAAGTATTGGTTGCCGGAATACGAAGATTTTAAGAAACATTACAGGTCATACCATTGCGGCGAGCACGAAAACAACCACTTAAGATGTGCCAAGGAGAATGTTTATTTTATGTATAGTTATTTATGGCAAAAAGAAATTTTTACAAATTATATATTTTTTTTATTTAAAAATACCCTTTCCCTCCCCAATAATAGTCGAGATTTTTATTTTAAAATACTGATAAAAAAAGAATTTTTGAACTAAATTCTATGAATGTTGTAATTGAAATTCAAATCAATTAATTCAAGATTTTATTTTATGGTAATTATGCAAGACAATAATTCTACTTTCCAATTTTAGTAGTTTTTAATGCCTGCAATACACGTTGTCCGAGCTTAGACTAACGCAAACGTAGTCAAATTAATACAAGGCAAGTGGTTGACTTACCTTGGCCAACTAGGCGAGCGACACCGAGCAACAGCAAAATAATGCAAATATACCTGTCTACACCTATTGGCGTTCACTCAGCGACGCTCGGCCAACGTGTATTGCAGGCTTGAGAAAGTAGTGTGTTGAAACGTTTTTCAACAAAAAGTTAACTCCATGGATTGTGATAACTCTTGGGATATTGAACAGTTGTATGAAAATGTTTTAGTAGACAATTCTCAAATTAATTTGTACTGCTACGAAAATATGAATTGGTTGTTTTGTAGTGAATGAATGGAACAGAACGTATGCCGAATCAATGAATTAATGGTGCATTGTATAAAGTGCAGGAAAATTACTATACACCATTTGTAATCTTTGGGTACCATTATTTTCTAGTTTTGTAGTTTCATAAAATGTAAATTTTCAGAGAATAATCTTGTTGCAACTTGACGAAGAAATCCATTTAACTCGCTTCTCTATTACTCTACTTATATTTTGTATCGTGATCATGCAGGGAACGAATAAGATTTGCAAATTTGAGTACGAAAAACTGCACTCAATGATGAAAGTCAAGAAGATATAAATTATTTACTAAAAGAAATAGAGGATATGAGATTTCAAAATAGTGAATGGGTTTGATTTTGCTATATAGAAAAAATAATCTTTTATTTACATATTTAGTGTACAAACAATTAAATTTTACAATCGTTGGTGATTCAATGTACATTTAACGGTTTAATTGAAATACATTGTTTAACAATAATAGCATTTTAAGATTAAATATTTTTTATTGTCAATCTGTTATAAATAACATCATAATAAATTGGATATTTAAATGTTAAATCGTTAAGAATGTTGTTGTATTGCCCGTTTAAAGATTTTGCTTGTTCTAAATTGTTAATTACAAAATCATACAGCGTAGCTGTTTCGTTTAAAAAATTTGTCTTCATCTTTTCTAATTCTTTTTTACAACTTTCAATGTGTTTACCGTTTAATTGACAACACATAAAACAATCATCTTTGCTGTGGTGTTCGATAAGACAATATTTTTCAAGCAATTCTTTTCTTTTTATATTAGTAAAATCGAAAACAGTTTGCATAATTGTTATAAAAACACTACATTTAATTTTATGAATTAGGGACCCAAATTTTAACATTTCTTTTAGTACAACTATAGGCGCCATATAACGTAAAGCAAGACTCAGAGGAGTATCTCCATATACATCTAGTTGGTTAAAAAACGCTCCGTGTTCAGCAAATAACGAAATAATTTTTAGAGATGTCTCTATCGGTCTATATCTGCAGCCGTAATCAAAAACGTCATGTAATAGCGTTCCATGCTCTGAATTAATGGCATTGACATCAACATTTCTTTTTAATAAGCTTTCTAGTATTTTAATGTTCTCATGTATGGTTGCAGAACGCAGTATTTTAAAAGTATTTTCACCCAGAGAAACTAGCGCACCGATAAGTAACAACAAGTGAAAATTTTCAGTATGGTTCAATTTTACTGCTCTACATAATGGTGTGTCACCGTAATTATCTGATATGTTAATATCGGCACCACTTTGTTTAAGTAATTTCACAATTTTTACACAATCTGCTTTTGAAACTGCTATATGTAGAGGTGTTTCTCCCGTCTTGTGTTGATAGTTTATGTCCAATCCTTGTTCAATTAGTTTGCGAACAAAATTAAAATATTTCTTATGACAACCGGCATAATGTAGAGCGGTCTTTTTCCTTCGAAACCTCATAAATTGATGCTCCGCGCTTTAGTAGTTCTTCAACTATCCGCCAATGTTCAAGGCCCGCAATAGCGGCGTCTCACCACAACTACTCGACATATTAATGTTGGCTCCGTTCTAAGCAATTTCACAATTTCTGCAGAATTTTGAGCAACTTCGTGCAGTGGTGCTTTTTTTCCCAGTTTTGATAATTTATATCCAAGCCTTGTTGAATTAGTTAATGAACAAATTTGAAATACTTTTTGTAACGAACAGCATAATGCAAAGTAGTGTATGTATCTATAGTCCGAAACGTCATATATTGATGCTCCATGTTTTATTAGTTCTTCAATTATTCCCATATATTTTCCCAATTTTAAAGCACGCAATAGGGCGGTCTCTCCATATTTATTTTTGTAATAAATTAGTGAATTATTTTTTTGTATTAATTTTCGAATAGGTAGCAAAGAACTTTTATTCCATCTCCGTATAGCCCCATGCAGCAATTTCCCGTGGTGGTTTGTATTCATATTAGAAACGTAACTAACATTATCACTCCAGTATACTTCAAAATAAAGATATTTTTACGGTTCGCATCCAAGTACATTTAAAATCAACCGTACCATATATAAATACAAGTGAATTTAACTAAACGTACCCCAATAATTTTTAAGTGGGGATATATATATTGACCTTTCAGCCAAATCATAATTGGATAAAAGAGAGGTAAAGAAAATATTTTTTCTATAAAAACATAATTGTAAGTTGTAAATCGATATTTATTATTTAATAAACTAACAACATTTCTTTAAGTGAAATACATTAGAGGTACAGGCCATATAGAATTTTTTTTAATCCAGTGTCGTTAAATAATCGGCAATGTGTCGAATACAATATGAATATAAAGTCACGGGTTTGTTCGCTTGATTTTTGGCATCCAAATTCTTAAGGACGGTACAACTAATATTTTCATATTTCAAAAGTAAATACTTTTTCGTTTCTAACTAAATAACTAAATAACATCTGAATAAATAGGATATTTTAAAGTCGCATGGTCAAGCACATCGTTGTATTGCACGTCTAAATATTGCCAATAGTCTAGGTTTTTGATTATACAATCGTAGACTGTAATTGTTTCGTTTATAAAATTCCTTTTCATCTTCTCAAGTTCTCTTTTGCACGCTTCAACGTGTTTGCATTTTAATTGGTTACATATAACACAATTGTCATTACTGGAATGTTCAATTAAACAATATTTTTCTAATAATTCTTTTCTTTTTACATCAGTTTTTATACTGTCTGTAAATAAACGGTTTCCAATTTTATGAATTAACGATCCAAATTTTAAAAAAGTTTCCAATATGATTAAAGGTGTATTAAAATTCAAAATATGATATAAAGGAGTACGATTACGTCCATTTTCTTTATTAAAACATGCATATTCAGAAAATAATGTAATAATTTTTAGAAAAGTGTTTATATTCTCGTGGGGAGAATCGTTGAGAAAGTGTAGTGTTGTTGAGAGTTCTGTATTATTGTTTTCTGAATGTTATTTGTGGCATCTTCTAGTTTATTTTAGATTTTCTTGGGAATAATACCACATCAGAGTTCAAACTTGTGTATATTTTAAAAACCAAACGTTTCAAAATCCTGTCGGATTTCGTTTTCAATGGATATAAATTTATAAAGTAAAATTGAAATATATGACAATTATTTTGACAAATATGTTTACGTTACTATGGATAAATTTCTTTGATTTTAAATATACAGGGTGCACAAGAAATTCCAAAGATCATTATAAATCAAAAAAAATTTTTCAAGTTGGAAGAACTATCCCGATATAGGGTTGTTCAAAAGGATATGCCCATTGTTAATTTCATCTTTAATTATCGGCAACCAGACATGACTGAAATCTACGGAAGTAGAAGCGATGCAGTCGTTTTCATTTAACAGAATTAAGGCAGATTCTTTTAATTTTCGTTTTGTGCAGTGTTCTTCTTTGTGTAATATTGTTGTGTTTTGAAATTGTATTTTATGGCCTTGGTCCCAAGCATGTTCACAAATTTTTGATTTTTCGAACTGACGTTTCTTTATGTAATTTTGATGTTCATTTATTCGAACATTAAGAGGTCTAGAGGTTTCTGTATTATTTGCATTAACATCTACACCCCTTTTCAGTAAAGTTTCTATAATTTCAATATTTCTATTACATGTTACATAATGTAAAATTTCGTGACCATTTTCACCTAAAAATATTGATGCACCGTGAGATACTAACGGGTGAAAATTTTCCGTGCAGTCAAATAATACCGCAATCTGTAACAGGGTTGTATTAAAATTGTCTAACGTGTTAACATCGGCACCGTGTTGTATAAGTAATTTCACAATTTCTACTCCATTTTTTGTTTGCAGCTGCTATATGTAAAGGTGTTTGTCCGGATAAATCTTGATAGTTTGTGTCCAATCGTAATTGAATTAGTTTACGAGTAAATTTTAAATACTCTATATGACGAACGGCATAATGTAGAGCAGTTTTCTTGTCCTTTGAAACGTTATAAATTGAAGCCAAGTGCTTTAACGTTCTTCAACTATTGGCACGTTATCTCCTGTGTCTAAAGCATGCAATAGCGGTATTTGATTAAAGTTATCTACTGCATTAACGGTGGCGCCAAATTGTAAGAGTAATTGGATCATTTTCACAGAATATTCAGCAGCTATATGCAACGGCGTTTGCCCCATCGCATCTTGACAGTTTCAATCCTCGTTGAATTAATTCACCAATTAATTATAAATACTTTACATCGTCAACAGCATAATGCAAAGCGGTGAATCCATTGTTTGAAATGTTATAGATCGATGCTCCATAATTTAGTAATTTAATTATTTGCATGTCTTTTCCCAACTTTAAAGCATGCAATAGAGGTGTCTCTCCAAACGCATTTTTATAATGAACTAAAGAATTGTTTTTTTCTAATAATTTTCGAATAGGTTTCAAAGAACTGCCATCTAGTTTCAGTATGGCCAAATGCAGTAATACCTCGTGTGGTTTGTATTCATTTTCCAAAAAAAAACGGTTTTGTGAAATGAAGGAAACGACTGTTTTCAATATATGTGAAATTAGAATTATATTCGATATTTAAATACAAGACAATTTAATTCAGGCTTGAAATTTTGCAAGTGGGGGTATTTGTTGCACACACCGTTTCTTGTTAGAGTAAATGTATTACGATGGCGTTAAATAAACTTTTTAATTTATACTTTGACGCTGGTTTTCATGTGGAGTTTTATATTTGAAATTGCGCATACCGACAACACTTGTTTCATATGATCGAAGAAAATCAATTTCAGAGAAGTGCCAAAAAATATGTAAACGTCTAATGGCAAAAATCCATAATAAATTACACATTTAAAAGTTTTTATTTACCAATGTGTAATTTTTTATTTCAAATTATTTGTGATTCATAAAAGTGTTGATGTTTTACATATACTTGTAATTTTACATGTAAATTAATTTCCTACTATTCTTCTCAAAATTGCCTCATATGAGACAATAACTATATAAATATATCCCGTTCTATGTGTGATTAGTATTTGTGTAATTTGCTGTCTATCGATATGTAAAATGTATTTCGAGCAAAAAAGTGCAAATTGTGTTTGCGATGCGCTCAGGGCACAAATTTGGTTGTCTTGGAAGAAGCTCTATTGAACCAGTTAAGATTTATCCAAATGGAATTAGATCATTTCGACGACAAAAACAAATGGATTATTTGTGAAGAATGTCAAAAAAAATCGAGCAAGCTTTCCATTTTAAATCTCACCGAAAGTTGTATTACGTTGCCCCTCGTGTCTGTAGACAACGCCACAAAAGTTTACATAAATATGTTGTTTGATGAAATTGACCTATGTCGATTGTGCAAAAATTGTGTTGACGACGTGTCTACCGTCTCTTTATCGAAAATCCTTAAAGATGATTGTACCTTGCAAGTATTTCAGAGACAAATTCCAGAGATTGATTTACCAATTTGATAAACTTTAATGATGAAATCTTATGAAGAAAATGAAGAACTCGACATCAAGTTTGAAAGTCCATAAATTCATAATATTCAAATCTTTGGGTGTAATGATTGTAATTATATAAAAAAATATAAAAAAAATTTTTGAAACACAAAAACGATAGCAAAGTCGAAACTTTTAGGTGCCCAGATTGTTCTTACGTTACAAAATATAAACGCCATTTAACAAAATATTTTTTTTAACACAAAAACCATAGCGAAGTCAAAACTTTCAAGTGCCCGGATTGTTCTTTCGTCACAAAATATAAAAACAATTGAACAAAACATTTTTTGACACATAAAAACCATAGCGAAGTCAAAACTTTCAAGTGCCTGGATTGTTCTTACTCCACAAAATATAAAGGCGATTTAATAAAACATTTTTTGAAACACAAAAACCAAAGCGAAGTCGAAATTTTCAAATGCCGGGATTGTTCTTTCTCCATAAAATATAAACATCATTTGACAATACATTTTTTGAAACACAAAAACCATTTCGAAGTCGAAATTTTCAAGTGTCCGGATTGTTCTTACGTTACAAAATATGAAAATGCTTTAAAAAGGCATATTATAACACACACAACTTTAGCGAACTTGAAATTTTCAAGTGCCCAGATTGTTCTTACGTTACAAAATATAAAGGCAATTTAACAAAACATTTTTTGAAACACAAAAACCATATCGAAGTCAAAACTTTCAAGTGCCCAGATTGTTCTTATGTTAAAAAATATAAAGGCAATTTAACAAAACATTTTTTGAAACACAAAAACCATAGCGAAGTCGAAATTTTCAAGTGCCCGGATTGTTCTTACTCCACAAAATATAAAGACGATTTATCAAAACATTTTTTGAGACACAAAAACCATAGCGAAGTCAAAACATTTAAATGTAAGGATTGTGATTTTATAACAAAATATAAAATGAGCTTAAAGAAACATAAACATAAATAAAAAATTACAAAGTTTAAAGATTTTACTTTATTAACGTCCCAAAGTTATTTTTAGTAATAACGCTCAATTTGTTTCGTAAACATCTTCCCCTCATTTGATTTAAATTGGCTATATTGAACTTCTATTCAATACAAAAAATAATTTTAATAGAAATTACGGTTAAAATATATTTTATATAAATGTATTAATTCATTTCCTACTACTTTCCTATAATTTAAAAAATACAAATTTAAAAGATTTTACTTTATTATCTTCCCAATATTATTTTTAGTAATAACACTGTCAATTTGTTTCGTAAACAAATATTTGATTAAAATTGGCTAAATTGCATTTCTATATATAAAAAATAATTTTAATATAAATTGCCCTTAAAATATGTTTCATATATATTAATTCATTTCCTACCACTTTTCTAGAATTACCCCACACCTCACAGTATAAACGTTACCGTCTGATATGTTATTTGGTGCTTTGCTTTCTTTCGGGTGCCTTAAAATGTCTGTCGTACAAGAAACGTGTAAATTGTGTTTACGACACGTTCGAGGCACAAATTCGGTTGCCTTGGAAGAAGCCCTAATGAACAAGTTAAAATTCCTCCAAATGGAAATGGATCATTCTGACAACAAAAACAATTGGATTTGCAAAGAATGTGAAAAAAAGTCTTGCAAGCTTACGATTTTAAATTTCGTCTTATAAACGTTGTATTATGGTGCGACGTGTATCTGGAGACAACACCCAGAACGCTTACACAAATATCTTGTTTGATGAAATTGAAATATGTAGGTTGTGTAAAAATTGTGTTGACGACATGTCCACCATCACTTTATCAAAAATTATTAAAGTTGATTGTACGATGCAAGTATTTCGTGAACACATTCCCGAAATTGACTTGGAAATTACGGAAAATCTTGTCGTTTGTAACACTTGCCACTATTCTTTATTTTCATTTTCGACATTGGTGGCTTATTGGTGGACGGTAAAAGATCAGAGAGACCGCGATGAAAACTTGAATAAAGAAATTGACAATTTCGAAGTGAAAAACAGTAAATTAACCGATTCCGATATGAACTTTTCAACCAATTTAATGAAATTTAGTGATGAAATCTTGAACTCCGATGAATGTCTTTCTTCCATGAGTAATAATATCAAAAAGCAAAATGAAGATGACAAATTCAAGGTTGTGCAGTTGAAAAATGAAGAACTCGATATCAAGTTTGAAGAATATGAAAGTCCACAAATTCATGATGTTCAAATCTTCAAGTGTAATGATTGTAATTATGTAACAAAATATAAACAAAATTTAACAAGACATGGTTTAAAACACAAAAACCTTAGCGAAGTCGAAACATTAAAATGTACTTATTGTGGTTTTGTAACGAAATATAAAAATGCTTTAAAAAGTCATGTTATAACACACAAAAACTTTAGCGAAGTTGAAACTTTCAAGTGCCCGGATTGTTCTTACGTTACAAAATATAGATACAATTTAAAAACTCACACACAAAAATCTTAACGAAGTAGAAACTTTTAAATGCCCGGATTGTTCTTTTGTCACAAAATATGAACGATATGCGAAAATACATCTTTTAAAGCATAAAACCTCGGTGAGTCCGAAAATTTCAAGTGTCTAGATTGTTCCGTTGTTATAAAATATAAACAGAATTTAAAGAGATTTTTTAATATACACCCTTCAATCAAATCAAAACATTCAAATGTGAAGAATGTTTTTTTTGTCCTAAACTATAGAAAGGGTAAGAGAACATAAACATAAATAAAAAATATAAATTTTAAAGATTTTATTTCAATAACTTTCCAAAATTATTGTTAGTAATAATATTGTCGATTTATTTCATATAAATAAAAATTTCCTTGATATATTTTTTTCGAACTGATTTCACAGATTCCTTATGCATAGCTATATGCATTTTTGCAGTTTACTATCATGAAAATATATCTGGTTTATGCCCAAACAATCAACATTACACAATATCTCTCTCGTATGTAACATTCGATATAAATAAAGCATTTTTGTTGAGTGGGAATATGTACAATAGAAATATAATCAATTTAAACGCTATAATTTATATACATAACAGTAGATAGAACAGGAGAACGACAGACCACTTTTTCTTATGGGACTAAAATCGCCTCGGCCGGGTTATTTATTGCAAGTGTATGTATGAATAATGTGTGTATTGTTTGGTAATGTATGTGTAATTAAAAATACCCGTGTAATTGTTGAGATAATTATTATTATTCAGTTAAATACTGGCATCAGCGCATCCGCCATAATATACGCGATATTAATTGAAACAAAAAGAAAATAAGAGATTTTTTCGTTTCGAAGGGGTTAAATTATAAGTTTAGATGATTAATAGTTCAGTTTTATTTACAATTCACCTATTCAGCTACCATGCCGGACATAGTAATTTTCTATGCCGACGGATAGTTCCGGCACTCAAACAACAGAAAGTGTCAAGACGCGGGGAATTGTTATTATCTATTTGATGGACCTTCTGGTGCATAGGGACATGCATATCTCCCAAATAATGATACATGTCGTGAGATTCATTTAGACCGAAGTGAGATGTGGTATTTAGGGCTGGATAAAATAGAAGATATTCCAGCATTCATATTCATGAAATCGGTCACAGCGTTGGAATGTAACATTCCCCTTTTTGGAACTCAATAATGTATCCATATTATGGCCGTTTACAACTCGATGATATCCGAGCAATTCAATTTTTATGTGGAGCGAAAAAAAATCCTGAAAGTACGACCGTAAAAAACATTCCAAAGACGACGAAAAAAATCCTCGAAACTGTGACGGTAAAAAGCACCCCAAAGACAATATCGAAATATACTTATGTCAAGTAGATGTTTCGAGCTTACAGTTTTTAGTATTACGAAGCAATCTGTATATTATTTATAAAGACAGGCTGTGAATCATGGATATGGAGAGTAGGAACATAACATCAAAAAACGTAGATTTACGCAAGGTCCTACATTTTCTACCATCGCATGTCGATGAAATAACTTCAATATATCAAAGACCTTCTGGTGAAATAGTTTGGAGATCAGAAAAGATTATTCTACATATCTGATGAGAATTTTAAACTAATGAAATGTCTAAACATTAATGATTTCAAGCTCTCAATACCAGCTAATGAAATCATTGCCACTGTTACAAGTTATACAGGACAAACTATTTTTTTCCTTTCAAATAATATGTACGCCGAAATCAATGAATGTTTTCTTGAAGGGAAAAATTATGGTTATATAAGCAGAGACTTTAGCGGTATACCAGAAAATATTAGAGGTGCATTTCGGTATACCAACGGAAGAATCTATTTTTTTGAAAAGGATAGGTATTTTGAGTATAATGAATTTTCAAATATTCTTGTAGAAACTAATAAGTTAACATTAGATTTGTTTAATATTAAATGACCTGATTTGACATTGTTCGAACAACTGAAGGCATTGTTGACAAGAATTTTAGCTAGAGAATATATAAATTAATAACAAATTACTCTGTGAGTATTATTTTTAACTTATTCCAAGATGAGTCTGTGGAAACTAATTTCACAGCACTTGCAAGAGTCCAGTTTTAGTATTTATTGAGTACGTATGAGAGAGAGGAAGATAACTGGTTGTTGATTTTTTTTACCACTAGCAATTCCAATCAAACGAAGAAATGCGAGTATGAACTTGCAAAAACCTCAAACCACAGGCGAGAGCAAGGAATAAAAATTTAACAGGGTAGTACGGTGAAAAGAAGAACAACAGAAAACAATTGGTTTGAAAATATGGTTGACGTCAAAGCATATCCTGAAATCGCTGATATCTTGATGTGTTTTAATATATATACATGTTTGAATATAATTCCTCTCCGAAAATAAGGGGAATGTTAACATTAAGGCAGAATTTCTTAAAATCCAAAAATCATTTATATTACTTACTTATTTTCTTTAAGCTATAACACACAACTTAACTTTATGTTAAAATCTCTGGGTATAACCAAACCATAAAAGTATATCGGAGGAATGTTCACGGATCTACCCACACGAAACAAGTTTTCAGATTCGCCAAGCGTTCGCTAAAGCAAATTCGCCTAGGAATTAATTACCTTGTCTGGGTGATGCAATAGGAAAAAAATCTTTGGTAAGGTAACAGGACTGTCTGCAGGCTTGTGTACACTCGATGTGGCGAGCGAAATTGTATGAAAGCAGACGCAATTGCGAAAAGTAGTCAATTGCAAATGTGCCTTTCTTGTGAATACTAGTTGTATAGTGTTGCAGTGAATTATAAGGTAAGTACTTTTTGGTTAATATTATTTTAAATATTTTGTCTTTTGCTGTTTGTTTGGTTAGCGGTCTAATACTATTTCAATTTTATATGTTGAAAAATTTCTCTTCTTGCTCGTAACGTTTATCGTTACAGTAAGATTTCTGTGGAAATATTTAAATATATTTTTATTTAAATATATTTTCATTTTGAAGTCTTATTAACTAAAGCTATGTTTCTTATACCGTGCCTTCTGTAAAATTTTATTTTGCTGGGGATTTGTTTTATCCATTATTTAGTTTCTTTGTTGTTTTTTTGTTTCCCTGGAAAGCGTCTATTCGATTTTATATGCAGTATAGATTATTGAAAAATACTTTTGTTTCTCGTAAAGTTTATGGTTTTCAGTAATAGGCCAGTGGAAAATATTTAAGTATATTTTTCGTTTTGAAGTCTCATTAACTTTAGATATGTTTGTTATGTCGTGTCTTCTGTTATAGAAAGTGTAAAATTTCATTTTACATTGTAGGTGTTTTATCTAATTCACTTACTTGAATATACCTGATGGATTACTAAAATATTTCATTGTTGTTACAGTTAAAAACAGTATCTTCGTGATCTCCAAAAAACTTGCTACCAGTTATTTCTGTTGAAATACTCAGCCGTTCAAAAAACAACCTGCTACCAGTCAACCTGCTACCAGTCAACCTGCTACCAGTCAACTTGCTACCAGTTATTTCTATTGAAATACCCTACTACCAGCCAACCTGCTACCAGTCAAGTTTTAGAAGCAGCGATAAAAGAGTACAAAGTAAGTCATTTTTTGTCTACATTCAGAGCGCTCACTTATACATATTTATACTTTCGCAGATGAGTTTCCTTAATGAAATCAATAAACTTTGCTCTTCAGAAGCGACGCAAAAGCCGAAAATTTGGGTGCGAGGTTTGGAGGTGAATTCAAAACACCGGATTTTGCGGGCAAAGCTCATAAACTCGAAATACGGGGAAAGCATACTGGTAGAGCTTGAAGATAAGGTGGCATTCCTTCCCAAGAGGGTAACAGATACCTTCAAACAGTACATCACAAAATTTGAAGGAGGACAGTACTACCTGTCGTTTAAAGGACTGCAACAGATAGCTGGTTTTCAGCCGAGGACCCTTTTCACCATTGAGGAGGAGGACGCAACGCCAACCAGCTCCTAGAGACCGAATATCAGCAGATCGCTTAACATCATTGCAGATCAACTAACTGTAAGTCTTTAACTTTCTGTTGTCTTTATTTGCAAAGAAGAAAAATGAATTCAGAACAAATTGCCTCTCTTAGCAGTGACATTATCATAAAAATTAGGGACTTAGAAAGAGTTTTATCGAAAAAGACAAAACCGCTATCGCAAAGGGAAATTGAGTTCTGGCTGAAACATGTTAAGATTCACATTTTTCTTTGCAATAGAGCTATTCGGAAAGCAGATTTAAGTATGGGAATGTTGCGAAAACTACAAACCAATATAGGTCACCTTAAGAAATTCAAGTTGTTTCTACAAAATTTAAACACAGTTGGTATGGGGCATGTAAATAAGAATAATTTATTAAAGAGGGTCAAGTGGGAAGATGTTATTTCAGCATTTAAAAGTAGACTTAGGACTGGCGTCATAATAAATAAAAATCATAAAGATATTATAGAGTTTTTTAAAGATTGTAGTAAACTTTTTCAAGTTAGAATAAAAAATATTTTAAAGAAAATAGCTATGATTAAGGTAAATGCCGCTTTCTGTGGTGAATTCTCCAAAATGTCCGGAGATACCGAGATTTTGGATAAAAAGTACTTTTCCACGAAAAACGAAGTGATAGATTTAGGAACAGATTAAGGATATTGGTTTGAAGTTTTTGTTAAAGATCGTATTTTAAATGAGCTTTCTGAGTTTGCTACCGAGGGGTCTGGATGGTGTTTACAGCAAATAAATTCTTTAGAAGTGAACATAAATAAGTATGCCGTGGGGGCTGGGGTGGGTGCCACATCTTTCATTGACTTGCCTAAAAACAGATTTGATGAAGCTTGTTTTCTGTGGGCAGTAGTATCTGCATTATATCCTGCATTGAGTCATTCTGACCGAACCAGTTCCTACCCTCATTATAGAAACGTTCTCAATTTGAAAGGTTTATCCTTTCCAATAACCCTAAATCAAATTTCTGTGTTTGAGAAAAATAACCAAAAAATTTTCGTTAACGTGTTTGGTTTAGAAATGGATACAAATTCCAAGTTTACCGTCGTTCCAGTTCGTTTATGCAAAGAGAAGCGTGAGGAACATGTAAATTTATAAATAATTCAAGACAAATATTTTCCAAAGAAAAGCCATTTAGAAAATGTTTATCAGGAAAGTCGAGGCAGTGAAAATGATGACGATGATCATGATATTCAGTATCATTACTGCTGGATAAAAGATCTTTCCCGGCTTTTACATAAACAAGTTTCTAAACATAATGGGAAGAAACATGTGTGTGATAGATGTTTAAATTATTTCAAGTCAGAGGAAAAGCTGAAAAAGCATACCGTCGACTGTGTAAAGTTAAATGACTGCAGAATCGAGTTTCCGCAATTTTCACATGTCGAGTTTAAAAATTTCATGTTTCAAGAAAAAGTTCCTTTCGTCGTATACGCTGATTTCGAGTCTCTTTTGGAACCATTCGATGATAGGCATACTAAAAGCAATAGCAATAAAATATCAAAAACATAGGGCATACAATGCCGGGTACTATTTTAAATGCAATTATAATAATGATTATTCATTTTATACAAGTAATAGGGGTCTAGATTGCATGTCTTGGTTTTCAGAAGAAATGGAGAAGGTCGGCAAGTTTGTTGAATCTAAATTTGTTAATATTGAGCCAATGAATACCGAGGTAAACTTAAAGGATGCTACTGGGGTTTGTCGAAAACCCTTTACTCCCTCAGATAAAATAGTTAGAGACCAAGATCATCTTTCCGGGGAGTTTAGAGGCTTTTCACATAATAAATGCAATATTTTATATAGTAAATCATTTGTAATTCCCATTGTCTTCCATAATTTGAGCGGCTATGACAGCCATTTTATTATTAATTTAGCCAAAAGAAATCATATAACATTGTTGCCTGTGAATAAGGAAAAATATATAAGCTTCACTGTACACGATAATGAAACTAAAATAAAATTTAGATACATCGACTCCTTTAGGTTTATGGGGTGTTCATTGGACGCTTTGGTTTCGACCCTCAATGAGGATAATTTCCAAATTTTACACAGCGAATTCAAGGATTTAACAAACGAAAAGCTAAAGTTGTTACAATGAAAGGGTGTGTTTTTTATGACTACCTATATAAAATAGATCGATTACAAGAAACGGAATTACCTAAAATTAAAAAAATTTACAACAGACTCTTAGATGAACATATAAATGAAAACGATTATAAACATGCTAAATTAATCTGGAATCAGTTTGGTATGAAAACTTTAGGAGACTATAGTGATTTATACATGAAAACCGATATCTTGTTATTAGCATGTGTTTTTGAGTCTTTCCGCAACACCTGCCACAAGACATATGGCTTAGACCCCGCGCATTATTATACCATCCCCGGTTACACATGGGATTGTAGTTTGAGTTTGAAAAGAACCTCTATAAGCTCATGGTAACTGTTGTGTTTGGAAAAACAATGCAGAATGTTTGAAAACATCGACAGGTGAAATTAGTTAGAAAGTGGGGCGGTAAGTCAGGAACAAGGAATTTAATTTCAAGCCCGAATTTTCATAGTCGGACTATATTTGAAGAGGATCTAATAGCGGTTGAATTGAAAAAGCACAGTATACTGTTTGATAAACCTTTATACATTTGAATGTGTATTCTAGACATTTCAAAAATCTGTATCTATGAATTTCATTATGATAATTCAGATAATCGCTGGAATATTCCTTTACTGAATAAAAAATACCAGGACTCATGAAAGATGAGGCAAACGGCAAAATTCTTTTGTTTTTTGTAGGGTTAAGATCAAAACAGTATACGTACAAGGTGCAAGGGAACAAATGTATCAAAAAAGCTAAGGGTTTTAAACGGAATGTAGTTAAACGTCAAATCACATTTAATGATTATCTGGAGTGCTTACAAAATTTTACGAAAGACTCTACTCAAAATTGTATACTAAATAAAACTCAACGTTGTATTCAATCCAAGCTTCATGAAGTTTACAGCGTTGAGCAAACAAAAATCGCTTTAAATCTATTTGATGATAAACGCTTTCTAATACCCAATAGTTATGATACTTCACCATGGGGTCATTATGAGATTAGGCAATACTAATATGAATTCATTTCTTTCTCTTATAGGCAGCAGAAAAATGGCTACAACACTACAACAGGAATGAATTAAAAGTATCAGAACATTCAGAGCTTAAGTATATTCATTTCCACTTTCTTGGTGCTTATCCGAGGAAGTTATTAGGAGTTATCCACAGTATAAGTATGAACAGTTTATGTCTGAATACTCAAATTCTAATCTAAATCGAGAATCCATTCTAGAGGGATTTGAGTATTACATAGATATGACCTCAGAACTTCGACTTGTCCTTTTAAATTGTCACTATCTAGCACCCTACGTCGAGCATGATGACTATTGCGCATGGTATACATACTATGAAATTTTTGAATATGGTCTCGTAGTATGTAGATTATGTTTTCGACAACTGAAAACAGTGTTTGATTTAGAAGGGAAAACAAAAGTTCCCTATAAAATATCGAAATGTCACGTGCAGTATAAGCCTTGCGAGTTACATACTATTTACGAGGACAGGAGTTCATGGTGCTCTCATTGCTGGGACCCCTTATTCGAGTTAAAAAAAACGGGTTGAATGTTTTGAAGATTTACACTTTCATAAGATGATGAAATTCTAATCGTATTCGTTGTAGCCATCTTGAGAACTTACAGTTAGTATAGATTAGTAATGATGCTAGGACACTAATATTTGTAATAGTTAGGACTTATGCATTGGTAATAATGTAAAAAGATTAAATAAAGATACTAATATTTGTAATGTACCTACTATATAATTTAAAAATAAATAAATAAAACACTGTATTGTTCTAAAAACGCCTCATTATTTCACGAAATAAAAACCTTTAAATACCCGCTAACTTCAGATCTACAGATAAAACATTTATCAATATCTATAAAACAACTTGAGCAGCAGGCTAAATGACTACATGGAAGAAGTACAACAGATATTTCATTAGTTAAACAAATTTTGCAAGATAAGTTAGTGGCTTTTGAATCTTCTATTGTTTTTGAATCATTAGACAGTTGTTGGATATCATCAAATGTCGTTCAGCAACATCATCGTTTGGCAGCAAGTTTGAAATCTGTATGCCACAACAATAACATATGATTCTATCTCCTGAACCACTATAAAAGAATCCAAGTTTTGCTAAATCATTAGGTCTCTGCTTTAGAGCTATAGGCCAATTGCCAAACGTAGAAAATCTACTGGCAACACTTATTTTATCTTAATGAACAACAGGTTTTTTTCTATTTATTAACTATACGCTATCTGTATCGAAGAAGGAACAATTTGGATTCCAATCTAAATGGTCAGCTACAGGATCGTCTGTCATTTGCCAGTTGAATCCTTCAATCCCACAAAATGCACATTTTACTACATCATTTTGACCAAAATAAATAAAGCCAGCCCTTGCTAGTCTGGAAGCTGGGAATTCTGATGGCCAGTTTTCAAAGGTACGTAATCTGTGTTCGTATACTTGATACCAATCTCTACACTCCATGATTGTAATATATCAACTGAGGGAAAATTAAAAAACGGGATGATTTTATACATTTTATTGAGGTTTTCTCGCTACAATGTCGGCTACAATTTTTTCTCTGTAATAATAAAGATATTCTCTTAAAGCAATACCCAGTTGAGATGTATTATCAAAACAAAAAGATGATAGTAGTCGTTCAACTGGTTGCGAACAAATTAAATGTTTCCATGAACAAACTTCATTCAAAACTTTGAAATAATATTTACAAAAGTTCATTTCTAAATATGCTTCTACTCGACTAGAAATTATATGTTCAATTCTAAAAAGTTCCACTACATCACTATGAGAGAAATATAACGCAATAATATTTTGCATCAACAAGATTAGTTTCTCGTCATCCTCAGATCTTGTTTGGGTTATATGTAGAAATTCTCCACAGGAAATTGGTGCTGCAACCTCGTGACTAGCAATATTTGGGTTTTCTAAATAATTCTGATTCATCAACTTCAGAACGCACAAAACATCCGCCCATTCGACGCTGTTCAAGACAATTTTCACATTATTTTTTTGTAGAATAATTACTGGTGCAAACTAGTGATGGGTCGTTGACGTTTTACGGTCAACGAAACGAGACCGTTTATCGTCGACGATAACCTAGTTTATAAAACAGTTTAATTTTCGACTAGTTTCGACCGTCAACGAATTATCTTTCGACATATTACAGGTTAAACCAGTTTATGCCTAACTTTATAGGTAAACGTCAAATAGAATAAAGAGTAAACAGTTTAGATAGGACTATTGAACCATGCTAACAGACATATCGAATTTTAGTACTAGTTGAAATGAACTTACCTTCATACTTTTTCGAGGCGTAGGACTCACAGAGTAACTAATAAATTTAGTATTTACAAACTATGTGGGTATTTACATTTTAATTACATATTCATATTTACATATAATTTATAAATCTGTTTTTATCGAGATTTACGTTTAGAAAAATTATTTGTTCTACTCTAGTAGCTGATAATCTTGTTCTTCGTTGGTTTAAAATCAATCCCGATTTTGAGAACATTCGTTCGCAAGGGCCCGAGGTTGCGACTATGTTGCAAGTTTTAATACAAAGTTTTAATAAATTGGGGTACACATGTCGATCATTTTTCCACCATTGTAGTGGGCTGTTCCATTCTCCCTTTTCATTTTTTCGAGATAAAATGTTGTCCGCCAAATACATCTCCACTTCTTTAATTGCCTTAGACAAAGGTGTACCGATTGATGTGCTTTGCTGAATTAAACTGTCATATATATCCCAAGGACTGTACTCATCTTTTTTGCGCTCTTCATTAACGGGCGACGAGACTGTTGCTTTCTCGTTTTCACATATACATGCAGCCACTAGTTGAATCACTTTGTCTTTCGTTTTTATAGCTTCGTTTGTGTCCGAAAATGCCTGCATTTTAAAGCGAGGATCTAGGAATGTGCTCACACCGAGTGAATCAATATGTTCTACAGCCCGAAATCTATCATTAAGACCTGACATTAAGAAAAGGGCAACGCAACGCACTTGTTCCGTGAGTTCTGAGCTTTCAATAATTTTTCTGCAGGCTTCCTTGAGGCAACGAATCATGATAATAACAGAACTGCCCTTTAAATATTGTTGCCCACTCATTGCCCACGTCAACTCTTCAAATGGACGTAAAATTTGACAAACTTGAGCACAATTAGTCCAATCTTCACTAGAGAGATGAGGTAAATCTTTGTTGACAAGAGTCAGTGTCGATAGTACTGCTTCTTGCAACTCGACAATTATCTCGACCATGTAAAACACCGAATTCCACCGTGTCTCAACCTGTTGCATTAGTCTCTTAGGTTCCTGATTTTGTTGTAGCTGGTACTTGAAAAGTCTCTCTGATGATAGTGTGCTTCTTTTGTAATGCGCAACATTTTTTTTTAATTTGTCTATCAACATTTCTTGACTACTCAGTGCATCATCCACTACCAAATTAAGCGTATGCGCAAAACAGCCAAAATGCTTGATCTCTAGAAAGTCTTTTGTCGCTTTTACTATATTAGCAGCATTGTCAGTGACCGCAAAGTTAACCTTTTCTCTTAACTGCCATTTATTAAGAATCTCTTCCAAATCCGTTGCAATATTGGATGCTGTGTGGCTCCCAGAAAAATCACAGCAACCCAACAACACAGTTTTAAATTCTAACTCTTCAGTTATATAATGGCCTGTGACGGCAATGTAACTTTCCGTAACTCCCGACGTCCAAAGATCTGTAGTAATACAAATTGTTTGGACTTCTTCGGTCACTCGAGCCTTAACATCAGCCTCCGCCTTATTATAACATTCCTGTAACAAACAAGGAGCCGGACAAAGTTTTCCTGGTTGGTAATTTATAACCGGGAATCCACCTACAGAATTTCTTGAAAGCTCGTTCTTCCACGATCGAAAATGGATGAAACGAGTCAATACACAAATCGAGTAAATCCTTATTGATTTGTGTATTTTGCTGAACGCTAATTTTTTAGCAAAAAATGAATCCATAATTTTCTGACGTTTAACCGGAGGCACAAGAGGCGTTAAAGCTGGTCCATTTTCTATTGCAGAAGTAGTCGAATTGCCTGACATTGGTTGCGCTTTCACATCATAACGAGCATCGTTCTCACAAGTTATTGAAGAATGAGGGAGTTGGTCATCAGTTCCGAATACCGATAAATATTTTGAAAGATGTTTCCTACGCGAATGACTTTTTAAATTGGTAGTGGACGATTTGTAACTTAAAGTTTCTTTACACTCGTTACACGTTCCTTTGAAAGATTTACTGTCTTTGTCAAAGTGATGCCATATAACACTACTGTTTTTACGTGCAAACGACATAATGAATATTTTTTAATGATATTAACTGTCCAATCAAAATTGTTTTGTCATGTGACACACTAGAAGGACGTGTTATGTACACGCGCTTAAGAAATAATGTTGAATTTTTTTGTTAAAACAACAATCACTCTATTCAACTACAATAGTTTCAAATTGGCACTACAAGAAATATTATTTACACTGAACGTTTTATTTACACAAGAATCACACAACTACAGTACTATAACTATTTACAAATTAGCATCACAAGATATAATTTTGATACTTTTTTCTACAAGAACAAACACATTTGAAATAGGTAACTTAACCTACGAATAGCGAAATTTAAAACAGACTACAAATAGCGTAAACGAAATGCAAAATTTGGTTAGTAATATGAACAGAGATGCATATTTATTCTCATTGCATGTCCACTCAACAAGAGAAGATGAAGATCGTCTTTCGTTCGCACGTGCCAGACGGAAGAGAGATAGTCATATACAAAAATCTGGCAAGTGTGACAAGAATAATGTATCATCGTTGCTTCCTCGGTTCGGTTAGCTCATTCGTTTCATTTCGAAAACAGTTTATCCGTTTATCTAGTCGGCGCCGTCAACGGTAGGGTTGCGACGGTGCACGGTGCACAAATATCGTTCATGAGTGAACTAGTTTAGCGATATACTGAAAACTAGTCTATCGTTGATGCACAATAAACAGTTTAAAAAGACTTCAACGCCCACCACTAGTGCAAACGTTCGAGCTGGACTTAATGCACATTGGATTTCCAACTCAGAATTGATGAGTGGAAATTTGGTGTGTAACAGGTAAAACGCTTCTGTTTTAACTGCTTCTTCGTACATGTTTAAGATTATATCTAGGTCGGCGTTGTAGTCAATTTCTTCAAAACTAGTATCACTCAAACTGCTGCTCACCAAATTGAACTGCTCTTACTGAAGGTAATGGGAAACTCAGAAGGTTTTATAACATCTCCGTCGTTGTCTTCCCTCCTACTCCTGTTTTACAAGTTATAGCCTGTTGCTGGAATCAATCCAGCTGTCGTGACTTTTATCAAAACCCAACCATCGAACTTTGACTTTATTGTCTTTTTTCTGCAACACTTTTTCCACGAGATAAACGTCAGAGTTG
The DNA here is from genome assembly GCA_034190945.1 of Octodonta nipae. Classification (NCBI taxonomy): domain Eukaryota; kingdom Metazoa; phylum Arthropoda; class Insecta; order Coleoptera; family Chrysomelidae; genus Octodonta; species Octodonta nipae. The sequence goes on along the minus strand of CM067218.1, from coordinate 71,622,558 downwards.
GCGGTTTTTTGCAATTCTTCCTCATAAAATCCCCCTTGAATTGGTCTACCACTCATATCTTCCAACAGGTAGGTAATGGGATTCGTTAGCTGATATTGACGTACCTTGAATAGCTCTGTAGTCCAATTCCTGGTGTGTCCTTTTTCAAAGACGTGTTTCACTTTACTTATTCGCACCACATCACCCACCTTGAGTTTCCAAGGTCCGGTGATTTTCAATCTATTGAATACTTTAATGTCTTTAGCATTGACAGCAGTTACGTCGCTAGGGCGCATGTTCGTCGTCTGATGTTTTTGATTGTTATAAGACTGAACGATATCAGGTAAAATGTCAATCCACTTGTAACTGCCATTTAAACTGAAATATTTGAATAATTTCTCCTTTAGCGTCCTTATCACGCGCTCACATATAGCTGCTTTCATCCCACTAAATGTACTATAGTGGTTAATTGAATATTTTTGCATTAGTTTCGTAAAGTGGCTATTGTAGTATTCTTTTCCATGGTCTGTTTGCAAGTTTTTCGGGCGGCGCCCACCATTAGCAGTGAGAATACTCTCGAAAGCCTTTGTCACCTCCTCTCCTGATTTTGATTTCAGCGGCCTCATCCAAACGTACCCAAGTACAATTACCACTAAGATATATTTAAAATTTCTGTTAGTTAGTTATTGGCGGCATCCATATCCACTTTGGGATCTCGAACATTTGAAATTATCACTTTCTCTACATCGATATTTCCATCGGCTGTGAAGGAAAAGGGTATTTTTGCGCGCTCATAATCACTCGGTTGCTGTTGTTGAACAGCACTTCGACCAAATTTAACGAGAGACATTTTACTAATGACTGCTTTGGTTATTTGTCACGTATAATATTGGCTTCTTTGAGCTCATTTATTACCGCTACAATTTCGTTGTCGTGGGATGTGTTGCCGGCCTCTTTCGATGCAACAAGTAACCTTAAACGATCTATCAATTCATTGGGATCGTCCCAGTAGACGTATTCTATAGGCTTTGTATTATATTTCAACTTCATACATCTTCCTTCGCTGCTGCTGCTTGGTTTAATTGGTTTTATAAACGTAGGTTTAATTACATCCTTATATTTGGATATTCCTGAGGGTTTCAAATGTCCTTTTACATTCCGGTGTACTAATGTCCGCTCCAAAACTTTTTGGTACACGATTTTGTCATCTGGAGTGTATGCGGGGTGTTGTAGAATATCAGCTGGTAACGACCAGGTGATCCTCGAAATGCAGCGTCTCCAACAGTAAGACGTCCTGTCCTCATATCAAAGTTGATTTCTTTGTTACCGAGATACCATTTGGAGGTTTTCGAATTGTATGAGGGTCCATAAATGTTGTCAATTTTATCACTCTTGTGGAAATATTCGGTTACATACTTTTGCACCATTGCTGGATACTGGTCCATATAGGACTCAAAACTTTTGTGAGAGTAATTAGTCGGATCATCTTCCTCTTGTTCCGTTTCCTCGGCTTCAGCATCGGTATAAAAACTAGTCTCTGGGACTGGTTCTTCTTCGAGGAATAGACTGGATTTTGGTGTTAACGGCTCTAGTTTTTCTTTTTTCACAATTGTTTCTCGTTTGATAGATGGCAACAACGGAGGTGATTTTGTTGGCGCTGGTAATATTTTGGTTAGAACTTTTGATGTAGTCGAAACTATTTGTTTAAAAGGTCCGACCACCGGTTCAAAGAGCTTATTGAGGGTCTCATCTTTTACCGATTTACCCAGTTTCAGACTGAGGTACTTCTAGCGAATAGACCGTGCTAGTTGTTTGATTTTTTTCTTGCGAAAATCTTCTGCAATGCTGTTGCTGCTCACTGAAGACATTTTTGTTGACTGACTGATTATTATTTTTCGCTTTGTAGTCTTATATATTTATCGAAACCTTGGCGATATTGCCCTTCATTTAAATTGAAGTCTTTAACAATAACCACAACCCGTAGCGATCCTGCCAACACTTTGAACACAAGTCTTTAAACTGTTCGAATGACATATCCGGAGATACGTGTTCATCATAGGCGTGCTTTAAATTGATTTCATCTTATTTGAATAGCACAATCACATTTCAATTGTCTCGTGTTAGTTGTTTAGGCATTTTGCTGTACGTCTGCAACAAATAAATTGAATCGATGTGTCGGTGTCGTCCCATGGAAAAGAAATTCTGAATCTTTTTCTGTTTATCACCAGCCACATCATCAAAAATAAATACTGAATACTCACAGGCGTCTGATGGATCAATTACATTTTCGTTTTCGCTGAAAGGGAAATATGACACACCTTTAACGCTCTTGAGAACCTCTTGTAGTAGTTGGTATTTTGGTTGGTACAAAGATTTCGAGTACACGTAGACATTTTTAAATCGCAATCCGTTTTCGTTGAACAAAAGCGAAAGCAGCGCATTGGGATTCCCGCAGCCGCTGGGGCCGCAGAACGCCGCCCGGACGGAATTTGGCCATAGTTTCCCATTTTTCGATGGCACACTACCATTGCCGCCCCCTTCCGCCACAACATCTAGATTTTCTATAGGCAATTGAATATCTTGCTGCTTTATGTGCATCTCAAAGTAAACTGATGTACATGTGTTTTGGGTGGACGTTTAAATATAAAATTTACTTTCTGTACGTCAGTCAGTATTATGTTAACCGCTGAAGGTAGTGGAAGTGTAGTGAACACACTAATCAACAAGTTACCCTTTGAAATTCACCTTCCTGGCTATCAATTTTGTGGACCGGGTACGAAACTCGAAAAACGCTTAGCTCTAGGACAGCGACGTATAAACAAAACTGACGCAGCTTGTCGGGATCACGATATTGCTTACAGTAAAAGCACTTTTCTAGCAGACCGTCATAAGGCAGATTTTGAGTTGGAGAATAGGGCTTGGGAGAGATTCAAATCTAAGGACGCTTCACTCGGTGAAAACGACTACGAAAACCAAACAGAAACTCGGTCTTGGCATGAACTCTCAAAAGCTGAAGAGGAGTAGAGGTGTGAAAAAATCTTCGCGTAAGCGAAAATCTTCAACACGCAAAACCCTTTTACCATTTCGAAAGCATGTGATGCTACCTACGAATAAAGCTATCGCTAACTCTCCTGCAGGGCAAAGTCTACGACAGTCATCGCTGATGGCTTTGAGAGCGGCTAGGATAGCAATTAAGAAAGCTGGCCGTCGTAAGGAAATTCGAGTTCCTCGTGTGATACCTTTCGAGTCGAAAGTCGGTGGAATTCTCCCTTTACTCCCGCTATTTGCAGGACTCTCAGCTCTTGGAACCCTTACTGGTGGAGCTGCAACTTTGGGTAAAACACTAATAGACGCAAAAAATGCTAAAAAGAAACTCGAAGAGGACAGGCGACCCAATCAAGCTATGGAGGAGATTGGAAAGAAAGGGTCCGGGCTCTACCTGAAAAAGTCCCGCAAAGGAGGCTTCGGTCTTTATTTGAAGAAACAACAAAAAAACTCCCGATAAAGCTACCCAGTCGAGCACTTTACACCAGTGAGCTTGTTGAATACGCCAAAAAATTGAAAATACCAAATTTTAAAGGTGTATTTATGCGTGATGCCTTACCTAAAAACAAACAACCATTAAGAACCGGGTCGGCAATCATCAACTTGGATTCTAGTCGCAACAAAGGCACACACTGGGTAGCTTACATTAAAAATGGAAACGTTGCGCAATATTTCGATAGTTTTGGTAATTTGAAACCGCATCGTGAATTGGCTGAGTATTTAGGAAGTAATCTATCGATACTCTACAACAACGACTCCTACCAAAATTATAATCAATCTAAGTGCGGTCATTTGTGTCTATTTCTTTATAATAACATCTAACATTGAAGGAAATCTTCAGTCATGTCTTTGATATTAACGCTGAAAGGACGCAGTTCAATACTGTCCATTGATTTTCAACCACCTATTCAACTACATCCTGACTAGAATTACGGCCTAGCTTTGCTGAGTTTCCACTCCTACAATAGAATCCCGAACATTGAGAAAGGTAGCAAAGTGCATTTAATCGACTCGAAAAAGAAACCAACCACCATCGAATTACCTGAAGGCAGCTACGAAATTGGTGATATTGAAGCGCACGTACGATATACGAATTTGCCATTGGAGTTGATCCTGGTTTCGCTATTGACGAAACACCTCAACATCTTATCTACCTACCTATCAACCGAAGAGAAATACACAACATAACTTTGAGAATTCTCAATCAGGAGTCTGAACTCGTCAATTTCCGAGGGGAGGAAATCATTGTGAGACTGGAACTGAAACAGCTATTGCAGCAATAATGGGACGGTTACTCATATTTGAGCATCCTCATAAAAGTACAAATATACCACAGTCAAAGTCAGTATCAACGAAAACTTTGAAGAGATCACTTTCGTTCTCCAGTAAACTATTTTTACAATCGCTAGGCTATCATGTCAACTCAAGCATTCGATATCTGCCGAAAGCCCAGTTTCGATGACAGCATTCGCAGAATGGAAGTCAGAACCTACTATCCTTATGTAAAGTCATTTGGGAACAACGACATAGTGGAGATTACTGTGAACCAAGCTGATTCCTGGTTATCCATGGCGGACTCGTATATCGCCGTTAAGGGTTAAATTAATGTAACGGCAAGTGCAGGTGAAGTTTCCCTATCCCCTAATGCAGGATCATTTTTCTTCGATAATTTGGTTTACGAACAGTGCGGTAAAGAAATGGAATCGGTTCGCGATCCCGGTCGCGTAAGTACCATACGAGGTTATCTGTGCTATGATCCTACCAGTTCAAGAGAATTAGCTATTGCTGGCTGGAATTTTCCCGGTAAACCAATTGTGAATGCAGCAGACAGATCTTTCCGAATGTACATCCCGCTCAAGCATTTGTTTTCCCTCTTCAACGACTACCAGCGAGTGACCTGCGGAAAGCAAACAATACGTTTAGTGCGAGCAAGAAATGATGATGATTGTCTTATTATTACTGATAAATCTACAAAAGCAAGCCTGACGATTGACAGCATGGAACTCAAAGTCCAGCATATTTTCCCCAACGATGATATGAAACTTGAACTGCTGCAAGCCGTTAAACCGGATACCGGCTTTATCATTCCCTTTGGTAAATGGGAACTTCATGAGTTGTCTGCTCTGAAGACAGGCGCCACACGAGAAATTTGGGCTGTGAAAACTTGTGCTGCTATAGAGATTCCTCGATACGTCATCGTTGCCTTCCAGACCAATAAGCACAGCAACATAGCGGCTGAACCCACGGAATTTGATCATATCCACATATCTATTATTCGTCTAACTCTTAATGGAGAATTTTGGCCGAACGAAAGAATGCAGTTGGATTTCCCCAGGAACGAATACGGAGAAGCCTACAAACGCTACACGGACTTTTATCCCATTTTTGCCGACAAAAGGCACCCGCTCCTAGACTATCTCACCTTCAAGAATCGCACTCTCTTCGTAATCGATTGTTCCCGACGTGAAGACAGCATGAAATCCTCTACTGTGGATGTACGCCTGGATATTGAATCTCAAACAGGTTTTCCTGACAAAAACACGTGCCTTCTGTATAATCATCCACGATTGTTTGATGGAGTTTCTTCCACTCAGCGAAATTGTTCGAAACCTCTCATAAAAGAGCATATCTTCACATTACAACTTCAGTTCACCATGGAAATCGCAATCGTTGACATTCAAGGCTTCATTCTTAACGGGGAATTTGTTCCCAAAGAATTGGCTATCAAGACACATGCAACGGGTGTCATACATTACCTGTTTAAGCCTCCTCAGCCATTTGAATTGCTGTGCAAGGAAGATCGACGAACCGTGAGATATTGTGAGAATTTTCTTCATGGACCCAGTTACAATGGTGGAATCTGGGATGTAAGCCAGTTGAAGATGATTTTGAATTTTCTTCTCTCCAGATGTTCTCATATCTACGTTAGAGGTCACCAAAAATATGAGTTATTAGTTAAAAAGTGTAAAAATGAGCTTGGGCTCAATCATGTAAAGTTCATAAATTTGGAGCATACCATCAACGCCATAAAGTTGAGAGATGTGAACAAGAAGGACCGTGAGACAAGTAAATATCCCATAGTCTGTGGCTATCATTATGAAGATTCTAATGAAGAATACGCAGAATACAAATGTGCTATAAAAAATTGTAATGATATTTATGATTGGTTAATCAATAAGATTTTACCTCAATAAATGAATGAAGTATAACATGCATTTTTATTTCTAAAAATTATTTTATTAACGAGTATATATATCTTATACATTTCAACATAACTTTTACCAACAATAATATCAAAGATATAACAGCAAAGCATAATAATATTAATAAGTTATTGAGTTCCCTCTGCTGCGGCTTCGGCTTCCTGCTGACAGTCATAATTTGCTGTTAAACCATCAAAATCCTCTTCAGTGCCATTGTAAAAGAAAATTTTAAGTTTGTAGCATAATGGGGTGCCATCTTTTGGAAATTCTGCAAAATATGCTGGTAGTAGCCCATCATTTAGCAATGTCCGCTTCATTAGCGAAAAATCAGATCTATTTGAGCAATTCATAGAAAAGCATACCGCCACATTTTCCACCCCCTGTGGTATATTTGTGTATAGAATGTTTTGTGATATAAAAGTCAATAACACAAAACCAGTAGTAGTAGTAGGTTTTAATAATATCATTATTGAAAATGATGTATACGTCTTTATTCTTCAACTAACAATATTATAATGCAACACTTATACCTTTACACCCAGTTTGTGTTCACCCAGAAATGGCTGAGTGGAATGAGGGTCGAGTTAATTACAGAGGTAAGTATATTCTCCATTACAGGTCCCCGGTTCGATCCCATTTCTCGGCTAACATTTCTGGCAAAATTTTTTTAAGTATTTAATTTATCTCGGGTGGGAGAGTCAACCGCATTCGTGGTAGTGGTAGTGAATAACATACATTTGAACGCAAACACGTATCCCCGCATTATCTCTTGAAGTGAGTAAGATATCTTGCAATGACCTTATGTTAAACAACCATCGCTTTAATTTTACTAAGAGAAAAACTACCAAGAGAATTACACCCAACTACTTAGTAGCGCACTACAAATTCGTAAATTTTCTAGAAATAATCTTTACAGCTGAGAAATTAGTCCTGTGTTCAAATAATCATGAAGCTGTTCTTCAAGATAAGTGCAAGCAACCGAATCCCTTTCCAAAAGACAAAATATCTTCTGTCACTTTTACACCACGAGGGTTCGATCGATTTCTAAATTTTATCAGTGAATACAGAGACGACAACAACGTACTGGTTTCCGAAGATTACGAGAACAATTTACGGGTCACCATATGGGCAGAGGACGGGGAAAACCACTTATTTTTTTTAAATAAAATCAATAATGATGAAATTATAATTCCTCTTAATGTAGTAGCTCGAATTGATTTTAAAAAATTGTATGATATTTTTTATAATTTTAATAAAACTTATTCTTTCTAATACTCTCGTTTATTTGTTCCCTCTAATTTCAACAATCCACCTGAAATTGTAAAAATCAAATAGCTTGCCGAACTAATAAGAGGCTCTTGTAGGTTAATTCAAAATATGAAAAACCAGATATTCCTCTCTCTGGTAATTTCATCACATGCCGTCTTCGCGAAAACCAACCGTGACGTCAACCTTTTACAAGCCATTACTTGCAAAAATCGTGAATCCAGTCGGCCGACCTTGATGGAATACCAATGCTGATGACCCTTGTTCATAGGCGACCAAGTGTGGAGGTGTCGCGTATATTATAGCGGATGCGCTGGTGCCAGTCTTTAACTAAATAATAATAATTATCTCAACAATTACACGGGTATTTTTAATTACACATACATTACCAAACAATACACACATTATTCATACTTACACAATAAATAACCCGCCCGAGGCGATTCCACCGCGTACCAGCTCGATTTCAAAAAGTGATTTTAGTCCCATAAGAAAAAGTGGTCTGTCGTTCTCCTGTTCTATCTACTCATAATTTTCACAGAAATATCTTAAACTTAAGAAAATATACAAGCTTTAGCAAAATTTTTAAAATCCTCTTTTGTTAAATAATCTGCAAGATATCTAATACAATTAGAGTCTAAAGTTACCACTTTTTTTGTTTCACCCCCAGTGTCCGAGTCTACAATTGTAGTACAAAAAATATTTTTGTATTTAAAAAGTAAATATTTTTTTGTTTCTAATTTATTGTAAATAATACCACAATAATTTGTATATTTAACTCCTAAAGTTACATCGTCAAGTACATCTTCGTGTTGCCAGTCAAAATACTTTTCATACTCGAATTTATTGATTATACAATCATATAATGTCACCGTTTCGTTTATAAAAATCTTTTGCATTTTTTTATTTTCTTTTTTACAATTTTCAAATTATCCGCCCCGAAATTTGTTACATACAGAACAATCTTTGTTATACTAATGCTCAATTTGGCAATATTTTATCAGTAATCTTTTTCGTTTTGCACTCAAATACACATTATTTTTCACGAGCCATAATTCTTCAAAATTTTTATTTTTAATTTTATGCACTAACGATCCACACTTAAAAAGTTCTTCCATGAAAATTAACGTCTCATAACGCGTGGCACAATTTAAAGGTGTCTCTTCAAATATATTTCTTTCGTTGAATAACGCCTCATGTTTTGAAAATAACCCAATGATTTTTAAAATAGTGTCTGCTCGTTTCATATCGTTTTTAAAATATTTGACGACATAATGCAATGGTGTATTGTACTGATCATCAACCGTGTTAGCATCAGCGCCCCTTTTCAATAGTGTTTCTATAATTTCAACATTTCCATTTAAAGATGCTAAATGTAACGGCGTGTGATTGTATATACTTGTTGCGGAAATTAATGCATCACACAATAGTAAAGCGTCAACAATTTTTATGCAGTTATATGACGCTGCATAATGTAATGGTGTAATACCATCGTTATCTGCTTTGTTAATGTCGGCGCCGCTTTGTATAAGGACTTCCACAATTTTTACACAATTTCGTTTTTTCCACTGCAAAATGTAAAGGTGTTTCTCCCCATTCATTTTGACAGTTTACGTCAAATCCCCGTTCGATTAGTTGACAAACGAATTTGAAATATTTTTTATTTTGAACTGCATAATGTAAAACGGTCGACTTGCAATTTGTAGTTTTGTAAATTGAAGCCCCGCATCTTAATAATTCTTCAATTACTTGAAAATTGTTGCCCAAAAGAATGGCAAACAACAACAATGTATTTCCGTAAGTAGCTATGTAGTCTATAACAAAACTATCGTCTCGTATCAATTTTCTAATTGATTCCAAGCTGACTCCATTCTTGATAGCTATATGCAAGATTCTACTCGCATTCATGCTACTTCTACATTACACAATACCACAATGAGGCAACATTAAATGACACTCGCAGGTGTCTATAATTAGATTTCTACGTCAATATGAAATTATATTTGATGTTATTAGTTGACATGTTTATTTCATTAATACAAACTAATCATAAAAATTGATCAGAATCATTTTGAAGCCACGATTCGACATCGACATGGGAAATATTTAGACATTCCGGCATGAATTCTTCCTTATTTTTTTTATCCTTTGGAATATCTCATATCGTATTGTCATTTGAAAGCAGCACATCTTCACTTTGGAGTGTTGTATCTTTATTTGAATGTAGCACATCTTCACTTTGGAATATCGCATCTTTATTTGAAAGCATCATCTCTTTACTTGGGTGTATTGTGTCTTCATCCAACCGATTTAAGTATTGGTTTAAACTATCACAAAGTTCTTTGTACAGACACTCTAGGTCTTCATTCCAAGGAATCACATCATTATTCAATAAAACGATTTCAGAAATAAATGTATTGTAGGCAAATTTCGAAACCCGTATGCAGACTGTTATCAAGACGTTATAATTGTAACTGAAATGTATTTACGTTAAAAGTCTTTATATAGGATATATTTTTACTGATTAATAAATTACAATTTATTGCTACTTGTAATTTTACATCTAAATTGTAATAATTATATTCTTCGGTTTTTCACCTTTGATTTCTTGCAAACAGACCATTTTTGCTCAAGTATTATAGTCTATTTGTTTATTTACCACAAATATTTTCTTGTAGTAAAATCCACTAGTTCTTTGGTTGCATCTTCTATGGGTGGTTGTTGTGTTGGGTTTATGTCAACACGAGTGTTTTAAATTACAATTTAATAGATTTTAAAAATTGATGCAAACGTTGGCAATTTTTTTTAAATCCTCCTTCTTTTAATAATCATCAAGATACCTACTACAAAAACAATCTAAATTCGGCAATTTTACAAGTATAGTTGGCAGATAACTAAAACATCAGTAAGTGTTCTTAACGTACAACAGTTCACGTAAGATTTCATTTAAACCAATAAAATTCAGAAACGAGTGCAAGCCTCAGCAAAATTTTGAAAATCTTGTTTTGTTAAATATTTTGCAATGTGTCGAATACAATCAGGATTTAAAATTAACATTTTTTTCGTTTGATTCTTGATGTCACAATTTACAACTGTAGTACAACAAACATTTTTGTATTTTAAAAGTAAGTATTTTTTCGTTTCCAATTTGTCGCAATAAATTGGATATTTATCCATCATCGAGTAGGTCTTCCTGTTTCCATTCAAAATATTCTACATAATCTAAATTGTTAATTATACAATCATATAAAGTCACCGTGTCGTTTATATAAATCTTTTTCATATTTTCAATTCTTTTTTACAATTTTCGACACGCTCTCCTTTAATTTTTTTACATATAGAACAATTTTCCTTGCTGGAATGTTCAATAAGACTATATTTCTCCAATAACCTTTTACGCTTTATACTCAATGATGAATTATCCCCCAAAAGCCATATTTTTATGAGATTATTAACTTTAATTTTATGAATCAAAGACCCACACTTTAAAAGATCTTCCAAGATAATTAAAGACTTGTGTCGTAAGGCAGAACGTAAAAGTTTGTCTTTAAAAATGTTTTGTTGATTAAATAATGCCCCATATTTCGTAAACAGTCTAATAATTTTTAAACAAGTGTCTATTTGTTTTCCATCGTTATCGTAATGTATGACAACGAGATGTAGTGGTGTATTGTATTGTGTGTTAATTGCATTAGCATCGGCACCATTCTTTAGTAATGTTTCTATAATTTCAATGTTTCCATTTAAAGATGCTAAATGTAATGGGGTGTCATTACATCTATTTTTTGGAGATATTAGTGCACTGAAAAATAAAAGAGTATTAACATTTTTTATACAATCATTTGCTGCTGCATAATGTAACATCGTAATAACATCTTTGTCTACCTTGTTGATGTCAGCTCCGCTCCGTATAAGAAAATTCACAATTTTTAAACAGTTTCGTTTTTTACTGCCCAGTGTAACGGTGTTTCTTCCCATTCATTTTGACAATTTACGTCAAATCCTCCTTCGATTAGCAAACAAACAAACTTGAAATATTTTTTATTTCGTGCTGCAAAGTGTAGAACACTCATTTTGCTATTTGTAATTTCGTGAATTGAGGCTCCGTGTCTTAGTAGTTCTTCAATTACTTGAAAATTTCTTCCCAATTTAACGGCAAATAACAACGGCGTATATATCTTTGTTATCTATTAAAAAACTGTTTTCTTGTATCAGTTTTCGGATAACCGTCAAATATTGCCCGCTTTGTATGGCAGTATGTAATATATCTTTTTTGTAATTCCCACTCATGACACTATGATATTTTACAATCTTCCCAAGTTTATATACACGAAAACTTTTCCGAATGTTGGATCACAGTTGAAAGTCCAAGATTAAATTATATATTTAAAATTTCCAAAAGATTTACAATAATATTTTGCAGGTTGGATTGTTAAATCATGTTTGCAAATTCTTCTAGGTAAAATTTCACTATTAAATATTTTGGTTTTTAATTATATAATTGGAAAATAAGAAAAAAAAGTTCAAAATAAATTTAACAGCCGTTTTTAAATTTTTAATATCTAAATTTACCAGTAAGAATCAACATTTTTTGATTTTTAATATATTACAAACAATATCATAATAAATTGGAAACTTGGTACTTAATGTTACATCATCAAATACGCCCCCGTGTTTCCAATCTAAACATTTTTCATATTTTAAATTGTTAATTACACATTCATATAATCTTGTTGATTTGTTTATAAAATTCTTTTTCATATCTTCTATTTCTTTTTTACAATTTTCAACATGTTGACCCGTTAAATTATTACAGAGTAAACAATCAACATCAGTGGCATGTTCAATAAGGCAATATTTTCCAATAATTTTTTTTGTAAATTAAATAAATCACAATTGTTTTCCATAGTCATTATAAAATTGGCGATTTCTTTGACATCGTGAACCAACGAGCCACATGTTAAAAATTCTTTCAAAACAATTAATGGTTCGTTAGAAAGTAGGGCATGGTTTAAAGGTGTATATCCATACATATCCCGTTTGTTAAAATCTGCTCCATATTGGAAAAATAACCTAATAATTTCTAAAGAATTATTTTTACGAAAGTCGCAAGAACAATCGATAACGTGGGGTAATGGTGTCATATGTTTTCTATCAATTGCATCGGTGTCGGCACCTCTTTTCAATAACGCCCCCACGAGTTCGGTATTTCTATTCGCCGTTGCGCAATGTAGTGCCGTCCCGGTATTTCTATTTCCCAAAGAAACCGATGCACCGTGAGATAGCAATGCTTTAACAATTTTAGTACAATCGCGTATAGTTGCCATTTGTAAAGGAGTTCCTCCGAAATTGTCTAAATAGTCAACATTGGCTCCAGATTGTATTAAGAAATTTACAATTTTTAAACTTTTTTTTTCTGCACAGCCCAGCATAAGGGCGTTTCTCCAAACATATTTACGTTAAATCCTTGTTGAATTAGTTTACAAGCAAATTTGAAATACTTTTTATTTCGTACTGCATAATGTAAAACAGTGTCAAGTGTACTTGTAATGGAATAAATTGAAGCTCCGTGTCTCAGTAGTTCTTCAATTATTTTGAAAATGTTTTCCATAATTCAAGGCGGATATTAGCGGTGTATATCCTATATGTCTGTAATTCACTAAAAAACTGTTTTTTTTATTAATTCCCGAATTAACTCTGAAGAACTACGAGTATGTTCTATGACCGCGTGTAATAATTCATTGTGGTTTTTACTCATTTTCAAATTATTCGATTCACAGTAAAGTGATAATGTTCCGCGATGCAAGTTCTAACCATTTGCTGCAGGGAGTATCCATTTAAAATAGGTGCTCAATGTTTTAATAGTTTGGGAATTTTTAAGGATGGGGGGCCTTTTATTATGATTAAGCGTTATACATCGTATATAATTTTAATAAATACACACTGAGATATTTTCAAGTAAATCCATAAACGAATATATTCAAATACATTCCCAACTTTTATATATTCACACGATTCATTCAAACAAATATTTTTAGGTATTCCCCCCTCCATTCAACTAATAAAAGCCGATATTTTTAATCTAAATTTATTATAAAACAAAAATAGTTTGTATGCAATTCAACAATGAATAACTGCAACTAAAAACAAAAATCGCATATTCACAAGATTAATTAAAACCGATGTTTTCATAGATGTTATTTTAATCCACCCAATAAAAGCTGATATAATTAAAAAAGATGAATAATAGAAAATCAAAATATTTCCAAAACCGTCAGCTATATCGTGCTGTGAAATTGAAAAAAAAATTCGAATAATTGAACAACTTTTAACACAAGGGGCCTGTATTTATACAATCACATTGAATAAAATCAATATCTTGCATTTGGCGTACAAAACAAAAAATACCTTAAATTTGTCGAAAGACTGATTAAGCAAGGAATTAATGTAAATAGTAAATCTTTAAATGGTGCAACACCTTTACATTATGCATCGGTCAAGGAAAACTGTGAGGATGTCATAAAATTACTAATACGCCACGGGCCTAATGTAGACGAAGTAAATTTTCGGTCTGAAACACCATTACATACCGCAATCAGAAACAAACTTTTGAAAAATGTGCAAACATTGATACAAAATGGTTTGTCTGTTTCTTCAAAACATTATATTATAGCTGTTGCACACGGACACCTTGATATTTTTGAACTGTTATTAAAGTGTGATACCGATGGTAAACCGAGTGTATCTATGTTGTCGTCATTGGTTATATCATATGCATCTGGAACTCGAAATGTTCATAAAATAGAAATAATAAGTGAAACTTGTGTTAAAATGATTAAATTGTTATGTAAATTTGGAAACTCTGTAAATGACAAATGTCTAGCCGGTACACCCTTACTAATTTCAGTAATAGCAGATATTCCTATAACAGTAATCGAAGAACTTTTAAAGCAGGGTGCTAATGTTAATGCATTAAGTTATAAAAAGCTTACGATATTAGAGTCAGCATTAATGTGGACTGCTAACAGCAAAATTATAAATTTACTTTTAAAATACGGAGCATCGATTCACAATTCATACCTTTTTAATTTATTACCATTAGACTCCCTTTTAAGAAATTTAAAATATAAGGACGATTCACAAAAAGTAAGAAAATTATTACAAAAATATTGCCTCATTGAAGACTGTAACCGCAAAGACTGTTGGATGTGTGCTGCATTAGATGGCGATTATGCCGAAGAATGTAAAAATGAATTAAATCAAATACAAAAAAAATGTCAATGATACAACAACATTATATGATTGTATAGTTAAAAATTTAAAATATCACAAATATTTTGATTGGAAACGACACGATATACTTGCCGATGAAGAACTTGACTCAAAATACTCAAATTATGGAGACATTATTCGTAATAAATGTGAAACTAAAAATTATTTTGCTGCAAAAATTCAGAAACATTAATTGCATTACAGTTTGTAATAATAAACAAATGCAATGCATTACATTAAACTCAGATTGTATACGACACGTTGCTGAATATTTATCAATATTAGAATTAAAAAATTTTGCTACAGCTTGTATGTAACACAAAGAGTATATTTAAATGTAAAATTTCTTTAATTGAAAAAAATCTCCAACATATTATATGACTGACATGTTAAATAATTTATTTAAAGATGTAAAATTACAACAGTATGCCAAACGTAATCTAGATGTAAATTTACAAGTATTAATAAATTTGGAAAAAAATTAATTATAATCACCAAAAAAAATTCCTTATATAAAGAATCATATATTCAGAGTTCTCAGTTAAATTTGTATAGTTCAATAGCAATTGTTAGAATAAATGTTCTTCAAGTATGTGTGAAAGTGTTACCGACATTATAGCTTTACTGGCTGAAAGGGCAATGTGTTTGTTAGAGGATAACGTTTCTATATTCGACAATGTGTCGAGCTCAGATGAAAGGTGTGAAGAGCAAGAATCTTTAATTTCATTATTAAAAGAAAAATAAAATATTAATTTACATGCTACATCAGTAGCACCATCTACTAGAAAGAACTCAAATCCAACAAACACCGCAAATTCAGATTTCTTAAACTCCACTAAAAAAATTGAAAACATAAATCGGAGTAACCCAGAAGAAACAAAAAATATTTGTGGCAAAGAAATTGGTAGACAAAGTGATAAGCACCTGCCGATAAAAACGTATGGGAATTCTTTGCGGAATTCCCCAAATAAAAACAACGCCCATAAATTTAATGCAATATTTGGAAACAATGACGACAAAAATTTTAAAACTGTACCAAGAGTGGGACATTTACATGTTTCACATATTTCACCGGAAATGACGGTAAATGATTTAAGAAAGTTATTATCAAATATATCACCGAATGTAACTTTTAAATGCGAGGAGTGGAATAGAACAGAATATTCCTCAACGTACAAAATTTCATTTCCTTTGGAAAATTGGGATGAGGTTTATAATCCATTAATTTGGCCTAAAGGTTCTGTGATTAGGCGTTTCCATTTTAAAAATAATTTGAAAAAGAAGGAGAATTTTATGGTGAACAATAAGACACAAGAAAATGCATAACAGTAAAAGAAACGGACAACAATAAGTTAAAAAAAGTTAAAAAAAGAAACGTCAGTTCGAAAAATCAAAAATTTGTGAACATGCTTGGGACCAAGGCCATAAAATACAATTTCAAAACACAACAATATTACACAAAGAAGAACACTGCACAAAACGAAAATTAAAAGAATCTGCCTTAATTCTGTTAAATGAAAACGACTGCATCGCTTCTACTTCCGTAGATTTCAGTCATGTCTGGTTGCCGATAATTAAAGATGAAATTAACAATGGGCATATCCTTTTGAACAACCCTATATCGGGATAGTTCATGAGGTTTTTTCCTAGGTTTTCCCTTATGACTTTAATGGGATCACTGAATTATCAGAATTCTTTGATCGCATTTTTGGCAAATTCACTATCTTAAAAAGAAAGTCGTCCCTAGGAACGCCACAAATAAATTCTGAAGACAATTTTTCAAGTTCTTCCAACTTGAAATTTTTTTTTTTGATTTTAATGATCTTTGGAATTTCTTGTGCACCCTGTATATTTAAAATTAAAGAAATCCATAGTAACGTAAACATATTTGTCAAAATAATTGTCATATATTTCAATTTTACTTTATAAATTTATATCCATTGAAAACGAAATCCGACAGGATTTTGAAACGTTTGGTTTTAAAATATACAAAAGTTTGAACTCTGATGTGGTATTATTCCCAAGAAAATCTAAAATAAACAATAAGTTAGATTTGAAGACGCGAGATGTAAGACCGACATCTAGGATTTTCAAGAGAATCAGTACACAGAGGTTCCGAATCTGGAGCCATTCCGTGTAATTGCTGGGAGAACTCCTAGGACAGAATGTCACGATAAAATTTTCAGGTTACTTCACCTGTCAGAGATATTGAATACTCTCTTCGAGGTGTCATTCCTTTGTACGCAAGACAAAGGAATTAAAATTTAAGCATGTAAATTTAGACGAATTTAATTCAGAACAAAATGCCGAGTTTTGTGGAGTCGAATTACTAATTAAAAACTATTGTTATATCGATTTATAGATCTGGAAATAGAAAATTTGATATATTTTTAGAGAAATTTGAGCTTGTCTTAAATCATGTTATGAAATTTAAGAGTAGAATAATAATTATGGGTGATTTTAATATTAATTTTAAAATAAGTTCTCCATTTTTGAAAGAGCTGAAGGACTTTCTATATTCTTTTAACTTATCCATTTGCATAAATGAATATTCAAGAATAACATCATCGAGTGCTACTTGCATTGATAATATCTTTACAAATTTAGATACAAAATTATTTAGCGCGGGTGTGTTTGAACCTGGATTTTCAGATCACCGTGCACAATATATAATTTTTGACGTTTTGCAAAAAGATGTCGAATACAACTCCAAAAAAAGAGTCATAACAAAATCAGGACTTCGTAAATTGAAAGACTCGTTATTAAATGTAAATTGGGATTTTTTTGAAAAAAATGAGAATGTCAATTTACTAGCATCGTTCCTAACAAACACTTATTCCAATTTAATATGTAGTAATTTTCCCATGAAGAAAGCACCAATTAAAAAGAAAAATTGTCCTGTAAATTGGTTTAATGATTCACTTAGAAATATGAGAAAAACGTTAGCCACCTTAAAAGTTATTTCAGAAGTCAGAAATGAACAAGTGTTCGTTACAAGTTATCATAATTATAAAAAACGATACAAACATGAATTGCAAATTTTTAAAAAAATGCCTTATAATGAATTTATTTCTTCATCAAATAATAAAGTAAAAGCTTGCTGAAATATAATAAATCACGAAAGGAGTAAAAACAGAGAAACCAATAAAAATGCCTCACTTGATAGTTCGCTTTCACCAGAACAATTTTCTGATTTTTTTGTTAGTATTGCTGAAAATATAATAAAGTCTTTACCAGCCATATCAGATCAAGATTTATTGCATTTCAGAAATTTTTCTTGCCCTAGTCACTCTTTTTACTTAACACCAGTCACTAACGAAGAAGTTGCAAAAACAATCCGTGGTTTAAAAAAGTATGGTTGTCTGGATTCGAATGAAATCAGTAGTATCATTATTAAGGAGACGTTTCATATCATATTAAAACCATTGACCAACTTGATAAACTCTATCTTTATCACTGGGATTTTTCCCGACTCGTTTAAATTTTCAAAAGTGATTCCTTTACCTAAGAAAGGTGACACTGCTTTGGTAGATAACTACCGGCCAATATCAATTACATCTACTTTCAGCAAAATAATAGAAACGTTAATCAAGCATCGTTTAGTTTCTTATTTTGAGGAAAATAACTTTCTAGATAATTCCCGGTACGGATTTAGGAAAAATCGTTCTACAACACAAGCAGTTTTGAGTGTTGTGAGTGGTTGAGGGCCTTGAGAATGGAACCCATACAGTGATTAAGTTAAGTGATCTTTCCAAAGCCTTTGACTGTGTCTCGCATGAAATTTTACTAACTAAACTTAATTACTACGGAGTTAGAGGATCTTCATTATCCATATTTAAAACTTACTTGACAAATCGCTTTCAAGCCGTCACTTATAATGATTCTACGTCTGAATTTAGATCAATAGAACACGGTGTTCCTCAAGGTTCCGTCCTTGGACCCATACTGTTCATTATTTACATCAATGATTTGCCTAATTTTATTCGTCCCAATAAATCTGTTATATTTGCAGACGATACGAGTTTTGTGTATTCTGACATCAATTTAGCTAATCTCACCAAACTATCGGACGATATAGAAGCAAAATCTGAAAAATGGTTCAGTACTAATAAACTCAAGCTTAACAAGGAAAAAACACAAAGTCTTATGTTTTCAACCACTTCTAATACTGATACAGCTAGCGTAAAATTACTAGGTATTTATTTAGATAACAACTTATCGTGGAATGTTCACATAGACCACTTAAGAAGTAGATTATCGAGTTCACTCTTTCTACTTCGTCACCTTCAAAATATTACAGACTATAATACCTTAAGAACTGCATATTTCTCACTATTTCACTCACATATCAATTATGGAATTATAATCTGGGGAAATTCGTCAAATGCTCTTCTGATATTCAGGTTACAAAAAAGAGCAGTGAGAATACTGGCTAAAGCTGGAGTTCGTGAGTCGTGTCAACCTTTATTTCAGAGATTCCGCATCTTGCCATTGCCTTCCCTTTATTTGTTTCACGTGCTCCTAGAGATACACAAGAACATTAATGTTTTGACTAAACAGTCTGATGTACATCAATATCGTACCAGAAAAGCAGGAAATATTCGAACAACCCGTTTTCGATTAAATAAGACAATGAAAAACTCGCTAAACTACAATGCTTACAATATCTTGCCAGAAGAATTAAAAATTTTGAGCTCAAATAAATTTATAAAGAGTTTGAAGAACTACCTACTAAAGTTTTGTTTTTACTCAGTTGGTGATTACATGAACCACAAAATGTGCTCCCCGAATTTTAGTGTCTAATTTTTAATTGTTTATATCTATTCTTACTTTTAACATGTATTTCATATTTATATTATTTTAATTGTGATTTTTTTTTCTCACTAAGAGTGTATTTTGGACTTGCTACAAACATTGTTTAATATGTACCGTAGTCAAATAAAGAAAGCTAAATGTAACTCTAAAGTGACATGGAAACCGATGAAGAATATTTTCGAAATGATGGAGATTTAATTCCCCAAATTGAAGAAACACTAACTCTGTATCGCGATACGTGTCAAGCAATTCGTGTGATTGAAACATCTATTCATTCGAATACAAATGACGCCGATACGATTAATCTAATTAAACAAGTCCTAACTTTATATAAGAAAGTGTGTGACTTGTTGGATTTAATGGAAAGGACCATAAACGGATATGAAAACAACCCCAAAGTTCGAACACACAAAAGCTAGTATTTAATATTTATTTTCTGTTTATTTTTTTTTTCGTTATATTCGTTATTAGTTTTTTTTTAATAATAATTTTATGTTTATAACTGTATTTATACACTGTACATGAAGAATGTAAATAAATTTTATTAGAATCTCTTATATTCTAATTACTAATAGTTAACCAACATTTCAACGTCTATAATTATTAGTACTAGTTTTGACAACACGGTTTTTTATTTGGACTGTATAAAAATAAAGTGAACTGAAAATTTTAATTATTATAATTTTATTGAAAGTAGTAGATGAGATATGAGAGTTTTAGCTCACTTGGGTCAGTAGGTAAATATATCAGGTTTGTTAGGTGCCTGTTGAAGAGTTGTATGAGTTTCATTAATTTGGTTGCAGTGTTAAGGGAGAAAAATGCAAAGACTTTAATTTTGATTGAATAAAATTTAATAATGTGTGAAATTTCCATTGACAGTTAACCGCATTCGTGGTAGTGGTAGTGAATAACATACATTTGAACGCAAACACGTATCCCCGCATTATCTCTTGAAGTGAGTAAGATGTCTTGCAATGACCTTATGTTAAACAACCATCGCTTTAATTTTACTAAGAGAAAAACTACCAACAGAATTACACCCAACTACTTAGTAGCGCACTACAAATTCGTAAATTTTCTGGAAATAATCTTTACAGCTGAGAAAGTAGTCCTGTGTTCAAATAATCATGACGCTGTTCTTCAAAATGAATGCAATCGAGCGAATCCCTTTCCAAAAGACAAAATATCTTCTGTCACTTTTACACCACGAGGGGTCGAACGATTTCTAAATTTTATCAAGTGAATACAGAGACGACAACAACGTACTGGTTTCCGAAGATGACGACAACAATTTACGGGTCACCATATGGGCAGAGGACGGAGAAAACCACTTATTTATTGAAAAAAATAAATGCAATAAATATGAAATTATAATTCCTCTAAATGTAGTAGCTCAAATAGATTTAAAAAAAATCTATGATATTTTTTATAATGTTAATAAAACATATTCTTTCTAAAGCTCTTGTTTATTTGTTCCCTCTAATTTCAACGATGATCGCAGTCTCTTGAATCCCTTGATCTTTGGAAAAAACAAGTCTGTACTCCTAAAAATCGCGAAACGCGACTCAAGCCACTAATAATTTTTTCGCATTACCAGTGGCGGACGAATGGAAATTTCACACATTAAATTTTAGTCAATCAAAAGTAAAGTTTTGCTTTTTTCTCCCTTAACACTGCAACAAAATTAATGAAACTCACACAACTTTTCAACAGGCACCTAACAAACCTCACACAACCAGTGCTGGTGGTCTACGGGGGCTCAAATACTGACATATTTGCCTACTAACCGAAGTGACCCAAAACTCTCATATCTCTATACTAACTTGAATGAACACAAGCCACAATAAAAATTTTTAAATCTTGCACCGATAAATATTCACCGAGTTGTTGAATGCAATAAAAATTTAAACACACTCTTTTCTGAGGATCATTCAAATTAATTTCTACCGTACAATTAACATTATTATATTTAGTAAATAAATACGATTTAGATTCTAATTTTCTATAAATAATATCATGATAATGTGGATACTTTTTGTGCAACTCTGAATCTGAATATATCTCTTTGGCAATCAAATAAATTGGTCTAATTTAAATTTTCAAGTATACAATCATATACTGTAACACCGTTGTCATTTATAAAATCTACTTGCATTTTTCTCAATTCATTTTCACATTCTAAAACATGTTCACTTTTCAGCTCAGCACAAATTTCACAATTTATATTGTTTGAATGTTCCAAAAGACAACATTTTTCTACTAATTTTCTTATGGTTTTTACTCCTTGTTAATTATAATTATTGTCCAAGTATTGCAAAGGAGTTAAACCCATAAAATTTATTTTATGATTAGATGCACCATGCGTTAAAAGTAACTTTATTATATCGAGGTGATTGTTATATTTAATTCCTAACTGTAAAACAGTTTGGTAACACATATTTATATTATTAACGTCAGCTCCTCGATCTAAAATTTCTTTGATAATTTCTAATGAATTGAAATTTTTCACTGCAATGTATAGAGGAGTTTGATCATAATAATTTGTTTTATCAATAAATGCACCATAATCACAAAGCATTCGAATCATTTCCGAGCAAACTTTAACTATTTCCTTCGATGGATACTTGCGTGCAAAATTCAAAGCAGTGTGCAACGAATTATTTTCTAAAAAATGTAGTGCATTAGCATCGGCGCCATTTTTGAGTAATTCCTCAACCACTTTTATATTGCCTCTTTCTATTGCTAAATGTAATAGCGTATAATCTAATTCACTTTTAGCATAAACAAGTGCGCCATGGAATATTAATTTTCGAACAATTATCAAAGAATAATTCTGAGCCGCATTATGTAAAGGAGTATTTTTATATATATCTAACTTGTTGATAAGTGATCCACTTCGTATAAGAAGTTTTACTATTCTCATACAATTGTCTTTTTCTACTGCATATGTAGAGGAATTTCACCCCATTTATTTTCAAAATTTACATCATATTTTTGTCGTAAAAGTTGTTTTATAAAATTAAAATATTTTGTGGTAGTTTCGGTAGTTGATGCACCGTATTTTAAAAGTTCTTTAATTATTCTCTTTTTCTTCCCAAATACTAAAGCATAATAAAGCGGCGTAACTCCCCTGTTATTTTTCGAATTTACCAACAAACTATTCTGTTGTAATATAAGTTTAATTAAGCTTAAAGCATTTTTATATTTTAAACATTTGAATAAATTTAAGTCATTTATTTCAGAAATGGTCATTTGTGTAGTTGTATTGTTCACTGACATCTTGTTTTTTTTTCGACTGTTATATTAAATATTTAACCACAATCTAAAACAACTACTGAATATTTGTTTAAACAAACTGCTCGTTTTATATATCTATAACTGTTGTTGGAAAAGGAAGTTAATAATATGTATATATATATAAATAATAATATAGATTGACAGAACAATTTATTTAAACATTATTAGAATTTATAAACCAACAAAGTTGCTCAAAGTAAAATGGACTAATTAAACAAAATCATTCTACTCTCCATACAACCTAAACCCCGTGGCCCGTCACTTATTAAAATGTGAATAAAATAACATTTTAGATAAACTTCTCGGACTTATATATCGGTGTATATTTATTGAAATATAACACGTTTCCCCATTTATTATAATTTTAGATATAGATGTAATTATAGATCTATTCGTAAATGTTTTATTTTCAGTAAAATGCTGTTAAACCAGTATGTACAAGTAACATAAAGTATAAATACACTCGTTCATTCTACGAGTATTCAGTTCTTGTAAATGTTTGTGCTATAGGCTACTACTTCTATAACTTTCTGTAATTGTTGACTGAAGAAAAAGTTATACTTTTAACCAACAAAGTTGCTCGAACCAAAAACGGACCACTTGCAAGAAGTTGTCGTACTCACGCACTGTCAATACAACAAACCACATGGTCCGTAAAGAGATATTTCTGAATCATTTATTTAGATGTGAGAAAAATTACCCGACTGTGGATTTGAAAAAATGTGAATACAATGCTACCCATCGCATACCAAAAGAGCAGATGGAAGAACACTATAAAATATGTGACGACAAAAAAAGAATAGAGATAATGTTAAACAATATTTAGCGCATGTAAATATTTTTGTACAAATAAATAAACTATTTTTACGTTACATTTTAATATTTATAAGCAATCTATCCAATTTTTTTTACATATACCCACAAAATGTTTTGTCTAGTTACATTAGTTTTGAAGCATCCCCTGCCAAAGAATTAATTTGGATTCTAGTTTCGAAATGTTTTCCGTTGGTTGAGTATCAGTTATTCTGATAATTAAGAGGTGTTTTGAAAATTATTGTTTTTATTATAATTAAAATTTAGGGAACCTATTATTTAGAATTCCCCACAAAAAAATAAAGTAGATAATCACATAAAAGTTTTTCGTGGGAAAAAAACCTTCGGGCAACCGAAAAATTTCATTCCGTGATTATGTTTCTCGTATCTTTGGATGTCATGTAATTTTTAACTTGAAAAGCAATGTATAAATGAATGAATTTTAACATCTAAATATACATGTAAATATACCTACTACTCTTTTATAACTTTCTGAAATTGTTGACGGAAGGAAAAGTTAAATAATACAAATTGGCGAAGATTTATTTAATAATTATTCGAATCTATACTTTTAACCAACAAAGTTACTCGAACCAAAAATGAACCACTTGCAAGAAGTCGTCGTACTCAAGCGCTGTCCATACAACAAACACCACATGGTCAGTAAAGAGATATTTCTGAAGCATTTATTTAGATATGAGAAAAATTACCCGATGGTGGATTTGAAAAAATGTGAATATATGCTACCCATCGCATACCAAAAGAGCAGATGGAAGAACACTATAAAATATGTAACGACAAAAAAGAATAGAGATAATGTTAAACAGTATTTAGCGCATGTAAATATTTTTGTACAAATAAATAAATTATTTTTAACGTTACATTTTAATATTTATTAGACATCTATCCAATTTTTTTACATATAACACAAAATGTTTTGTCAAATTTTGGCAGTTGTTTAATTATGTACACACCCTTAATTATATAATATTTATAATTAGGAATTATTTATAAACTTGAATATATTAAAATCCTTATTAATTTCGAAAAACAAACTGACAATATTTGACTAGAAAATAAAAGGTTTCCATAATAATGATTATTTAGAAATAATTTTTTATTAAAATAAAAATGTAGTAACAATTTATGTACTTACTTTATTACAATAATAACATTAAATTTTTTTTACAATTATCACAAAATGTTTTGCCTACTTCTATAGTTTTGAAGTATCATGCCAAAGGATTAATTCGGACTCCAGTTTCGAAAACTCTTTTTTAAAGTAACATGGTATACAGATTTCCATTGGTTGAGTAGTTGTTCTGACAAGTTGTGTCAAACTACACCACTTACCAACTTTTAATAAACTTTTAATATTTCCTATATCCATATTCTCTTCTAAACAATAAACATCTTTCTATAAGTTTTTTTGGACATTGTATCGTTTCAGTTATTTTCGATGGATTGATTCTCAATGCCGTGTGTCACGCTTTTATGTGGATTACTTTCATATAATTGAAATAAATAGAACATCACACCAAGAAAAAGTTTTCAATATAAATACCCCCACTATATTTAAAAATAAAATTACTTAAATACTGTTTCAGTTCAAAATCCGAATAAATAGTATTTGGGGATTTATTAACTGCAAAAGAAAACCACAATTATTTGCATAGTCACAATGTATATTATTATATGTTCAGTGTTATGCAGAATTTCCTTGATAATTGTTTTTGCAGTTTTCTATTTCATATATTTTAAATTAAATCATGAAAAAATTCAAATAATGACGATAAACCCTAAATCAGAGGAACCGAAATAAATTTTCAGAACAAGTAATGTACACATCTTTCACATTGTCGCATGTTGAATGTGTTATAAGGAGCGCTGTATTTATTAATGTATAATGTAAACAAGTAATATATTTATCAGAATATAAAGGTTGTATTATAATTTTTATAAAATTTATTGCTTTTTCTCCCAGATTCCTTATTACAAAATCAAGTTTAAAACCTTCATTGGATCGAGTTAAACAGAAATTGACTTGAATGTTCATTGAACTTGTTTCATTTTACAAATTGATACATTTTTTTTATTTGCAAAAGAATAACTGTTGTTTGTAGTAAATACATTATATAAAATGTTTTTGTGAAGTTTTTAAAAAACTTAAGTGAACATTTATATTTGATGGTTTAGTACTTAACTTGTTCCGTTTCAAATCAAAATCTTTTTGTAGGGTATTCATTACAAATCCGTCTCCTGAATCATTAAAATATATAATTTTTTAATCGGGACACAGATATCGAGCCATTTTAAGATTATTGGCGTTTATGAATGTATATGTCGTAGTTTGTGGCTTTTTTAATGGATCTAAGCAATTTGTATGCAAAATGGCGTTTTGTATTTTTTTTTAAATCAAAATCCCACAATGGAACATTTTTTCGTAAATTTAAAACTAAATTATGAAAATTATTATCATTTTTCTTGAATATATTTTTAATTTTAATATCCTATAAACTACATTACTTAATTGATCAAACGATAGTAATTCGTAAAGAGAATCGAATGTATTTAATAAATTTTTAGAATCTCTTTGGGAAATTAGTGGGATACATTTTATACCGGTTAAATATATTAGAGCTTTTATAGATCCGTTGTGCGGTGTAGCCATACAAATGACGTGGTGAGGAGTAAGTTGTTTTGTATTATTACATTTCGATTTGACTCTGAGCGTAACCTCAGTAAAATATCTTACAATTAAACCACCCAAACTGTGACCGAGTAAGGAAAAATTTATGACCCCCTTGTTGGAGGTATTTAAATGTTTAAATAAAAAATCGTAAAGATTTAAAGCTGAAATGCTAATAGATTGTCTCCAATCGTATGCAAAACAAATTAATTTAATTGAAATATAAGGTGTTCCGCGTTCTATCTTCTTCACTAATCGATGCAAAGATTGTAAAAATACGTTATAAACGTCGAAAGTTATCAACCCCAATTTAATTTTATTTATAATTTTAAATCTTAAAGATTTGTTGGATTTTGTATTTTTAAATTTTCTTTCTCGCATTTTGTTAGAGATGTTTTATTTAAAACTAAACTTATATTTGGTAAATAATTTTTTTTCGGTGGCCATATTTGTGTATTAGAATCATCTAGAGTTATTGAACTTCCTTTTTCGTTCCCGGAATAAACACGATGTAATGGGTAGAAGACATTGTTTTCTTAAATTAATTTAATTTATTACGTAACCAATTAAAATAGCTGTTTATTTTCTCTCCCCGCCACAACTTTTACTTCAAAAAATGCTTATTATTAACAAAATAAAACAAAAATTTCGTTCTAGAATATGAAGATTATAACCCAAACGTGTTAAAAAAAGATTTGCTTTTTTTATTTTTAAAATATTGTAATTTTTTTTTCTCGAAAATTAATTAGATTTTGAACATTAGTTTCTTTTATAATTTTTAAAAAAATAAATTTTGTATTCGTCGTAGAGTTTCATTATATGTTCACAATTTAAATTACAAAAACAAAATAAACTTTTTCATAAACAGACTTATATCTCGGTGTATCTTCATTGAAATATAACACGTTTCCCCACTTATTATAATTTTAGATGTAGATGTAATTATAGATCTATTCGTAAATGTTTTATTTTTAGTAAAAGGTCGTTAAGCTAGTATGCATAAGTAGCAGACATATAAAGTATAAATACAGGCGTTCATTCTATTCAGTCTTTGTAATTGTTTGAATATTTTTGTTTGTGGTATAGTGGTATTAATTTTTTAGACAATGTCCAACAATGTTTTGGTAATTTTTTTTTTCTATGTAAATAAAACAAATAATTATTTTGATTTTTAGGAAATATTTCAGGAAAATTCGGTTCAAAGGAAAATATCAAATGAAATCAATATTTTACAGCATATGTCAGTTTTTTCAGCATCGAATTCTATTACAGACTTGAGTTTGGACCAAATATTTGAGAAGTCTGAAGAATTTACAGAAATTATAGACCATCTAAATTCCGAAACAAATAACTTGGATAATTATCAATTATCCACAACAGGAGATGGTTTACTATAAAGGAAAACAAATTCTTTAAAGACATCTGTAGAAATGAGTGAAAATTAGCAAACCACAAAACGAAAATATGAAGACGTCGACAGTTTGGGAGATTCACGGGTGAAAAAAAGAAGGGACGAGGTCTGTGAGGACAACGAATCTCTAACGCCCAGCCCATCAGCTAAATTTTGTGATAATAGTGTTATTATAAATTCTTCAAAATGTAAAAAATGCTGTGACCATTTTAATTTAATGAAACTCAAACAAAAAAACTGACAATATCATAACCCATGTTGATTTTCTTCCATATGATACATATTTGAATTTGAATTTGAATTTTATTATGATAAAAGTAAATTTTTGGAACATAAATTACCCTCCAAAAAAGTTTCTACACAAATTTTCTTGCTAAAAAGAGATCATCAAGAAGGCTTAGTTACTCTTCAAGATGTTGAGTGCTTTATTAATCATTATAAATAATTTATTTATGAAATTTTAATAAAAATACAAACTTATTAGCTGTTTTATGACAATTTTAATGTAGGTGATTTATAGATTACTTTAGCGATGTCACTATCATTATTACTAAAATTATGTGTTCATTGGGGATAAATTAAGATATTTTACTACTGTTTTTGTTTATGTCTTTAAATGTATAAATAATTCTAATACTGGTAATAATTAAAACTAGAGAATGCTATTTTTTACTTAAATAATTATTTTAAAACAAATTTCAATATTAAAAATGAAATAATAAACGAAAAACAGAAATAAAAACCTTGAATTATTTTATTTGAATCTTAATTGCAAAATATACAGTTTAGTTTAATAATTCTTAATTTGATCTGCACATAATTTTTTGCTGTTTTGAAACTAGCCTCCGTGGAACTTCAGTTTTTTTAAATATTATATTTAGCAGGCGTTTGAGGTTATATTTCAAATAACAAGATAAATTTTGCTTTTTGTATGAATTATAACCTCAAACGACTACTCTACTTGATATTCATTTGAACGTAAATTACCCCCTCTACCAGAATTTTCGTCTAATTTTTGGTGGAAAGGAAAGCTTTCAGGTGCTCGGACCAATGAAATGGGTTATTAACGATCATGTGGTACTAAAATTACTATATAAACAACATATCCTTCGCGCGCGACTCACTTCTTATCCATAAATATATCTTTAATAAAGAAGTTAGAGGAGAGGATGATGCGAAGTTCGTCTATTTTAATATAAACATATATATATATATATATATATATATATATATATATATATATATACAGGGTGTAAACGGTTTGAGTGCAAAGATTTTGAAGAACAATACTTCAGGCAAAAACAAATCAAAAAGCTTTATAACATTTTCTAAAATAAACTATAGTTTTGCCAAAAAAACACATAAAGTTAGATTTTATGTAGCCCTTGCTACAGTGAATAATACAATAATTTCGATTTCAAAATGTCGGTAATTCTAAATATGTAAATACTCAATAGCTTATACATCTTTAATAGCCACATTAAAAATGAAAATTGATTATTTAAACTCGAAATATGCTTTTATAATTTAGTGTAAGTTTCTCCGAATAGATATGGCAACGTGGCATACAGACCAACTTATTTACTACATTCTTTACTTTAACGACGACTGAGAGTTACGATTGTTTTTTGCGATTTCGATTCTTGTAAATAAGAATAGATAAACGGTAAAGTGATTTGAATGATATCTATTTGATGTAGACTTGGTGGTTTGCTTTCCATTTAATATAAAATAAATAAAATCGGTTGTGATTAGTGTGTAAGTTCTAAAATTAAGAATAGTGCGACAGTATTTATTTGTGATAAATAATGGCCGATTATACAATTAGGGAAAGACATGACATGCTCTTAATTTATGGGGAAAGCAGACGTAATTGCAGAATAGCAAGAATCTTATACAGGGAAAGGTTTCCAAACAGACGCCTGCCCAATGCTAGGACATTCGTAGCTGTTTCGCAGAGGCTTCTGAAAACAGGTAGTGTAATACCACAAATAAACAATCGCGGACCACAGCGACATAATCGTATCTTAGCTGCTTAGGATCAAATACTAGACCTTATCGGCATCAACCCATATCGTAGCACACCGAGTATTGGAAGTGAGCTGCAAATTTCTCACACTGTTGTTCATAGAACATTACGGGAACAATTGCTCTATCGATATCACATGCAGCGGGTTCAAGGGCTTTCAAATGATGATTTTCAACCAAGACTCAATTTCTGTCGTTGGTTCCTCAGAAAACATCGACAATTTACACGACTCCAATTATTGACGAGAATGACCTTAGACAACGCATTTTTGACGCTGCTGACGAAATCCGAAATATTCCAGGAATTTTTTCTCCCATACGTGAAAATTGGATTAAACGGTGTCGGCTTGTGTCGATAGTAATGGTGGGCATTTTGAACATTTGCTGTGAATAATCCGTTGTTTCAACTCAGTTCTATAATTATAATAAATTCGGTAAGTAGGATTACATATTTACTTGTCTAATATAAATAATATTAATTAAATCAGTAATAATGACTCTTCGAATAATTTAACTGGTAAAAAACTACATATACAGATCTCTTGAGTTGAATATCATATGTATTTACCCAACTTTGTATAATCACATAAAAGAAACAGCCAAATACAAATTCTAATTGCAATACCTTGTATTAAAAATGAAAATATTTTCAACAAAATATTTCATACATTTTTATTTAATTGTAAGGTCAATGTCATCAGTCAATACAAAAACACAGGTGTTTACTTTTTTTGTCGGTGTAGTCATTCCTTTATTATTCGCGCTAAGAGTGAATCTGCTTCGAACGCAAGCGACGTTGCCGGATTGACAATAATTTACTTAATATGTTTTAGGGATTTTCTTGGTTATTAAGGCCTACTGACCATAGTGGTATAAGAGTTTTTTGTTTAATTTGGTGTATACTACCTCCACCTAAAATATATGCACTCAAACTATTTACACCCTGTATATATATATTTATTTATTTATCACTTCCAATACATTTTATTTCTATCGTGTTTTTAAACTATAAAAAATTTATTGAAAATTGGTGTAAGTGAAAAAAAAGTAGTCTAGTTTCAATAATGGTAACGGTTAAAAAATATATTTATAAACAAGTTGGTTGTGTAAATATTTAATTCGTGGATATATTTTTTAAGACCAATACTTTGTTTTGAAATCTTACCAAAAGATTTACAATTTGAATTGTCGAAACATAATAATACAAAAAATTTAAACATAAATCTTGATTAAAAATTTTAATTGGCATTCAAATAAAAAAATGTCTGTTACTCTAAGTTTTAAGATTAAAATGAAGGAGACGTAAGCTACAAAAAAGTCTTTAATCTCTATTTTGATTCAAATATAAATTTTATAATTGATGAATTCAAATAACATTTGCAGAATTTAAAATTGATATTTTTTAATAAATCGTTGAAGCCAGCTAGTTTATTTCAATGACTTATAAATAATTATAATTTTGAATCAGAGTTTAGTTTGATAATTTTTTAGATATTCACATTTTCCTATTGGAATTTCCGAATCGAATATTCACATGAACAGCGTTAGAAATTCTCGATTCAAAGTGTTGAAATTATATAACTAAAAAACTTAAATTACCATGAAATAAAATACAATCTAATAAATTTTAAAATATTATTTGTAAATAGAATTTCAATTTTCAAGATTACATGAACACGAACAATTTTTTAAACTAATGAAAGAACTTGTTTCTACAAACAATAGAAAAAATAATGATGAAATTCAAATAAAAGTTTTCTGAAGTTAAATTTTGTTAAGTTTATATTTTTAACAAGTCAACCAGTTCAATTGTATAACGTTAAAAAAGATATAATAATTAGAATTTACAATAAATTTTAGTTGTACTTCCATGTGGTTTTATTTTTATCGTAATCCTGCATTTTAATTTACAAAAACAAACCAGTAAAAACTTCTTATGCTGGATAATTTCAATGCTTAGAAAATTTGTCCGTTACTTGACAAACTTTCGATGTAATTATCTAAATCACGAGTAATCTTGCAAAATTAATTTTTAGAAATAATAAAAGTTTCAGAATACATGTTAAATTTATTTTTTTATTTTAAAACATCAGATGACTTGCAATTCAATTTGAAAAAAAATATGTTAAAGAATTGTCAAATTGAATTCTGTAATATAAATAAAAATAACCAAGATTTTATTTCTGCTTCTGTGTAGTTTTATTTTTTTCTATGATTCGGCTTTCTAATTTGCTAAAAAAATGATTAAAAACTTTAAAATTAATGTTGAATAATCTCCAAGTAGAAACAAAACCGCTTCGTCCAGAATAGTTCTAATAACTTTAAGACCTTAAAATGGATAATCTTCTAAAACTATTTTAATAAATAATAAAAGTTGCGAGTTGACACAAAGATTAAATTCAAATTTTTATTTTAAAATATCGAATTAATTTCAATGTAAATTGAGAATTACAAATAGTTAAAGATTTATCAAACTAAATTTTATTTTTACTTTTATCTTTCATCGGGTTTCTATATTTTAATCTCATAAAGCGAAACTACTAAAAATATTTGAAAATAATTTTAGTAAAACTTATGCAAAAATGAAACGACATTGTTAAACTAGATATTCAAGAATCTTGGCAATAAAGTTTTAGTGTTCTAATTTCATGGTACTGTTTTGAAATTCAAATCGACTAAAGAACCCAGAAATTTCACGATAAAATTAAAATCGTGCCGTAGTTTCAGTAATTTTAACGGTTTGAAAAATAATTTGTGAATCAATGATCTCAAATGATGGTTGTAAGTTCGATTAATGGATAGTTTTTCACATTATGTTAATACAAAAATGACAAATATATATGGTTAAAGATTTGTCATACAAAATTCTATAAATATTGTACTTTAAATTTAAATAAAGTAACCCAAGATTTCATTTCTGCTTTTATTTTTCACTTTGTGTTTGTATTTTAAATTGATAAAACGAAACAACTTTGTTAAACCAGATATTCAACGCTGTTCGCGATAAAAGTTTTGTGTTTTAATTTCATGGTGATTTGAATTTTGCAATTCAAATTGATTAAAGAATTTAGAAACTCCACGACAAAAATAAAATCGTGCCGTGGTTTCAACAAATTTATCAGTTTGAAAAATTATTCACAAATTAAATATCTACACAAATTTTTTGTTGTTTCATTTTTAAATTGCAAAACTTAAAACACGATAGAAATAAAATGTATTCAAAGTGAGTGATTAATATTATATTTTTACTAATTAAAATTATATATATATATTTCTTTATATTATAATAGACGAACTTCGCATCATCCTCTCCAACTTCTTTATTAAAGATATATTTATGGATAAGAAGTGAGTCGAAGGATATGTTGTTTATATAGTAATTTTAGTACCACATGATCTATAATAACCCATTTAATTGGTCCGAGCACCCGAAAGCTTGGACGAAAATTGTGGTAGAGAGGGTAATTTTACGTTCAAATTAATATCGAAGTTCAAGTAGAATAGTAGTTTCAGATTATATTTCAAATAGCATCAGATAAATTTTGCCTTTTGTATGAATTATAACCTCAAACGACTACTCTATTTGAACTCCAATATTCATTTGAACATAAAATTACCACCTTTACCACAATTTTGGTCTAATTTTTAGTGGAAAGGGAAGCTTTCAGGAGCTCCGATCAATGAAATGGGTTATTATCGATCATATCCTTCGCGCGCCACTCATTTCTTATCCATAAATATATCTTTAATAAAGAAGTTAGAGAGGATGATGCGAAGTTCGTCTATTATAATATAAACATATATATATATATATATATATATATATATATATATATATATATATATAATTTTAATTATTAAAAATATAATATTAATCACTCACTTTCCATACATTTTATTTCTATCGTGTTTTAAGTTTTGTAATTTAAAAATGAAACAACAAAAAATTTGTATAGATATTTAATTCGTGAATAATTTTTTTAAGACCAATACTTTGTTTCGAAGTCTTACACCAAAAGATTTACAATTTGAATTATCGAAACATAATAAAACTAAAAATTTAAACATAAATCTTTATTAATAATTTTAATTGACATTCAAATAAATAATGTCGGCTGCTCTAGTTTTAAAATTAAAATGAAGGAGACGTAAACTACTAAAAAGTTTTTAATCTCTATTTTGATTCAAATATAAATTTTATAATTGATGAATTCAAAAATTCATTTGCAGATTTTAAAATTGGTGTTTTTTAATAAATCGTTGAATCCAGCTAGTTAATTTCAATGATTAATAAAATGTATAATTATAATTTTGAATCAGAATTTAGTTTGATAATTTTTTAGACATTCACATTTTCCTATTGAAATCTACAATTCAAAAATTCACACAACCAGCGTTAGAAATTCTCGATTCAAGAATACTTGTTCAAAGGTTGAAATTATATAACTGAAAATTTAAATTACCATGAGATTAAATACAATCTAATAAATTTTAAAATATTATTTGTGAATAGAATTTCAATTTTCAAGATTACCAAAAACACGAATAATTTTTTTAAACTGATGAAAGACAACTTGTTTCTATAAACAGTAGAGAAAAAAATAATGATGAATTTAAATAAAAGTTTTCTGAAGTCAAGTTTTGTTTTTATTTTTAACGAGTTGACTAGTTCAATTGTATAATGTTGAAAAAGATACAATAATTAGAATTAAAAATAAATTTTAGTTCTATTCCCATGTGAATTTATTTTTACGGTAATCTTGCATTTTAATTTACAAAAACAAACCAGTAAAAACTTCTAATGCTGGATAATTTCAATTTTTAAAAAATGTGTCCGTTAATAGACAAGTTTAAACTTTAGATGTAATTATCTAAATCACGAGTTATCTGGTAAAATTAATTTTTAGAAATAATAAAAGTTTCAGATTAATCGTTAAATTTATTTTTTATTTTAAAACATCAGATGACTTGCAATTTAAATTGAAAAACATTTATATTAAAGAATTGTCAAATTGAATTCTGTAATATAAATAAAATAACCAAGAGTTTATTTCTGCTTCTGTATAGTTTTATTTATTACTATGATTCGGCTTTTTAATTTGCTAAAAAATGACTAAAAACTTTAATATTAATGTTGAATAATTACAGAGTAGAAACAAAACCGTGTTATCTAAATTGGTTCTAATAACTTTAACGCATTTTAGGATAATAATAAAATGGTTATAACAAATTATTAATTTAATAATAGATGTGTTTATACATCTAGTTGTAGATGTAAAACATGATTTATGTTTACAAGTATTCCATTGTTTGTATAATGGAAAATGAGAGAATAATAGTATACATATATCTAGCAGACGGTAGTTTTCTTAAATTCAACATGAGTCTCGACGAGTATAACAAAGAAACGGAATCGGCCGTAAACTTTTTACTAAAAAAACTGATAATCTTGAAGAAATTCAATCTGTTGAAAATGATAAAATTCAGCATGTATATGATTCAAACAATTGAGAAAAAAACCTAAGTAACCTACGAGTGTTTGATATAGCAATACTTAAGAATCAAAGAAAGCTGATAACAAATCAAATCGAGGAAAATAATATCGAAGGAAAGTTAAGTAAATGCAGCATTTATTCTCCAAGGGGACTGGGTATTGCAAGAAAGCGTATTACAGATCAGGAAGAAAGTGAAGATACCAAGTCGGAAAGTTCGTACAGTTCTTCAAATTTATATGTAGTTAATCGTAGAAATCGTATTAAAAAAATATTGTCTAAATTTTTTGCAAATATATTGCCCCATTACTCTAAAAAAATTAAAAAGTACAATGAAATAACTTTTTTATGTTGTTTATATAAATTTGAAAAAACATATGTAGAAGACCCCAACATATTTATTAGGAAATGTGGAAGGGAATATTCTCGTTGGCCGGGAGAATTTCAAGCATTAGTTGATGGTATATGTCAGTCTTTATATCATTACCAATGCATTTGTAAGTGCAACGGCAATCAGTACGTTATACCCGCCAGTGTGAGTATGAATTATTAAATTTATTGTACTTTATTATTTGTTTGTTTTATAGTTTGAAATGATCAAGGAATGTACATTTCCAAAAGACGGTGAAGAAATATCTAATGCTGTGGATACTGCACAACAAAGAACTATTTCGTGGGTAATAAAAATCGGTTTTCTTGGAGGAGTATAAATAGTTTGTTGTTTGATGGAAAAGAATAAAAATTCATCTCAATATTTAATGAATGCACCGATACCATCAGTATAGCAATACAGGAAAAAGTATATTTAAGAAATATAATTCAAATGTTTAAAGTGGTGGTGAAAAATAACTTGAAAAAAATTCAGAAAAATGAATGCGTTAAATCCTTACAAAAAATGCAACAATTAAAACTGTGGTTGGATGAAAAAAATTTTGAAAAGGACATTTCTGACCAATTGTTGGATTTGTGGTCACATAAAATGAATGAAATCTATGCGAGACATTTTGGTGATGATGAATATGATTGTATTATAACATATATTTTTAATTTACTGGTTAGAGGTGTATCAAGTAATTTAAATAATGAATGTGAATTTATGACAAATATGTTAAGTTTTGAACCAAAGATGGAAAAAGTATATTTAAAAGTATAGTATTTAGAAAAATTTGTGAAAAAATAATATAAGATTGTAATTGAAACGTTTTAATTTAATATATACATGTTTGACTTAATAATCTTTATTTTAATAATTATTATATGTTGTTCTGTAATAGGCTTGGTGTTTTATCTGAAAGTGTGTACATTTTTCGGGTTAAATTCCAATGCCCGGGATACTATTCAGAGGTTGCAAACATTCGACAATTCAAATACCACATTTTTTTATTCAATTCCAAAACCCTAGTTTGATTCCGAAATTATGTCTGATAATTATGTAGATGATTTTTTTGACGGAATGAAATTGTGGTTCAATATACATTTTAGATACCCAGCACCAGTACGGGACGATTGTTCAATTGGGGATGTTCTCAAGGAAATTTTTTTATTGTGAATTTCGTTGAGGTTCATTAATTTTTCGTTACAAACCATAAATTGCGTTCTCAGATAATGTTGTTGAAGTATTCCATATTTTGTACCCAGTACATACATATCATTTTCTGATTTCATAACTACGGCTAATATACTTCTTGCTTCGCCGCGTGCTCTATCTTCGTCTAGTATAACCAAACGTACGGTAGTACCCCGTTTTACGTGTGTAAAATATTGAACATTTTATGATAACATTTTGTCTGCCTGTTTTCGCAAATTTGATTTTGCTCTTAAACGCTCATCAGCAATTTGCATTTCGTTAAAACACAATGCACATAAACTATCGATGGCATTTTCTATTGTATCGTGTTGATTTTCCTTGAATAAAGATTTTATAGTGGCGGTAGAACACGATGGCTGGGATTGTAGTGTAGCAGAACAATTGGAACATACGTATTCTATTTGAATTTTACCTACAAAATTTTTCATTTCTTCGTCGTTGTCGTCCATAGACATGGATGATGAAGACGTTTGCCTTTGTGTGCATACAGTATCGGTAGTTTTCGAACACGATGGTTGGATATTTGCATTTTCGTTTGAGGGTCGATCGATTTCTGTAGTACTGTTGTCATCACTACTCGTAGAATTGTCGTTACTGCAAATATCAGAATTGTTATCCACCGTGATATTTTCACTGTTGTCTACGTTCACATATTCCATTAAATCTTCTTCGGTTTCCAAGGAAGAAATTATTTTTTTGGGTAAACGCGAACTACCTAGCCCAATTTTAGGATCTTTGCCAAAGAGGGCTTTGTATGGCGATCGTTTTATGCTCGCATGATGGGCTTTATTTTTCATAAATTGTACCAAATACAAGCCTCTACTCCATCGTTCCGATCTATTGTCTTGCATCCAGGTAAAAATCATATTCTCTATATCTCTATTGGCTCGTTCGACGCTCCCCTGACTTTCGCTGTGTCGCGGTTTACCGTGTACAATTTTGATTTCTGGCCATATCTTTCTTTCTTTAAATATTTCATACATACGATCTACCACTTCTGAAGCGCGTTTAGATTGTAACGGTCTCAATTGATCAAATTTTGTTAGATTATCTTGATAAACCATTATGAATTTATATTCATCATCGGGTCGGGATTAAAAATCAATTAAATCAACCTGGCATCTTGAATTTAATTCGTCTGAAAGAATCGGTTTTATTACGACGGGAAATCTTTTACCTCTTCCTTTTTTCTGTTGACACCATTCACAAAAGTTCAAAAGTTTTGTTATATCAGCTATTGTAATATTTTTGTATTTTTTAGTGATCTCTTGACGCATGCGGTCTCTACCACCGTAACCAATAGATTTATGTGTATCATATAATATTTTAAATAACTCATCAGTCGCTACATAATACAATATTTTATCTTTTGTATTTTTTATTGGAATAATTAACTTTTTACAATCTCAATTACGATATATATATAATATATATCGTAATGTTTTAATAGCCAATAATCTTTGGGAGTTTTTTTTGTTGCTTTCACATTTTCTATCCGTTGAATTAACTTGGTGTATTTTTGTCGAGACATTACAAAACTATTGAAACGTTGAGATCGTTTACGGTATGCTTTTTCAAAATTTTTACGAATACAATTTTCCATGATGGTCTCCTTACTTATTGTATGAAAAGTTTATGCTCTAATTATATGTAACTCTTATTATTTAAAAATCAATATTGATATATCGTAATACATTTTTAATTTTACCTGTTCAATGGGGTTTTGTCTTTTCGCTTTTTTTTCTACAACAGATAAAATAATTTTACCATTTACATTTTCAATCTATTGTAGGAAAAAAATCAGAAGAGGGAAAACTCCAGGCAAGTAATTCAAGATCTTATCAAGAATTTTTTATGATTAAAAATATCTGCTTGTTTGCAAAATTTTATTGACACGGCAACAGCAGTTAGCCATGTCATTGTATATTAGCAGGGACTTAGACTCGCCTAAAACATTTTTTACAATAACGAAAAGACGTAATCATTTCATCCTTACATCTCGTTTGCGAATGAACAATATTGTATCCACCATCGTGTTTACAGGCTGCTTTCAAATTGTACCATGCATGAGCGGGATTGTCGTTTAGAGCCAATAGTTGACCAACCGGTAAACGTTTTATTTCTGCATTATTTAATTGTTTCATATATTCAATTCCCCAAAATTCTAGACATTTTTTATTAACAATTTAAAATTTTTTTAGTTTTTTCTTTAAAGACTTTGTTTCTTGGAATTTTTGATACATACATACTAACATCATTTAATATTGTGGAAAATTGAATAAAATAATCTAACTCTAAAAATTTTTTCTTGGCTTCTTTCAGTAAAATTGCACCGCGATATAAATGTATGTATGTTAAACGTGTATTTGTATTTTTTATAGATATCTTGTTCAATAACAATTTAAGTTTTTCTATGTCTTGCATCAAACTCTCAGAAATATGAAAAAGTTTTTTATAAATTTCTACTTTGTTATCCATTTTTTTTTTCGATTTTGTAATAATTGTTTGGGTTTAAAGACGACACGATTGTCTTTATTGCAATCTATTTTAATTTCACATTTGGCTATTACATTTTGTGCATTCTCAATATTATATTGTTGTATGTTCTCGTCCAATTGTTTGGTAAAAAATGCAGTTTTCATTTGATATTCATTAGTAAAAGCTAATTTTGATACAAATATTTCGTTTGCATTCACTAAATTATCTTGTGTTATTTCGCTTATCGATAAATCGTTTAGGTTTTCGTTTTTATAAATAGATGCATTTAAAATGTTGAAAGCAAACAATATTTCATAAGGACAAAAACCAATTTTTTAAAAATCAATGTAAATTATTTTAACTCGACTTTTGTTTGATTTGCTAGACCATTTATTTTTGAAAAATAAATATTCTTCTTCGGATCCAATTACTGGGGTAATAGAAAATGGTGTAATGTTGTTTGTGATCAGTAATGTTCATTTTATAAGAGATTATAATGCAGGGTGATGAAGTATTAACCCTCCATTATCTATATGCTGTTTATATAAATAATATTTTTGGCGGAGGCTGTGTATTTATTCTTTCTTAATCTATATTCGTAACGTCTATATTCATTGTGATATTTATTTTGGGTTGGTTTGAATATGGAAAACAAAATACAGTTAAAAAATATTTAGTTTAGCAAATATTTCAATTAAATTTTATAAGAACAAATGTTAGATTTTTTTATAAATGATTTATTATTACCAACCATTATTTTTTGCCCTTATATTAATATTCTTGTTTAATCGTTTATATACATTACTCGATAATGAAAAGAAATATATTTCCAAAACGCATTCTACATTTAACTTCTACCCGGTAAACGAACAAACATTTGCGCAAACATATAAAACTTTTATTGAAACATCTAATGCTGCAGAAAATAACGATACAATGTTGGAAAACTGTAATATTAATCAACCTATGTGTATTAATCCAGTTGCAAATTGTTTTCATATGGAAAATCCCTTTAAATTAGTTAGAAAAATATCTAAAGATTCTCGTATTGAACACACCTACCCGGCAAATGCAAATAAAATTGAAGGGTATTGTGTAAATGTATTAACCAGTAATGCAAATGCCAAAAGGGGAATAAGAAATGACATGAGTAATATACAATCTTGTAATCCAAATACAGGAGAATGAATGATATTAAAAATGGATACGCATTCCGGTGGACATAAACTTGAATGCATTTGCAAACATCCCGATATTATTAATCAATTGATTTCGATGCAGTCCGATAGTGATCTTTCGGTTGCGTGTTCGAGTGGTAAATTAGATGGTCCTGATTGGCGAAATCCTCTATTAAAAGTTGATATCGTTAACGACCTATCATGTTCCCAGTGTCCAGATGATTCCATACCAGATCGTCATTCATTTACAAATCAACCCATCTGCAGACAACGTACTTTTGTAGACAGAAATATAAATGATAGGGATTACTATCCAAAAAATTTCCCTCTGTTATCACTCACCGACCCAGCCATTGAACCTTCGTTTGCATCAGTATTTAAACATTCACAAAAGCGTTTTGTGCCCAATCCCTGTGGTTTTGATTTAATATCTTTGAAACCGTTTTCAAATAACGAGTGTTCATTAGAAAAATCGTAAGATGGTTCAATTTATTTTTGTAAAAGTAACCATATTACCATAGCAACAGTTCAAATAGACGATGATTATTTGCGCGGCAATGGTGGAAAATGGGCCAATGGCTTTTTTCGTACCTCAGAAAAACATCAAAACGTCAAGTATGCTGTCGCCGAGTTTTATAATACACCTTCAACAAATGAAAATTCTGCACCGCATCCCATTATCGGATACGCCGTGAAATCTTCAAACTTATCCATGGATGTATATAAAGCTATTGACATTTTCAGTGTTTTAAATCAATAAATGTAATGTTATAATTATATTTTTTTTATTTTAAAATGTTTTAAATTATACGTTAACTCCATTGTGAAAATATGCATCTTTTATAAATAAATAATGTAAAGTAAAATAAACAAAAAATATTCAAACACAATATTACATATGAGGAACTAAAGATATAATCATCACCGAGATACAAATAATAATTTGTTTTAAAAAAAGAAAAATCTGAGAGAAAAGTTGTATTATAACGGTTTTTTAAAACAATTTTGTAAAAATCGCCTATGAAAGCATTCGAGTTGGTAAAATTAATGTCAATGATATTGAAAATGGTATAATAAATTTTTTCAAACAAATCATAAATGTCATTTTGATAAAATATTATTTGAAACAAACGCATTTCTATTATTAAACCAAAGATACACAATCCAATGTTAAAAAGTAATTTGGTACGGTATTTCATGTAAATAAAATCTAACAAACAACCAATAACACAATTCGCCAGGACAGATACACAACAATGAAATAAAAATAAAATAATGGGTAAATCGTTATATAAAAATACATCTTGTATTATTCCAAAAATCATTACAAATAAAGTGCAAATAAAACTGTACGTTAATCAATAAACTAACAATACACTTGTAGGATACAAGTCTCTATATATTTCAATGTTTGAATGATAAAACTCATTTTGAAAAATAAAATACATATGATATGATAAAAAAACTTGTTAATATGTTTAGGGATAAATTAAGTGTTTGGAAATTTTCAACGACTGTTTTAAAATCATTTTCATCTTTGGTGTAAACAAAATTATCTATGCTTTTGTAGATACTTGTCAATATAAAATAAATAAATAAAATAAACATACTTTTTTTGTTTTTAAAATCATTTAAAAATCGAAAAGAAATAAGAATTTTTAACTCCGTAAAATATTGGTTCCGGTGAAATTCATCCACCTTTATGGCTGGGAATATCTCCCGTGTTCTCGTGTTGGGAGAAGCATTATAATTATCAACGTAACCCAATTTTAAAATATTTTTTCCTTAAAAATATGTTCACGATTAAGTCTATGAGAAACATTTATAATGTTATTAATAAACCTATCAACATTTAAATCTGATATTTCTGTATATATTTCAGTCGATAGTTGATTATACCATTCTTCTATTTTCCAAATAGTATAGATAGTTCTCTGTTCTATAACAGTAGTATAATTAATTAATTTCATAACACATTTTTTAATTTATTTTTTAATTTAATAAATTCATTGTACATTGTTTTTTGTTTATTGGTGCAAGATTCTAAATTTGTAACGAATGACTTTGACATACCGTTAATGGTACGTGCTTATTCGTTTTTTACTCTCCATATCAATTCAGATGTTCCCACAGGAATAGAGGATATCATGCTTGCTAGATTTTGTACATTTTTATTGATATGAATATCCTCTTTATTTTTATTTAAAACTATATCAAATATAGATTGTATATCAATATATTTTGTAATCTGTTTCGAATCATATTGTTGCATTAAACGTATCGTTTCCAAAACTATAATGTAAATATTGGGTTGAAGAAAATTCAGGTACCAAATTGTTTTTCTATCTTGAATAAATTGCAAGCAATGATTATAATATAACTGAATTAATTTGAGGTGATTTTCAAATAATTCTCTATCAGCAAAGGGGGATAAACTGTTAATAATTTTTTCAGAATTAGACATTTTTTATTAAATTCTTATTAAATAAAAAAATATGTTTTTGTTTTAACATATTTAAATCTTCATTGTTTTGACTTTCCTTGCAACGCTCGTAAAAGTTTCTAAATATATCTCGTCCATAATGTCTTTAAACAATTTCACATCATTATTATTTTCTCGTTTTATAAACCTTCTATACACAATTTCATCTTTACAAAGTATACTATAGATGTACTTACTGTATTTCTTTATATAAAAATAGTAATTTATTGCAAACAATTTACTTTTAACTTTTTCATTTATCGTTTGAACAGTGTCCCGTGTATTGTAATGAAAAATGAAATTGTTTAATTTTAAAGGGACGTTAGTAGATTTTGGTGGTAAAATAACTACCGGCCAAATGAAACCGTCAAATACATTTTTTTCTTTTATGAGTTTATCGTATTGTGTTTTGACAGCTTTTATACAGTAGGCATCTATATATTCGTTATCGTTTTCTATTTCGGTATCCTTACTGCTTATAGCAATTACAAATTGTTGTGGATCTTGATGAAATAAAAATAAATAAATCGCTTGAAACAGATCAAAAATATCACTACGAGTGTTATTGATATTTTTTTGGAGTAAAATACATCCAATCGCAAATATATTCAATGATGGTTTTTAGTGCCAATGGAGTTTTATAAAATAATTTGTTTTTGTCATGAATGGTAATTAAATATTTTTCATCTTTGGTTGAATTATCTCTGTGTCCAATATTATAATTATAATTGCATCATAATAATTTAAAATATCAAGCCTCAACGAATGTCCAAGTTTGCGCGAGTTATGTGGTGCATTAACCCCTATTCTGCATCTTTCAACTAGAAGTAGCCGGACGCAAGATATCCTTTTTCACTTAACAATAATTTTACTCGAATGCATTTATTTTACAGTTGAATAACTTTTACATTGTTTGTAGTTCAGTCTGATTCCATTATTCTTATTGTACACTTCGCTTAAATAAAATTTAATCTTTTTTAAAAAGTTATTTTTCAAAACGACACATTTAACTGGCGCTGCGAACAGGATTATTTCGAAGGAATATCAAAGTGATAAATCTATTCGATTTCAATCGATCAATTCGAAACGAACAACGTAATCGAAAATAGACAGTGTCGTGCGTGAAATAATTTACTTGGGGACTTTTTTCAACAAAAAAGGATTACTTCCACAACTTTACAAGCGAAGGATGAAATTGTATTGGTAAGTCGCTCTCCTTTACATCTCCATATTTTTATGTCAGACTCCTCGAATTCTCCATTGTCTCCGATCCCGGAAAACTGTGAAATCGAGTTAGATTTAAGTAAATTGATTTCGAATCTTTCTATAGAAGAAAGTAAAAGTAATTTAGATTTAAGAGAAAATACTTCCATAGCGGAAAATAACTGTTTAGTAAATAGTAGTAATTAAAATTCATCAAGAATCATGCCTTTGCCACAAATTTCAGAACAAGTTGGTACCAACACACGAACATTTAAAATGAAAGATTTAGAATTAGTTCCTGTTTTTGACGGAAATACACGTGATTTAGCTAGATATATAGATATTGCTGATAGGTTAATTAATATGTTTTGGAACCCAATTGATTTAAATGG
Organism: Octodonta nipae; assembly: GCA_034190945.1. Lineage (NCBI taxonomy): Eukaryota > Metazoa > Arthropoda > Insecta > Coleoptera > Chrysomelidae > Octodonta > Octodonta nipae. Next base: position 71,577,927 of record CM067218.1, on the reverse strand, counting down.
CATTTCTAATTTAAGACTAGTTGAAGGTATTTATTCAAAATTATCCGGACAAGCACGTGATGTTTTTAATTCTAGTGTATCTAAAGATTGGGGATCTATAAAAGATTTGCTTAAGAGAAATTTTGGTGATCGTAGAAATGAAGCTGGATTGATGTTTGATCTTAGCCTTTTAAGACAGAATCAACATGAATCTTCACTTCAATTTTATGATAGAGTTAATAATACCTTAAGTGCTCTTCATAATTATGTGGATATACACATTACTGATCAAAATATAAAAAATAGTAAGAAAATATTTTTCAATGACTATGCTTTGATAATTGTATTAGCTGGCCTCCGTGAACCGCAAGGATCAGTTATAAGATCTATGAAACCAACTTCACTTAGTGATGCACAGCAATTCATGATTTCTGATAATCACATTAGATATCTTCAAAAATCTCAGCCCTCTTTTTCGAAACCTACTTCAACTAATGATTCAAATAAGCAAATTAAACAACAAAATGTCAACCAAAACCATATTGAATCTTCTTAAACATTTAATCGATTTCAACCAAATTTTCAACCTTCTTTTCAAATGCAACCTCGATTTATGCAACCTAATCAATTTGCTCCTCAGCAAAATCAATTCCCCAGAGGCCCAGTCAATATTCAGCCTATAAATACACCACCTCGACGTTTACCTACTGGTAGACAAGTTTTTGGACTACCAAGAAATGTTTGGAAACCCCAAAAACAAGCCCAAAATCTTCCACCTCCAACACCAATGAGCGGTATATCTCATGGCACAATTCGCCCAAACACTTCTCACTTCCGCCCTATACCATATTCTCACCCTGATTTCGTTTTCGAAGAACTAAACAATATTGCGGAAAACTCAACATCTTCAGAAAATTATCCTGATCCTGAATCTGAAATTGACCAAAAAACAGAGCCACGATCTAGATTATTCGGAACTATCAAATTGTTATGACGAGTGGCATACCTACGAAAATGACTTTGAAATTTTTCACATTGTTACTTCTGACGAATACGGTCAACTAAAACCTGACATTTCTAAACTTATACGACCGAACCATATGAACACAGAAGAGAAAGGGAAGAAGAATTTGAATGCAGATGCACTCTCTCGAATTGAAATTCAGCCAACAGAAACTGAAGAAGCAGAATATGACTCCGATATACCATTTTTAGGGTTCATGAGAGAATTGTTACAACCACAAACAGATCAACCTGCAGACAATGTTTCGATGATCGTTAACACTGGCGATGACATACAGGAGCAAGAAGACGCAACATCAGAAAGAAACAACCCTAACCCGAATCAAGAGAGAGATAATGAAGAAACCGAAACTGGTGAAGAAGTCGGAGAAGAGAGTGATTCAAATGAAAGTGCAGATTCAAATTTCGAAAATCCCATTCAAACTATACATACAACTGAAAAACCTTTTAATCATTTTAGAAATCAAATTTATATAGAAGAAAAACCACAACCAGAATTTAGAGCCAACATCATTTTTAGAGAACCTAATAAACGTATTCGATACTTTATATATACAACAAAAGAAACTTTTATAGACCAAATAACAGAATTTTCTAAATATCAACTAATTCCAAAAAATACTTATGCTTTTTTATATTGCTAATGACCCACACGACTTTTATTATAAAACAATGTGCCGCATTTTCCCGAAACTGTTCAAAAGTGGAACATTTACTTTTCTAAAATGTAACACTAAACTTAGAGACATAACAAATACTGACAGACAACGTGAAATTGTTCAGTACAACCACGAAATGAAAAATAATCACCGCGGCATTCTTGAAACTATCGCCCAAATAAAATCCAACAACTATCACTGGCCTAAACTTGACAGTGACGTACGAAATTATATTAACAACTGCGACACTTGTCAACAAAGTACATACGAAAGACACCCACAACATGTAAATCTTCAGATAAACCCTACACCCACAAAACCTTTTGAAATTGTCCATACAGACGTATTCCAAGTTTGTCAACAAAAGTTTTGTACTTTCTTAGACGCTTTTTCAATGTACGGTCAAGCTTACCCAATTACAACTAATAATAACCCTTCAATAATTACTTCACTCTTAAAATTTATTTCACACCATGGAATCCCAAAACACATAACTTCAGATAATGGTTTAGAATTTGCTGGTCAATTAGTAAAAGATTTTGCAAAATTTCATAAAATAAATTGGCACTATACAACAGCTTATCCTCATAATGGAAATGGCCCTGTAGAAAGATTTCATTCCGCCCTTCTGGAACTTCTTAGAGCCCTTTCACTCGAAAATGACTTATCCCTTGTAGATAACATGAATCGAGCAATTATAGGATATAACCATTCCATTCATTCAGTCACTAAATTTCGACCAATAGATTTTATACACTGTGAAACTGACAAACAAGACCCTTTTGATCTAGACCTTAACGAATATTTTGTGAATAATTACATAGAAACCCACAGAACAAAAATGAAAGAACTCTATAAAGTAATTGCCGACAAATCACACCAGATCAAAGAAAAAGTTATTGGTAAAGCTAACGAAACTCGAATGGACCCCGTTCAATACCGCGAAAATCAAACTGCTTACATGCAAAACGAAAACCCTAGAGGTAAACTAAAACCCCGTTTCAACCCGGAACAAATATTGCGAAATAATGACAAAACTGTAACAGCGACAAGCGGAACTTATCACAAACAAAGTTTCAAGATACCTCGAATAATATCAGACACTCCCTTGTTACAGGATACCCCTGAGTCTCCTGGTAGGACTATACCACTGCCAAGAGGTAACAGTGCAGAATCTTAATAAAAATCCAGGAATCCTCCCTTTCAAGCTAGGATCAGCCAGAGTAAAAGCAGGTTCACATATATATTCATTTCATAGAACTTTCCCCAATAGAAAAGCAAATCAGTAGCGTTTCTAACCAATATAAAATAATCAAAACCACCATCCAAAATGACCTGAGTGAAACCTATAATTATGTTCTTCAAAATTTTCACTCCCACTTAGATTTTCAATTAAAAACTGTCCAATCGAAATTTTTAAGCATCCATCCAAGATCAAATCGTTTCAAAAGAGGTCTAATTAATGGTTTAGGTTCTGTTATAAAAGGACTTACAGGTTTAATGGACAACGAAGATTCTGAAAGACTTGAAAAAGCAATTTCAGAGTTAAAGCTAAGTCAAAACAATTTGATCAAGCAATCGAATAAACAATTATCACTTACAAATAATCTCATCAAGAACGTTAACGAAACGATTAATCAAATTTCTCTTAACCAAGAAATTATCGATGATAAAATAAAAATAATAAGGACAGAACTTAACAAAACAATTTTTGAATGTACTAATTACATGGAAATTAGAGATGCTCTCGATCAAATTAAAATCAATTTAGATACATTGCTTTACTTTCTTTCAGAAATAGAAAATTGCATTTCTTTTGCTCGGTTAGGAACATTGCACACAAGCATCATCTCGCTTGATGATATTGATTTTATTGTCCAAAAATGTTAACAACCCATTCAGATAATCAGTTACTTCATAGTAAGAAAATCCAGTATTTAAAATATGACGATGTTGTTAAGACTTCAGTAGTAATAACTAATAATAAAATAATTTTCACATTAGAATTTCCTTTAGTGTTTTCTGACTCGTTTACACATTTTCGATTATTTCCAATACCAACTGCCAATAACACAATAATAATTCCTCAAAATTCCTTCCTTACGGGCGACACATCTTACCAATATGAAGACAACCCCTGCCAATTTTTGGATCCTGATTATCTTTGCAATGAAGGCACGTTAATCTACCAGTCAGCCGAACCAGACTGCATCTTCTCACTTCTAAAAATTGACATCATCCCTCCAAATTGTCGACAAGTGAAAGCAGAAATAAAACGTCCGATTATAGAAGAAATCAATGAGCAGTTCTATATTGGAATTTTCCCAACCAGAGAACGCATCCAGGCAAAATGTGGTACCAGTGAGATATTTTCTCTCCAGGGTAGTTACCTCTTCAAACTCCCAGCTGCCAAATAAGCGCAGCAGCATATTCATATGGCAATACCAAGGGCGAACCGGTCAACCATTTTTACTCCCAGAAGTTCAAGTATCCAATGTCACCCTCAACCTAACAAAAAGTGTGACAGTCTTAGACACACCTCTAGACAAAATACATCAGTTAGCACTCGACAACATCGACCCCTTTGAAGAACCCAGTTCAACTAATTTTGGAAGTCCACATTGGGTTTGGCCCTCCTACACTATATTTATTATCATTGGTATAGTGGTATTCATAAAATGTTACCGCAAACAAAGAGCTTCAGCTACCACATCAACGCCAGGGACCAGACAACAAATAGACGACGCCCAAGTGAAGCCTCCCTCGGCCAGTCTCTAAGGGATGGAGGAGTTATGTGGTGCATTAACCCCTATTCTGCATCTTTCAACTAGAAGTAGCCGGACGCAAGATATCCTATTTCACTTAACAATAATTTTACTCGAATGCATTTATTTTACAGTTGAATAACTTTTACATTGTTTGTAGTTCAGTCTGATTCCATTATTCTTATTGTACACTTCGCTTAAATAAAATTTAATCTTTTTAAAAAAGTTGTTTTTCAAAACGACACATTTAACTCGCGCATAGCACTGGTCAAAAATATGGAATTTTCCATAAAATTTCATCTTGATAAATAACTTGAACTGTGGCTTCATTTTCCGACAAATGATCCATAGATTCGATTGCATTATATATCACTCGTTTCAATAACAATTGGCAAACTTGTAAACAAACGGGCGAAATATTACAAAGTTGAATATTCGTTAGACATTCCAACAAAGTATTTGCCGTAAGATTGATTAAACAATTTTGAACAATAGTTTTATTTTTTTCAAATTTCAGTAATTCAAATAAACTTGTTTGATGTTGTATATTTATTTCTGGTATCAATTGCTGATATTTTGCTAAAAAATATTTTCCATTAGTAATGGCAAACTTCCTCTAAAACTGTTAACTATTACCGCGACACGAGTACTTTTTATATTCTCTATTGATAATAGTGTTTTTAATGTAGTAATTTCACTAGCTGGTAATTTGTTAATGTTCCCATAAAACATTGTCATTTCGTTTTTAGATTTCGTTATAATATCACTATCGTAATAAAACAATTGAAAATTTTCAACATTTACAACATATTCTTGACAATTGTCATCCCATACAAACATCGCATCGAATATTTCATGACAATTCTCGGTAATATTACAACGAATATATTTTTTTGTTGCGTCAATTTCATAAAGTACATTTTCATGATTATTAATATTTTCCGATAAAAGAATTCCTAAAGATGTAAACAAATGAGATATGTATACTATTGCTGTACTTTCTGTAGAAATATTAAAAACCGAACATATATTCGCCAAAGAGTTTGGAATTTTAACATGTACAAAAGCTGAATTTTCACATTTCCACAAACCACAAGATTCATACGTCAAATGGGTGTTTGCATATTTTTTGATTTTATCATCGTATCGCAATAGGGAGTTATGAAAAATTTCAGAATTGTTAATAAAAATTTCCTCATTATTGCAAGATAATCCTAATCTTAAAAAATTGTTTAACTTTTTCTTTCTGATTAAATAATTGGATTCGTTTGCAATTTTTGCTGTTAGAGAGTGTTTATATTTTAAATTACCAAACAATTATGAGATTGAAGTATCTAATAATTCCGTTAAAAATAAAACAACTTAATTTATTTTGAAACAAACCCAATGGCGTTCTAGTGTGATTGCATTAAAAATGATTTTATATAATAGTTGTTCATCCTTGTCGGTTGTGGGGTTTGTATTTAAACTGGTCATTTGATCGATTATGGCTTTTTTATGTTTACTCGAACAAAAATAAATGTTTGTATAATATTAGAAATACTTTTCTCTTCGTCTGAAATCAATAAATTTACAAGTGAGTTTATATCGCAAGTAATATATTGATCGTTAAATGCCAATCCACCTTCATATAAATCAATTGTTAAACAAGAAATAACATCAAAAAGTTTTAAATCCATTAATCTTCCTAAAATCGGGAAGAATACATTTAAATAAATATCAATCCCCAAAAATACGTGAAATGTTACACTAAAGGGTATAAAACACAATCGAACCATTTCAAAAATAAATCTCCTCAGCATTTCCTCTTCTTTTTCGAAATATTCGTATGTCACGAATAGATTTTTGTAAAGTTTTCGTAGAATATTTTCCCAGTTATTAAATTGGTTTTCAGAAAATCTCGTCGTATACATCCAAAAAAATACATAATTTTCCGATGATGCCAATGAAGAAATTGTTAATACTGATATAATGTCTATAGGAGTTAACCAAATTTCGTTTGAAGAGCATTCACCACCGTTCACAAAAACCATACAGAAGGGGATTTCTAAGAGAATTTGGTAACGCGTTTTCGTATTCTTCAATGTTTCGATAAGGAAATCTATCGGTTGTCCCTTGACACCAATAATTATATCTCTTCTCCCAGGGTGTAATAGAAATTGAATGAAATAGACGTTCACTGTCAAAACATAAATTATCATGGATAGCCGGTAAACCATATTTTTTATTTTTTCCATCACTATCTTTATGGTACATTTGGATATTATTTTTAAATAAATTATAAATAAACACTTGTTGGGGTTTTCGATTTAGATTCGAGATGGCATATAAATTATTCAACGTTACGGCATTATTTAGCAAAAACTGTACAATTGGTTGTCTTTGTTTTCAATTAATAGATGCACTCTGACAATTATCTTCTTTTATTTTTACATTTAATTCGTATAATATTCCATGACCATAATTCGGTAAATTATTTAAAAATAATTCATAACAATCTTTGTTTATACTGTTTAAAAAAACACCAATACAGTTAAATGTAAAATTATAATTTGGAAATGCATACAACAAAATGCTTTCCAAGTTCTTAAGTTTTTTTGTAACCCTTTTCAGATATAGAACAAACTTCTGATGTCGTTATAAACTCGTCATTAATTATTAAAAATATTCCTTGTAAGTCAAATTTATTTAAAACGATATACTGTATTGCTAGGGTTTCGTTGATAAATTTCAAAAAATGGTGTTGCTGTCTTTGCGATAAACAAAATCTATCAAAAATAAGGGTTTCGTGATACTAATAATATCGGAAACCATTTTAAAATTATTAAATTATAGTGCACGCCAAAAGCTACTTAGTGCACCGTTGTTTGCGGATCCAATACCGATTAAAGAATGTAGGTTTTTTTTTATTTGTAATCTTACCCCCCCCCCCTCCGAATGAATATATTTAAATACAAAAGGAAGCCTAAAAGATCATTCTAATTTTAGCAGTAACCTTGTCCCAGTGTGATATTTATGATTATCTTTATCACGAAGCACCGTATCGGCATACCCCACACAGCATGAAATATCTGAAGAAATATTTCACTAAAATATTTCTGCAATATTCCTATGTCCACGACAAAAAATCTACTGAAATATTTCATGAAATCTTAGAGAAACATTTCGTGAAATATTACACCAATATTTCATGAAATATTTCAGGAGAATTTTAGTCTTGAATATAGTAATATTTTGGAAAAAAATTCAATAGATACTTTAGACATAAAATATTTTAGCACTATTTTAAAATATTTGACTCTAATAAATATTCGTATGCTCACGGCAAACAAATATTTTGAAATATATCATGAAATATTACAGAATATTTCATGAAATATTTCAAAATGTTTTTGTAGCTAAAATACGAAGATTTCTGAAATATTTTAGGATACTTCAAAACAAACATGAAATATTATATCAATATTTTTAAATAGTTCACTAAAATACATTTAAACTATATTTATATCTACAACAAAAGATCTTTTGAAATATATCATGAAATATGACACAAAGATTTCATAAAATATTAAAGGAATATTTCATGAATTATTTCAAATGGGGTTTTCTCGTGGACATAGCAATATTGCTGAAATATTTCAAGAAATATTTTGAAATGTTTCAAATCAAACCAGAAATATTGCAAAAATATTTTAGAAATATTTCATGCTGTGTGGGACTAGCGGAAAATACGATGTTGCTATTTGTAAATCTTCCATTTTATATAAAACAGTCTCTCCGTTAATAAACCAAAAAGAAAAAAAATATACATAATACATTTATAAACGAATCATTAACTTGTGAACAAACAATAAATCTTGTAAAAGAAATTTTAAATTCCAATGATATTTTACATAATTTATTAAAGCGTAATGTATCGTATGCTGCCCTCATTTAATTATGATTGGTAGTTCGTTAGAAAAAGATATATTGAAAAAACTTTTAGAAATGGCTAAATTTTAAATTGATATTAAAAAACACCAATTGCTTAAAGGTACATATATGTTACATAACACCTTTCATGACTAAATGCTGATTAATGTCTATAATAAAATAATAATCCATTGTAAAGGAATTACGCAGAAACTAAAACAATACCTATATTATATTACTAGATGCACCTGCATAAATGATGATTCTGCATAGTTCCCCATTTCCAGCAGAGATTATAAATAGGAGAATATTCCTAAACAACTTGCTTTTGAATTCAACTTTAAGACTTTTAACGTTGTTCAGAGTCACAACATTTGGTCTGTTCAATTTGCTATATTAATCATTATAAAATGTAAAATGTTTTTTGTAACAAGTAGTGATAGTTGTGTTTCAAATAAATTCTGTTGTTTTTTAAAAAAGTGTTTTAAGTAATAAAGCCCCAACAATTGGCGCAGTCAGTAGGATCGGAAAAACAGAGATTTTTGGTGATCCAAGAAAAACAAAACAGAAATTCCAAGAAGATCTGGTGGTTTCCAAACCTTCAACCGGAAAGAACCGCACGCACTACAGAGCATTTTCCAGGAAAATCAAAGTGAGTAAAGATTTGTTATTATTCTGTGAAAATTGCTATATATTTGTTCCCTAAAGCCAATTATTTTCCCAAGTCGTTATAAAAAATACGTGTGTAAAATTTGTAACAATTCCATTAAAGGGGTTAGATTTTGGAGTCGAGCGAAAATCGGACAGAATCGAGATCCGCGAGTTTATTTTCGAGGGAATATCGAAAGTAACTCGAGCAATTTTAATTTGAAGTTTTTCGTTAAAATTGGGGTGGAATTAAGCAAATAGAAATGAGCCAAGAAAGCTTAAATCTTACAGAATATAGGTTAAGTGAATTATGTCACATTATACCGGAATATGATGGAGATTCAATATTATTAAATACATTTATTAATTCTTGTGACGCAGCATTTGACGTAGCAACAGACCAGCAAATATATCTCTTAACTGTACATTTAAAAAACAAACTAAAAGGACGAGCATCTCAACTAATAAACTCACGCGACTTGAAAAATTGGCATCAAATCAAAACCATTTTAAAAACACACTTAGGTAATTCTACAGACTTAACAAGTGTAATCTACGACTTACAACAAATTAAACAGGCAAACAATGAAATACCGCAAAATTATACGCTGCTATAAACCAGCAAGTAACATTAACCCGAGAACAGAAAACCGCACAGCAAGCGTTAGTAGATAAAGTAGCTCTGCAGACACTTTTAGTAGGCCTCAAACATAAGCTAGGTGCAATCGCGACCTTGCAATCTCGCAGAAGCTGCAAATATAGTAAAAACTGAATATCAATTAACGTACCTAGAAAGTAAAAAGCCACAAGTAAATTCTTCAAACTTTCAAAGTAAAAATAAAAAAACATGTAATTATTGCAAAAAGTCGGGACATTTAATTTCAGAATGTCGCAAAAAACAAAATAATGATAAATACTATAATCAAAACCGAAATTATCAATATAATTCGGGAAATCAAAGAAATTTCAATCCAAGTCATACCTTTGTGAATAGACATGAAAATAATAATCAAAATCAAAGACCATATAACCAAAATAATAATTATCAAAGTAATTTTTTAAATACAAGAAACGTGCAAAATCCTCCAAGAAAAACATTTCATTTAAACGAACAAAGAGTGGAAATGAAGACTGGCGCTTCTACTCATCTCATTCCAACCAGTCAACCACAGAATTTAGAAAGCCAAGAATAAGATCAGAATTCGTAAACACAAGCAATTCAAATAATTTATTTTATATAAAAACTCATGACGGAAAATATCGCTATTTAATTGATACCGGAGCCGGTATATCAATTTTGAAACCATATTTATTTGAACAAGAAAAAATAAAAAGCGTAGAACCCATAAGAATTCAAGGTGTAACGAACCAATTTTTTTAAATAAATAAAGCAATAAATTTTGATTTCTTTTTGAAAAATGACGAAATGGAAGTATTCGTACATAACTTAAAATAGAATTTGATGGTTCATTAGGTATAGATTTCCTACAACAATATGAGTGTCTAGTTGATTTAAAAAATAGAAAACTAATAACCAAATATATAACTTTGCCATTATACAAAGAAAATGAAATTGTCAATGAAATAACTATAGAACCAAGAACTGAACAAATATTCAAGTTAAATTGCAATGAAAAAAATGCTGAACTAATTTTACATTCACAAGAAAAAGAAAATGTCATATTGCCAAATTGTGTAATCAAAACGAATGAAAAAGGTGAATTTCTAACGTCAATTTTAAATAAAAGCGAACAAAAGAAAAGAATAATTTTTGATGAACTAATAATTGAACCTTTTATTGAAAATAGTCCAGTAAAAAAGAATCAAACATTAATTTTAAATCTACAAAAAGAAAACTTATATTCAAGACAACAACGAGTCGAAAAATCCTTGCGTTTAGAACATTTAAATTTTGAAGAAAAAGAAGCAATTACCGCCTTATGTAAACAATATTGTGATATATTTTATTTAGAAAATGATGAATTAACTTTCACAAATAACGTAAAACATAAAATAGATACCGGGCAAGCCAAACCAATTGCAACAAAGTCATATAGATATCCTTATGTCCATAAACATGAAGTAAAAACCCAAGTAAATCAAATGTTAAAACAAGGAATAATCCAACCCTCATCCTCACCTTCGTCCTCTCCAGTATGGGTAGTCCCCAAAAAGTTAGACGCTAGTGGTAAGCAAAAATGGAGAATGGTTATAGATTACCGCAAATTAAATGAAGTCACGGTAGATGATAAATATCCGTTGCCTAATATAAATGATTTACTCGACAAATTAGGACATTGCTGTTACTTTACAACCCTTGATTTGGTATCAGGTTTTCATCAAATTGAGATTAATCCAGCAGATATAGAAAAAACCGCGTTCACAGTTGAAAATGGTCATTATGAGTTTAAGAGAATGCCATTTGGTTTAAAAAATGCACCAGCGACATTTCAACGAGTTATCGACAATATTTTAACTGGCATACAAAATGAACGAGCACTTGTCTACATGGATGACATCATATCTTATGCTTCATCATTAACAGAACACATACAAAGATTAAGAGAATTATTCGAAAGACTAAGAAATTCAAATCTTAAAGTGCAACCCGATAAATGTGAATTTTTAAAAAAAGAAGTTGCATACTTAGGTCATATAGTGACAGAAGAAGGTGTAAAACCCAATCCAGAAAAGACAAAAGCAGTCAAAGAATTCCCAGTACCTAAAAACGCAAAAGACGTGAAAAGTTTCCTAGGTTTAGCAAGATACTATAGAAGGTTTATAAAAGATTTTGCCAAAATAGTCAAACCTTTAACTGAATTATTAAAGAAAGATATAAAATTTAATTTTGATGAACATTGCATAAAATCATTTGAAACATTGAAACAAACATTAACAAATTATCCAATTTTACAATACCCTGATTTTGAAAAAGAATTCAATATTACTACAGACGCAAGTAATTATGCGATAGGAGCAATACTATCACAAGGAAAAATAGGCAAAGATTTGCCTATAGCGTACGCATCTAGAACTCTGAATGCTCACGAACAAAAATACTCGACAATCGAGAAAGAATTACTAGCAATAGTATGGGGAGTTGCTAAATATAGAGAATTCGTCTACGGGACAACCTTTAAACTATACACAGATCATCGCCCGATAACATGGTTATTTAATGTAAAAGATCCAGGTTCAAGACTCGCAAGATGGAGATTAAAATTGGAAGAATATAATTATCAAATAATATATAAACCAGGTAAACAAAATACCAATGCCGATGCCTTATCTCGAATAAGAATTAATCATCTCAGAGATTATTCAAAAATATTCTATGGAAGTCCAATAAAAGAAGAAGAAGAAGAAGAAAATGAAGAAAGACCGGATACTCCAAATATAGAAATCGGATATGAAACAATCTTAGAAGAATATAACATTTTTAAGAAACTACACGAATCAAAATCATTAATTGATTATTCTAAATGTAATTTTACTAATGAGAAATTTCTACATAAACATCAAAAGAGAATCATATCATTCTTAAAGCCAGGCGAATTAACTGATTCACAATTTAAAATAGCTGATGATTTAATTGACTTAAATACAATGTATGGAGAACATAGAATAAACGTCGTCACATCAAAATGCAATCCTAAACGAAAGTATTACCTTATCATCGTTCCACATTTAAATCCTGACCAAGCAATCTTTGAAATTCTTTACTACAATAAAGAGATATTGTTAGAAAACAATAAATACAATATGGAAGAATTAAAAAATATACCAATTTTAGAAATGCTATCTTTCATTTTTTCCGATAATCAAATAGAATTTATAACTTGTAACCCAAACATTATAATCCCAGAAAAAGAACAAAGAAGTATAATTATCGAAGAAAATCATAACGGAAAACTAAACATGAATAGAGGTATCCAAGAAACAGTAACAAGAATAAAACGAAAATAACAGTGGGAAAACTTAATCAAAGACGTTGAAAATTTCATAAAAAATTGTCAAGTATGTAATAGCTTGTAGAAAAAATCTATCAAATCCCTTAGTAATAACAGAAACGCCAAAAACACCATTTGAACGCATTAACCTCGATATATTAGAAATACCAGAGAAAAATTATGTACTTGTAATAAGAGATGAATTTTCCAAATTTACCCAAGCTTATCCAATTGAAAATAAATCCGCGAAAAATGTTGTCAATACACTATTATTATATTTTATGCACTACGGTACGCCACTAAGAATACATTGTGATAGAGGTAAAGAATTCGATAACCAATTAATGAGAGATCTATGTACTCTTTATTATATTAAACTAACATTTTCATCAGTCAATCATCCACAGAGCAATGGCTCAATCGAAAGATTTATGAGTACCTTATTGGAAATGATAAGATCAACAGTTACTGAAAAACCGGGAGATCATCCACTAACATGTATCCCATATGCAGTTATATGCTACAATAATTCTATAAGTAGTACCCATGGTTATACTCCATATGAACTAATTTTTGGTCACACAAATTCAAGACCACCTGAAAAATTATTTAATCAAGAAGAACTAATTTCAAGATATGTACGTGAACTAAATAATAAAATCTCATATTTTTATAAAGTAGCGAGAGAAAAAACAATTTTGAAAAAATTCAAGTCTAAAGAACGTCATGATCAAAAAGCGAAACCAAAACCAAAAGATATTGAAGTAAATGATTTTATATTCATAAAAGAGTCACAGATAAAACATAAACTAAGTAACAATCGAATGGTCCTTATAAAGTGATACAAATATTAAGAAATAATGCCTTAAAAATCAAAGACTTATAAACGAACAGAGAATTTACAATTAACTCAGATAAGTTAGCTCAATCTTAAAATAGATTTTCTTTCTTTTCAGATGAAATACATCATCATTCTTGCTGTACTAATCACAGTAAGTCAAACAAGTAATTATAAAATTTCAACTCTAAATAACACTCTAGGAATACAATACTACTATGAATCAGACTTAAAAATATCAAATGAAAAATGGAAACTACTTGTTGTCAAAGACATTACAATTCTATTAGATTCCTTCAAAAATGATATCTCAATTTTAAACCACATAAAGCAATTAATTGAAAGAGACACTCCAAGACTTATAGCATTTTACACTGGAGTCAAACCTCATATTACAATGTTAAATAAAATAATAATGGCAATTAGTCAAAAATTTAGTGAAATTAAAAATGATATTAATCCTTATGACCCAAAAGAATTTAATTTAAATAACACTCGTACGAAACGAGGAGCTTTTAACTTTATAGGCTCAGTATGGAAAGCAATTACGGGAAATCTAGATAATACAGGTGGTGAATACTACGACAAAGTCATAAATGAAGTCGAAGAAGACGAAAGAGCTCTAGAAAATTTAATGAAAAATCAAATCACTGTAACTAATTCTGTAATAAAAAACTTTAACTATACAATACGCAAATTACAAATAGATGAGCAAACATTTAATGAAAATCTTCACAAAATAGAAAACGCTATTTTTAACATATCAGATAACCAAAATTTTTATGATTCAAAGCTTCAAATTATAAATATATGTGAACAATTATTAGAGTCATTCATTCTAATAGAAAATGAACTTAACGATATCATTGATTCACATTCGCAAGACTCAAAAGCATCCATCCATCGGTAATTCAACCCGAAGATCTTATATTCCAATTAAGACTAATTTCCGCAAGTTTAAGCACACATGTTTTACCAATGTTACCAAATCTAGAAAATATTCCAAAATACCTTGATATAATTGAACTTCAAGCTTATCAATCCAGTAATAAAATCGTCTTTATTTTACCAATTCCTTTAGTAGAGCCTGAAGAATACAAACTCCTACATGTTTACTCTTTACCAATTTTTAATCAAAAAACCAAATTGTCTTACCTTATCTTGAACACATATAAATATATAGCAGTTAGCAGAGATAATAATCTTTATATTACAATTGATAATTTGGAAAAATGCAAAAACATCGAATCAGAAACAAAAATATGTTACAACTTAATTGCATATCCAATCGATGAACACGCACCCTGCGAAATAAAAGTAATCAAATCCATAAAGCTACCAGAAAATTGCCAAACTATTGAAGTTAATATTGAAGACTACAAGGTACAACATATATCTGAAAATAAATGGTTAATCGTCACCAATGCCCTTTTACAAATCAGTATCCAATGTAAAGAAGATACGACGAAAACAATAAATATAAATACAAATTCAATCCTGAAGTTTCAACCCCATTGCATATGTTACGTTGGTTCAATCAGAATACAGTCAAGCAAAAACTACATATCAGAAGATTCCAGAGTCATCGAAACTCCAAACATTCCTTATGAATGTTGCGAAGAAACAAAAAGTGCGCGAAATGTGTTTAAATCACAGCCTTTAAAAATTCAAAAACTTGAACTTGACGAACTTAATATTGCAGAACATAAATTAGATCATTATTCCGAAGAACTTGATGATATAATAAATAGACCTTCTACTCAAAGACATACCCAGTGGTTAACAATTTTGTGCATCGTATTAATTGTACTAATTATTTCAATTTTTGTTATTTGCAAATGTCGAAAAAGATGTAGAAAGCAGTTCCCAGCAATTATATTCCCAACAATAAACGCAGAACCAGGGCAATCCAGAAGCCTATTAAGAAGATTCAGACCACGAAGAAGATCTTCAATTCGAGATGAAAATATAATAGAAATCCAAGAACCCGCAATCTAATTAAACAAATTGTAAGTTTCAACCAATGTAATGTTACTAATTTTAATTTTGAATTTTGTAATTTTTATCAATTTTAAATCAAAGAAAATTGTGTCAAATGTAGACTCCAAATTTTAAATAAGAGCGGGAGGAGTGTTACATATCACCTTTCATGACTTATAAATAATAATATGCTGATTAATGTCTATAATAAAATAATAATCCATTGTAAAGGAATTACGCAGAAACTAAAACAATACCCATATTATATTACTAGATGCACCTGCATAAATGATGATTCTGCATAGTTCCCCATTTCCAGCAGAGATTATAAATAGGAGAATATTCCTAAACAACTTGCTTTTGAATTCAACTTTAAGACTTTTAACGTTGTTCAGAGTCACAACATTTGGTCTGTTCAATTTGCTATATTAATCATTATAAAATGTAAAATGTTTTTTGTAACAAGTAGTGATAGTTGTGTTTCAAATAAATTCTGTTGTTTTTTAAAAAAGTGTTTTAAGTAATAAAGCCCCAACATATTTATAAAATGGTTGTTTATATTATTCTGTTTTTCGAGAAGTAAACAATAATACCATATGTTATGAGATGGGAGCCAACAAAGAACTGATGTTTTATATGATAAAGATTTTAATAGGGGTCACAAGTTTTTTCTGGGAAAAAACGATGATAACAGTATTGGCTTATTGTGTAATAATCGAGATGGAAAAATTGTAAAAATATCGGACCCCCAAATTTTAAAATTATATTATCAAAACTGTACACATAATGACTGGCATAGTCAAATAATAGAAAACATTTCATTGCAAATCGATTATATGAGGTGCGTTCAATTTTATTCCTGGGCTGTGGATTGCCATAAAAACAAAAGATATTTGTGTTATGCTCAATCAGTACAAGTTTGTTGGGATAAATTGAATTTATTCGAAAGCAGTGACAACTCATATTACGAGGATTTACATTCTGGGGAATATCACACACCTTGAATTATGAACCTTCAAAAAGTGAATATAATAAAAATTATAATAAACGTATGTTGATTATTAACATCAATGATCAGAACGATACTTCAAAGGGCTTCGCTTTGAATGATAATACAATAAAGAATTATGCAATGCGACGAAAAAGAAAAAAGTCTCCCAATGATAGTGAACTTAATCCTGAGAATGAAATGGGTACTGCAGAACATAAAAATGGAATTGTTTATAAATCGAATAAAAATGAAGAACAAAGTAGTTCTTTACTTCTACAGATTAGTCACTCACATTTTCACAACTTAGAAGCGTTACAAATGACATCACAAAAATTACGTATTAAACACATATATGCAATATCTGCTAGAAATATATCTAACGATAGTTTCGGTTACATTTGTTGTAAACACATAGGAAACATTGGAACGGCGGAAAAAATATGCTTTTTGCAGATGGTGTTAAATTGTCCTACGGACATGAAGATTTAATAGGAATTAATATTTTAGAGCATATTGCTGTGAATAGTATGTTCTATTTACACATATGTGATGCCTTTAAACAAAATAATGATGATGTAATTATCGTAATCAATAATATAATAACAAGATACGCCGTTTCGTTACAATCATTGCAAAAAAACAACAGATCGTAAACATTATCAAAAGTCTTAAAACAGTTTATAAATTTGTCGAAGTACTATTTTGGATCGATTCTGATACAAGTACTCATCATAGAAATTTTATTTGTGTTAATATAATGCCCGGTATAGCTTTTAGAAAATTTCGTGGTCTGATACAATACGAACTCCACGATATATATTTTTCAAGAATAGAACTCGAACAATTTTACAGTATGATTGTATCGAATACAGTAGTACAAAATAACCTCGTTGAAAAAACAAATGAATTTTTATATCAATTGTTAGATCGAAATGAGTTTTGTAATATCTCTTCTCTGGCACAATTTGTAAACTGTAAAACTGATTTTATGTTGCCTCAAAAAAGAGCTGTAGCTGTAAGCGCATATAAATGTTCTTTACCAAATAAATCATTTGCTATTTTATCACAAATGATTCATAAAAATTTACAGATTTACATCGATCCAGAAGCCTTCGAACGAGATGAAATATTGAGAAATGGTCGAGAATTTAACCGTTTCGATATGATACCAAATACATTTGATGCAGATTGGAGTCAAACGAAGAGCAGTTCAAATATTTATTATTTCAATATGACTTTTGGAGATGTCGATGGTCTTAATGTTGAAGATGCTTACGTATTAGATAAGCAAATTGACTTACATTTGCTGGGTGTTCTTTCGTATTCTTTAATTTTTGAAGAACCAACAAATGGAAACGTAAGCATTTTGCTACCCAGTGTTACACAAAATATGTGTACCTTAATGAGAAATGATGATGGGAAAACAATTCAAGTGGCAATATTGTTGGCAACAACTATTTGAAGATGACTAAATTACGTTTCCCGTATTTAAAAATGTTAACATTTTCAAAACCAGAAATAACAATACTACAAATTGTTATATATATATATATATATATATATATATATATATATATATATATATATATATACCGTTTATGTAATAATATCTGATGAAATATTAATAGACATTATTTCGGAAAAACAATCTGACTCTTTGCACAAGAGTTCTTGTGGCATTCATTTGCAAACAGAAAAATTTGATTTATATAAAATAAACGATGATTATAGTGTAAGCAAATGTAGAAGAATAGAATTTATTGGAATTTTTAAAAGTAAACATTTTAACGGAATAAAACTTGTAAATCCGTTTGGACAAAAGGGCTTGGCGACTATTTATACGGATTTATCTAGTACATTATCAACTGTCGAAGGCCCCAATAATAAACCCGGGGACTTTATAAACCTTGTTGGAGATAATTGTTCTCTAATTTCGAGGTGTGCCAGTGGACAATTGTTACAAATGAAACAAAATTTTCCGTGCATCGTGAAAAATAACGTTGGTGGAGCACCCCCCGCCAAAGGAATTGTTGGACGTGTTCCATTTTTTAATACAGATAATTTACCATCATTATCTCCGATGCGATTAGATGAAATGCAAAAGATTGCTTATGTAGCCAATTCAATACCTTTGGCATTAAATGTTAGAGCTAATTATAACATTAATAATTTGGAAGGCTTATGTTATCCCAGAGATAGCAGGCACGTTTTGAATTTATATAAAAGTATTATTAATTCATCTTTCAGAATGCACAAATTTAATGATTCCATATATACAACGGTTGACGACATACACGCTCTTTTAGAATCTTTCAATGTATATAAAACGACATCTGGTACAATAATAAAATGTAGTAAAAGAAAAAAATAAATTATATATGTAATAATAAAATTTGTGTTTTTTGAGATTTTTTAGGTTGGTAATCACCCGGTTCGCCTTTACTGACAATAAATTAATGGATGCAGCACTCGAATTCAATAAGAAAGGAAAACTAACATATTTTAACAATGTCAAATTGTCCTTATGTAAATCATGAATTACATACAATTGATAATGAAATATATTATATCATGCAAGCGACTGGAGAAGGTTCACAATCCACGCCATTGTTTCTTCACACATTTGTGAAAACCAAATATAGTACACATCTCGTTTTAGGGAAACCGTTATTCAAATTTTTAAGCGACCGAATGAAAACATTTTTTCACGTTACCTCATTTGAAATAAATTCAAATTACTGCACATTGAATTCAACTCCTGTTGATTTTAATAAATATTTTCACATATTGTCTTACAAAGCTTCAACTAAATTCGAATATTGGTATATAATATATAACTTTAAAGAGGTATGGATGAGCGAACTTTCACTATTTAAAAAAAAATTATTTCCTCTAATGTTTTAAAGTCTGAAATTGGTTCAGAACAAAATTTTTGGCCTTGTGCACCTAATTAATATAAAAAATCCAATAGTTGGAAAATTTTAACAACAAGTCCCATACAATTTAGAGGGTCTGTTCAATATGTAATGTACAAATTGTTTTATAATTGCCTGGATGAAAAGGAAATATGTAAATTGTATTTTACGGGTTGGATAGCATTTTATAATATTTTCGGCAAAGGAAAAGTGATTCACAGCATTATTTGTGCCTCAATACCGACTTTAAATGATGATTGGTCGAACCTTACAGAAACTTTTATAAATTATGGTTTACAATTATTATCAGAAACTTATCAAACTGATAATGAAGATGTTAAGTCTGTTACATCACACAACTTAAGAAGTTTACTTTGTCGATACAAAAATAGTCTTGCATTACATCAACAAGGGGAGGGATGATGTTTAAGTTATATATAGACAAATTATAAACTAGTTAGTGTTCAGTTTTAAAATGGCATTAAATTTGCTACAATATATCCAGTGTCGTTTAATAGACATAGATATTCGTTATGTTATTGAAACCAACACAAATTTAATTCGTCTTTTTGGTGTTAACGTATCAAATAAATCTATATGTGTTTAGTAAATGATTTTGACTTTTCATTATTTATGAGATTGCCATTTCAATATGAAATGCCTAAAAATATTTATACGATTATAGAACAAGACGTGAATGTAAAAAATGTATCAAAATTATCATACGGATCTATGTGTTCGGTGTCAAAAATATCAATGTTTAATTACAACAATGTTGATTTAAAGGATTGGATATACAACGTTGTAGTTAATGATCCCAGTCGAATACGCGAAACCGCAGTCCGGTAAATTTATTGTCTAACACAATATACCAAAAGTGAAATTCAGGCGTTCGATGCCGATATTGAACCCGTATTAATGTTTACAACAGCCACACAACTAAAGAGGAGTTATTGGTTAAAAATCAGGATAAGAACATTTTCATTGAGTATTGATAAAATATCTAAATGTGAACTAAATATTAAAATATTAAATTGGAAAGCGTCTATTGAACATGAAACTGAGAAAAATGATATTGCTCCATTTCGTATATTTTGTTTTGATATCGAATGTGCCAATCGTAGGGGAGTATTTCCCGAAGCCAATATTGATACCGTTATTCGAATAGGAAATTACGTGTGGATATACAAACGATGAGTGTTGTATATCGGTTTTAAATAAATACATGTTGACTTTAGGTAGTTGTTCTTCAATTAATAATGTTCATGTTAAAGAATTTTTTTATGAAAACGAATGTGATCGAAATAATGCTGAATGACAAATGTTGGAGACTTTGATGCAGATATCATGACGGGGTATAATATCAACAATTTTGACATTCCATATTTATTACAGCGTGGTAAACATTTAAAATGCCGGTCGAAATTTTTTTAATTCGGACGCTTGTTCGGAATCGAGTCTAAAACATTTGAAAAAAATCGCCACACCAAAACTATTTTTCGACAATCAAACTTTACCAACATACCGAGTAGATTGTGTTTCGATATGATCGATGTAGTGCGAAACGAATATAATTTAAATTCATACAGTTTGAATAATGTATGTTTGCATTTTTTGAAAGAATCAAAGGAGGATGTTAACTATACAGAAATCACTAAATTATTTGAATGCAATATCGAAGATCGGACGCGCCTAGCACAATACTGTATGAAAGATGTTGATTTGGTTATTTTACTCGCAAACAAATTAATGTCTTTAATAAATTATAGCGAATTAAGTATAATATATGGAGTAAGTATGTCTTATTTGTTAAATCGTGGACAACAAATCAAAGTAAAATCAATGATTTATCGATATGTAAAATGCAGCACGGATTTTATCATTCCATTTTTGAGAATTAATAAAAAAAGAAAAAATCGAGTGATGAAGAATTGACCAACGATAGCTTAGATGATGAAAACGACGAGGATACCAATCAAGATTTTGAAATAAATAAAAAACAAGAAAAAATGTAATAAAAAGGGAAAAGTAAATTTTAAAGGGGCCACAGTTTTAAATCCCGACATTGGATTACACGATAAATATCCTACAATCGTTTTAGATTTTAGTTCATTGTATCCAAGCATTATTAGAAGATATAATTTGTGTTTTTCTACCCGTTTAACTTCTTCGGAAATTTTAGACATTGGCGAAGATAACATACACGTGTCTCCGATATCGGCAATGTTTGTAAAATCTCATGTCAGGCCTGGAATATTACCAGAAATATTAAAAAAAATTGATTAACGCCAGAAACGATACCAAACAAAAAATGACATTAGAACAGGAATGAATTTAAAAGAAAAATTTTAAACGGTAGACAACTAGCGTTAAAAATTTCTGCAAATTCCATTTATGGGTTCACAGGAGATGCTACCAGCAATTTGTATTGTGTAGAAATATCCAGTTCCGTTACGAGTTTTGGAAGGCTAATGTTGGATGAAACGAGGTGTTTTATAGAGAACAATTACAATGCTAAAGTAATTTATGGTGATACGGATTCGGTAATGGTCAGTAATGTAGAATCAACTTTAATACAAGATGAGAGAAAATCAGAAGCCATAGGTCGAGCCACGAAAATAACAAATGAATTGTTCGTTCATCCAATATCTTTAGAATTCGAAAAAGTCATGTATCCAATGTTATTATGTAGTAAAAAGCGTTACTGTGGACTGTCGTACAGCATTGCAACTCAAAATCCAAAAATGGACATAAAGGGTTTGCAGGCAATTCGCCGGGATAGTTGCAATTTTATTCGGCGAACGCAGAATGATTTTATATACAATTTGATGGTATTTGGAAACAACTACGCCAATTCATATTTACATAAGCAAATAGAAAATTTATTGAAAGGAAATATTTGCATTGAAGATTTAATTATTACAAAATTGCTAAGATCTGGTTATAAAAATCCCCAAGAACATTCCGAGGTTAGACGGAAAATGATGGAAAGAGATCCCTCATCGGCGGCACAGGTTGGTGAACGAGTAGAATTTGTTTATATTGACAATGGGTGTAAAAAAGCTTGTGAAAAAGCAGAAGATCCCAATTTTGATTTAAAAAAATGGCTTAAAAATAGATTATTATAAATATTTAAATAGATTAAAAACATGTTTTGATCAATTTTAAATTACGATCAAATGAAAGAATTTTTGAAAATAAGTAAAAAATAAACATGTGGTTTTTTATTTTTTTAATTGTTTTGATTACAATGATAATTTGTTACGATATGTTATATGTTATAAGACCGAATTGTGTTACTTGGATATATGAACGTTATTGGAAAATTTCAAATGATATCGATAATTTAACTGCACTTTTTTATTATGTAGAATAAATATGCAAAGTTTAGCACACAAATTAAATAAAATTCAAAGGATCGCAAAAGATGTTGCCAAATCTAAAATATTGGTTAACGAAAAAGTTAATCAGTTACACGAGATACGTAATAATTTGTTTTCCTTAAAAAAATTAAACGACCAGCACATCGATACTGGTTTGGTTTCAGTGAATAAAACTGAATTAGTTAGTATTTCAACTTTAATATCAGACATTTTAGATGATGTCGATTTTATACCGATGGCCGATATAAATTTATTCAAACCCGTGGTAACTAGTATGAATAAACCATTGGAAGATGTAATTCTCCAAATTCGTATGGGAAATTTAGATGAACTGTTTGATGTTTATAAACACACTTCGCAAGACATTATAAACAAGCACTTTAATAATACAAATATAAAAAAACCTTTTACACTATGTATAGAAATGACTTTTCCTGATCGAAAAATACATAAACTTTTCAAAGAAGACCGAAATTTCGTTGGCAGAAAGTTACGTAAAACTGTTTATGAAAAAGACATAAATTTGGAAACAAAATATGGTGGATTAGATGAATTGTATCGCAACGATAAAACATTTAGAAAACTTATAGATAATTTGGAAAATCTACCGAAAAAATTTATAAAACAATAAATATAATGAAAGCTTTTATTACTATTACTTTGGGTTTGGGAGTAGCTGTTTTGTTGCAAAATTTGGTAAAGCAAGCACAAAAAGTTGCGGGTTTGTTGGCGAGTCTATGTGACTCGTACAGGTGAAATATTTGCATGTAAAATAACACAGTGTAGTTGTGCGAATAAAGATTTTGAACCGAAAAACGCCTGCACGAAACTACCCAATGTTGTAAATTTGACAGAATTGTGTGGCGGTTGGCCGGATCCCAAAAGGGATATTGTAAATGCAGAGTGTCGTAAATGTGATACCGACGCACCTCCAAATATATTGCAACATCTAGCTGTAGAAGAAATGGTCGATTCACGAGATGTGTATGTTTGTCGATCTAAACCAAATTTAGGCACATTATTGACAGATTTTATAGTAGATTTACCCAAACAAATATGGGATGGTGTAAATAATACTATTGATTTTGTAATTAATGCTTTAATTTATATTGGTATTTTCATTTTTAGCGGATTTGTTCTTACAATTATTTTTAAAGTTCATGCATGGTATAACAGTTTTAAAGATAGTAGCTCAAACGAAACAGAAAACGTAATTAAAGATCCTAACGTTTAACAATTATAGATTTTAGACTAAATACAAATATTTATGAGGAACACAGCGAGGAACATCATTAAATGAGAGTATATCACCTCTGGTGTGACCCGAGATTGTAGTTAATGTTCGGTCCGGGGAACAAATGCAATCTTTAATTTTCGGATAGTGGGCGTTTATGTTAATGTTCAGTTTACTGTTTGCGCCGCCACACACTCTTGGTAATTTTTCTCCATCGTCATTAATTAAATGAGGGAAAAGTGAAATACATTTCCAAGATTTTATATTTAATACTGGATCGCCTCTTAAGACAGCAAATACTCCTTTATATGGAAAACATTTGTCTATATTATCATGAATGATACCAAATTTTTTACTAACGTTTTGCGTTTTGGGTGGTGTAACTCTTTTGGGTATACATAATCGTGAAGTCCGATGACATACATAAGATCCTTCAATTGGAGAACAGGAAAATGTACAATCTCTATCCGTTAAACAACAAACTGCAATTACATTAAAATAATTTTTTTTCATGGTAAACTAGACGTTTTAATTTATCACTTTGATGTAAAATATTATTTTTGAAATAATACTGAGAGTTATTTTCTAACAGTTCCAATTTTGAAACATGTTCCAAAATTTTGGTAAAAATATAAAATTTATAAAAATCACAAGTCAAAACCACCAACAAAATCATATTTAGAATATTTCATCGTCAATTAATAAAGCAACGGTCTTATTCATTTTGAATGAATGTGGCATAAAATTATCTACGGGGGCTAAATCGATTTTCTTATTACCTACGTTAAAAGAAATGTTCATGTTCCACTCGACTGTAACATTTTGTAAGCTTTGTAATAACTGCGATTCCGTTTGCCATACTTTAGCTATAATACTATTACTGCCGATATATTTTTGTGCATATGATAGCGTTTCTTTTTCAATATCTCCAGTTTTTCCTTGCATGTTCTTCATAATGGATATAATATCTTGATTACCTTTAGCACCTGAATCGATTATGGAATTAAAAACATCATCATTTATTATATTATACACAAAATACGATTCCATAGATTTATCTTTGAAGGCCAATTCCTTTGCATAACGTATGAACTCGTAAGCCGTTGTGCTATCATGTAATTGTGTCAATATTAGTAACACATGGTTTAAAATGTTGATTGTTTTCGTATGTTGGTATTCGTTTTCGTAAACATATTTAAAGACATTTCCCCACTTGGAATGTCGTGTTAATTGATTTATGACGTTTGGATCGTGTAAACGTACAGCGTGGGTTTGTGACAATTCCATTCGAGTTTTAACAAAATACTAGTACACATTTAATTGTCAATTTAAACGCAAAAGTAATTCTAACGATACTGCTTCGCATACGCAAATGTTAACAACAACGGTATCCCCATCGATATCTAAATTCATTGATTTGTACCGATAGGGGTGTATTAAAAGACATCTGCCAAAGACGCGTTTTATCTTTTCGGGAGAATGAATACTATATTGACAAATGACAGGATCCCGTTTAAATATTAAAGACACGAACATGCGATTCCTATTTTCCAAAATACCAGGAAAAACTTCATATGGAATGCCAATTTCGTCAATGTCCATATCCACCGTAGATGGTAATACGGTGCAACGAAACGTAAAATAGTGCCTTCCTGGACTAGCTTCTTGTTTGATAAAACTTCGTCGACCCTGTGTTTGTTCTTTAATCGATTTGTTTAATAAATCACAATTTTTAAGATTGTTTTTATATCCTCTGCATTTATCGTTTTGGGATCTGTAATGTGTGTATCAATTTTATAGAGTTTGTTTAATATCGTCAAATAATTTTCTGTAATTTGTTTCCACTGTGGTGTCACCCACATATTGCGTTTGCCGTATTTGTAGTTACATGAAATGATACTGGGTCCCAACACCTTCATAAATGTCATAATATCATTAAATTGTGATTCAGACTGAATAAATGTTCTTTCACATTTTTTACAACGTTTAACATGTTCTTTCATTTTTTTCGCATGCAATTTAAACCACTCGAATGATTTATTAATGATTTATAAATTTTTGCTATGCTCATAAATTCTTTCCACGATAAAATATTTCGATTGTTGCCATTTGTTTTTGATAGTTCTACTACATTATCTATAATTTCATAAAATTCCAATGGTTTTGTATTCATATTTTTATAATTTCTTAATCCAATGTCAAAATTTTAATGTACTATAAAATATATACAAGTAACTATAGACACACAAACACTTTTGGTTATTTCATTGGCAATACGAGAAATGGTATGTGAGTTTTGTTTTTATTAATTTTTCATAACCCCGCCCACATTATATAATACAAATAATATAATTTAATGTATAAATCTAATCACTTTTAATTATTTTGCATCATTATCTCTAATAGTTTGCAGTTGCTCGATTGAATATGACAATAAAAAATAATTTTGGCGTTCTTTTAACCAATGTTTTAATGCACTATAAAGCGTCGTGTTGCATACTATCAATGACTCGTCCGATGATAGACTGTTATTTTTTCTACAATAAATTGAATCTAACCATTCAAACAACGAAGATAGGTATCTCAAAATCCATAGATTTTCAAAATGTATAACTTTGGTCATATCGTTTGTACTTATTTTTTGTCTTTCCTCTGTTATTAAACCAACACATAAAACAAAACAGGTTGAGTATTTAAAAAATAAATGCGTTAGCAATTCTGCAACGATATTAAAAGTTCCACCAACAAAAATAATTCCTTCAACTTTACGAGAATTTTGCACATATAATCGCTGCATAAGATCTATTTGTTTACTATAATATGGAGATAGCTCATATTCGTAAGATGGAGAAAGGCGTTCGTATGCTTTTTGTAATTTCGCAAACAGGGTGGCACTGTCTATACTCATTTGTGCCAAAGTTAACGAAGCAACTGCGTTTTATATACTGCGCCACCTAGTAAATATACAAAATATTTTTAAATTACATAAGATGTAGGTTTATTGTATAATGACCGTTTACGTAACAGTAGTAAATAACAATTGCTTAATTCATACAAAACAATAACAATCAATTAAATTTTCGAAAAAATGCTTGTGCAAAATTTCCGTTTTGGATGACACAAATAATAATGAGACAATCAACTTTAAATTAACCAGCTTAACTATGGTACATTTAAAATATATAAATTTGCTGGAAAATGATTTTAGCGAAAAGTTGTTTGAAAATTTTGTAAAATATTTAACTATATATCGAACAAAACCTCTACGTTTAATTTATGTACTAAAAATTGTATCAACAATTGTTAGATATTTAAAACACACAAACAGGTTTGATACTGACAATTATAATCAAATGTTGAATAAATATAATATGGTTAAATTTCGTCATTTTGATATTATTTTACAAAAAGAAGTAAAGACGCTTCCAAAAGAAAAACAACACAAATTTCTAAGTTCAAATTCAAATAGATCATTAGCATTGAATACTGAAACTATTAAAAAATTGTTGGAAAAGAGTACAATTTTCTTGGAGAAAGCACTGGTAAATTACAATAACAAAATACACAATAAAGCCTTTATTGCAGATATCGTTTTTCATACCCTTATTGTTTTATCATTTTATACAGGTGCTAGGACAGTATCTACACTCTATCGACTGACATATTTTGAATATAATGATCTGCTTGAAAACGGTCAAATAGATGTCTTTGGTAAAGGCAATATCAAAATAACAATATATTTAGTAGAAAATGTGCGAAAAAAATATTTACACTTATTGAACCTTCTAAGGATTGTTGTAGAAAAACAAAATGATTTTAATAACAGTTTTATTTTTGCTGAAAATTGTTCCATAAAACAATTACATTTACGATTTGACAAGTTATACAAGCATGTCTGTAATGTTGGATACCGTCCCTCTTGGGTAAAATGGCACGCCGCAAGACGGTGGTTTCTAGGTGAGATATTTACACAGTGTGGATTAAAAATAGCATCAAAAGCAGTCTCACATAAACATTTAAAAACAACGGCTAATTATATTCAAGCATCTACGCATTCCGATGACGCATATAACACATCATTAATAATAATAATAAACAGATTCTATAAATTTTGATATAACACATCATTATGCGTAAACTGAGGATGATTTATACGTTACAAGACAAATCATCTTCACATAATCGAAACAGTGTATATACTTTAATAGCATTGCAATTGTATCTGAGTTGCAAAACTGCAAATATATTACGGAAAGAAAGTTGAACAAACATACATAACAGTTTTCTGAAAGTCGTCCCTAGGAACGCCACAAATAAATTCTGAAGACAAAATTATATTCAAGTTTTTCCAACTTGAACAATTTTTTTTTTGATTTATAATGATCTTTGAATTTCTTGTGCACCCTGTATATTTATGCTTTTGGAATGATTGCAAAGAATTATTTATCCATAGTAACGTAAACATATCCTTGTCAAAATAATTGTCATATATTTCAATTTTACTTTATAAATTTATATCCATTGAAAACGAAATCCGACAGGATTTTGAAACGTTTGGTTTTAAAATATACACAAGTTTGAACTCTGATGTGGTATTATTCCCAAGAAAATCTAAAATAAAATATATTACCTTTGTGGAAGACCACCAAATTGAAGAAAATTCTGCATTCGTTAATAGATGGTTGTTGCTTTTGATATGCCCCCATCAGATAATTATGGACTGTTTATATTGTTTTTTATGTTGTAGTATTAAGCTTTAAATGTCGAATGTGATATGTTTTATTCAAATATGTAATATACATATGTGTGTTTATGCACAAAAATGTATAGTAATTATTTGAAATATAAAAATAGAGATAAAATATTTTATTTTGTGATATGACTAACATATTTATGGAAAATTGTACGTTTTTTGCCTGTTAAGCGGGCTCTATAGCGTGATTGTTTATTTTCCCCACTATCGTTTGGTACAAATGCATAGATATCCGAACGAAATTTAATTTTTGGTATGATTTTACTAATTTTATCTAAAACCTGTTCTTTGAGAAACGGTATTTTTTTATATTTCACCACTAAAGACGTTAATTGTTTTTTTAAGGTTGATTCTAAATTCTTATTTTCATTTGAGTAACAAAAACTTATAATATTTATTATATTGTCTGTGCCTTTACAATGAGTATTTTTTCGTTTGCTATAAATGACATCTCGTTAAAAAACCTTCCTAGCGGTATATCAGGCACGGTATTATGTGCTTTGCCCTCGAAAATATAATAAATGGAAGCACTAACGTAATTTCTACACTCGATAACGTCGATTCATTTAACATAGCAATAGTAATTTCAAAACAACAAATATGTGTTGCTGATAAATAATTTGTTCCGCTAACATCTAAAAAATTGTAAAGATTAAACATGTTTTTACATATGCTAACTCGACCACGACTGTCGGCGCATAATCCCTTTGTGACTTGTTGGTCTTTATTTAAACCTATTGAATTTTTAGATCTTTTCATTTTTTTGTTGCCGTAGTCACCTTTTGTAGGTGGTCTTCGTACATTAATTTTATGTCTTTCGATGTCATAATCATCGGAATCGATTGCTTCTTCATTTTCAGACAAATCATTATTGGATTCGAGAACTTCTTGACGTGTTGTGGTTTCTGAAGAATTGTTAGCAGTGGTTGCATTAATATTGGGTATTCTTGTTATATTTGTCTCTTCTGAACTATCCTCGTTACTACTATCGGTTGAACTTGACGATGGCACACGTCGCCGATTTCGTGCATTTCTTACATTATCGGCATTAATATTGGGTACTCTTGTATTATTTGTTTCTTCCAAACTGCCATAATTTGAATTACTACTATCAGTTGAAGTTAACAATGGCAAGCGTCGCTGATTTCATGCATTTCTTACATTATCGGCATTAATATTGGGTACTTTTGTATTATTTGTGTCTTCCAAACTGCCATAATTTGAATTACTACTATCAGTTGAAGTTAACAATGGCAAGCGTCGCTGATTTCGTGCATTTATTACATTATCGGTATTAATATTGGGTACTCTTGTATCATTTGGTTCTTCTAAACTGCCATAATTTGAAATACTACTATCAGTTGAATTTAATAATGGCACATATCGTCGATCATTATCAGAAACATTTGTTCTGGTATTGGTAGCATTTAAAAATGGCATATCTCGATTTGTTTCTTCTAAACAGCCATAATCTGACGTACTTCTATTGGGTGAATTTAATAATGGCATATGTCGTCGATTATTATTTGCTCTCGTATCGGTGGTATTTAACAACGGCATGTCTCGACGAGTGTCAACAAATGCAATAGCCATATTACCACGAATTCCAAGATCAAGTAAAATATCGTCTGGTAATTCCGATTTCAATGCTGAAATGCTTTGTTCTGCCAAATCATTAGTATTGAAATCGGAAAGATGTATTGAAATGTCGTCATCATCGACATCGGGTCGGAATTGAGATACGTATTCTCAGGCTGTTTGGTCGTCTCTTGAATTACGACGTGTTGAAAAATTCAAAATGTCATCTATAGTTTGCTCATTTAAAGATTCGAGATCCATGTTTGTTCTTTCTTAGATAAAAAAATTAAAAATCAAGTGATTTTGGTATTCGGTCTTTCATAAATCTGTTTACGTTATACTTTTTATTCATCGTTGAAGGACGGGTAGGTCCTTCGATGGCTAATTTACCATTAATTATTACTGGTTTTGCATTTCGAGTTTTAGATTTTTTTCGTTTCTTGGAAGTTTTTGTTTGTAGTTTCTGTAATTGGTTTACGTCGTGTTTTCGATTTAGAACGACTTCGTTTTCTCGCAGAATCCGCAAGTGCGAGAGCCGATTTAGTCGATATTGAATGTCTTCGTTTTGGACGAGAGCCATGGCCCACTTTTGTGTTTTTTTTTTGTGTAATTGAAAATATACTCCTATCATCATCTATACTTTTCAATTTGAAACTACTTGTAATATCACTTACGGTTGGTGTATTTGACTGAAAGGAGAAATGAGAATTCAATAAAGACAAATAATCATTTTTAACGTCAATTTTTGATTGACTATACGATACGGGATGCGATTGATTTTCAACAACGAAGTGAAAATCTATTGGTATTGTGGTTGGTTATGGTTTCTTTTTTCGGTGTGGCATATTATCTTATAAGAGTAAAACTAGATAAAACTATGGATTCCGAAAACAAAATCAAAACTACCAGAGAAAAAGAATCTAAACATTTCTCCTTTCGATCATTTTATGATTCTTTAAGAGAACACGTGATTGAAAATTCCAGTCATTACTCGTATTATACATCCTTAATTTCTCTAATTGTGCTAATATTTATATTGTACTGTAATTATAGCTTTTTTTCAACGAGTGGATTCTTTTGGATGATTGTTGAATTAATTCTACTTTTGTTTTGTGCTTGGCAAAATACTATGACATATTTAAAATTGTAATGTTCAATCTTGTTATTTTAACGTGGATCGTGTTACTAATATATTTATTTAAAATATTAATTAAACCAATTTATAGCATTTCATCAGCAATTTTAAATAATAATGTGCAACAAAATTCTCCAGCAATCAACATTAAAGACTTTTATGGCATAGAACGTATTCCTGAAGCCACCGTAAAAACAAAATATATTGGTGTTGCGAATAACAAACGATGTACATCAAATATCATATATTTAGGCCCGAATGACATTCCCGTTGACTGTTCTTTGAGATGTAAATCAACAGATTTCCAGTATAAATTTATCGAAACTGATACCTTGATTATAAATCATAAGTTCTCTTCGAAAAGGGGAAGCTACTGTTTACCAAAACCTGCAGTAAAATGCAATACCTACACATCGAGATTGGTAAAAACGATCAGAGATTGGAAATGTTTACCGAACGGTAAATTGTTTGGAGGAAAAAATGGTTGCCAAATTATAGGATGTAATGGTTTCATTAAAGATAATTTGACGTGTACATATTACAATCGACGTATACCGTTTACATTGGCAATGTCCTCGGATCCTGACAACGAAACAGTTACTTCTGAATTTCTGTACGGTATACCCGGACCAAATTTATATCGCTTTCAGTGTACGGATACCGAACAAGATGTTACTACAAAGTTATATACAGAGAATGCCAGAAAGGCTACCGTTTTTGATTTTATGAAAAATAAACTTATCGAATCTGAGTTTTTTCGTTTTGATCGCAATAGAAATGATTGTGCGTCTTTAATTTATAATGCATCAGATTTAATCTCGCCAAATTTTCAGGTAGGTGCACTTGTTTGACAGAATTTCACACTACAAACGTGATAAATTTAAAGAGACGATGTTCACCGTGTCTAAACGACTGGAATGAAAAAGTAAATTATATGAATGTTGGAATTGAATGTAGGAAAGCATTTGATAACACATCTATAGATGTAAATCATTTTCTAATGGCATGTGGAATAAATAAATTCAATACAAATACGTCTGCATGTTTAAATTTAAAAATTTATATTTCAAATGGTTTGTCATCTTTTGCCAAACAAATTTTTTTTAAAATTAAAACTTTTACTTAAATTTTAGCAGTTTATTATAAATTAGACCAATAATTCCGCTATCAAAGTAATAATTTCAATATTTTGTAATAAATCTTCTACAATAACGAAATAAGAATTGTTGACACAGTTTAAATCGTTAAAAGTTTTTATTTTTGAGGCATTTTGATATTTTGCAGTAATCACCGATGGAAGAGGTAAAATGGTTATTTTAACATCAAAAAATAATCAAGAAGACATCTGGTTTTGATAAGCATTTATGGTATCTAAAAACATTTCGCCAGGATTTGCACAAAATAAATAAATATTTATTGTGTTTCTATTCCGAAAGCTAAATCGTGGAATACAAATTTCTTGATCATAGAACATTAGGTTTGTTTCCGATTTTTTTTTCATATCTTCAATAATGTTGGAATCTATAGCAATCGTTATTGAATCTTTCAATACATAACTAGCCCATTTTTCACCGTTAAATTTTGTCAAGAGTAATTTTTGTTTATCTTCTTTTGTCATAACATTTAGTAAATAGCAAAATATAAATTTCAACTACAATTACATTAATAAATACGAGAAAAACGAACAATAAACATAATATGTTATTGGCTTTATAAGTTATATATATTGTTGGTATTATCCCCACCAATGAAAGGTTTAAAATTTGTTGAGCTTTTTTTGCTCGCATTTTTATTTCGTTTTTGTAGGTGGGACTGCTTTCATGTGTTACCAACACACTTTTAACAATTAATTGTCTAAATGCTGTTTCTATGTTTGTTTGTTGCGTTGCTCGATCAACGGTTTCATAATCATTTTCTATACTCCAATCAATTAGACTTCCATCTGAAGATATGCTTCTGTGGGACATATATATTAACGTATGTTTCAGTACACAGAGTGTTTCATTCGTTTTTTGTTCATGGTTGTTATCGGTAACGTGCAAATGCCAAAACATATACGGGGTCATTTCTATACGTCTACTCCCAAAAGATATTTGTCTATCTATTAAATTAGATTCGCTGATTTTTCGCAATATCAAATCTGAAAGTGTGGGTTGATTAAATTCGAAAGGATCCCATAGAAAAGCAAACAATATATCAATAAGTGGTCCGATCAACATTATCCAGCCGATAATACTTAATGTCGACACCGCCACTCCGGCTAGTACTACGGCAACTTTTCCAAGTTGAAGAGCCACGCTCTCAACTATGACGTTAATAATTGCATGCGATGCCAAGGCACAAAATAATTAGTTTGACATAATTTTAATAGATGACCATAATTCAGATTTTAAAAACATTTCAATTGTTTGCGGGTCTAATTTGTTCAAATAATATTTTAAAATCATGTCTCCGGTATCAAAAGAAAACTGAATGGTCGTATCTTTGAAACGTTCTTTGCTAAATACACTACCCATATCAAAAATGATTTTTTGAAGAGTGTCGGCCAACTTATTATTTGATAGTTGGGGGCTATCCTTATTGTTTTCGTAAAGTGCTTCTCGGGCAATTCGTTTACTTGCGGGAATGAATATATCATTTACAATTTTTTGAGAAATTGTTTGGTCCTCAATTGTATGTTCTTTTGTTATATCGTTTATATTTTTTGGTATTTGTCGTTCTTTTTCGATTAATCGTCCACCGTATTTGTCATTTCTTCCGTCAGCAATGTGCGCAAATTTGTTTGTCCAAACTACCCGGTCTATTAATGATTATTTTCAAATCCCAAATCGTATGTTATATCTTCCGGTACTAGCTTTTTATTAAAATTAATATTATTCTTCCAACTTTTAAGAGCTTTTAAAAATTCTCGTGTACTTGGAAAATGTTGCATAAACACTGGAAGTTGTTCTTTGTTTTGGTAGAAGGTGCATAGTTGTTCTTCAAAACGATTTACTGCATTTTCAAATGCCAATGCTGTAAATTTAAGAATTTTTATCAAAAATGAAGCTATAAATAGTTGTAAATAGTAGGTGGCTCCATCATAACCACATGATTTATCATCCGATTCACTAGTTTTACTTTCGTCTTTAATTAAGTCCATATAAAATGATTTACAGTATGCTGGATTTATACGAGCACTGGTTACTGGATTTCCTTCGGAACCAATTTTTGTAATATAAATATCAAAACTTGTAGCATCTGAAGAGACATTATCCTTGTCGGAATCTTTGTTGTTGAAATAATGTTTTGAAGGATCTACAAAAAAAAAACGAAGTGCATAATTTTCCATCAGACATGCATCTTCGAACCAAATCAACTGGGGTGGTAACGCATGTTCATTGTTTGGTTGCGATATGGGCCCGTCTTGATTTTTTGAAATATTAGAGTGGTTTATTTTGGAATTAAAACAAGCGGGCTGACATGTATTAAATCGATCGCCGTTGGGCAGACCAAAACTAAATGGAAGAATGTTTGCCGTACAAGATTTGGTTAAAGGCTATGTAGGAAAACATGATGTTGTAGTACATCCAATTTCGTCAAATATCCACCGTGTTTTGAGAGCATTTCGTATGAAGGAATTTTCATAAACATAATCTACGCCGTTCACGGCTGCTTCGATATTTAATATTGTATAAGAAAAAATGTGGGGTGCTTTTTTGATACATTCATTTCGCAGATTTAAAATGACTCTGTAATTAGCATAAAGCCGGGTGCTTTCAATATATTTGGGTGTTAAGCCAATATTATCCATGACTTATTACAATAAGTTTGTTGGTTTTGTATGAGAAATAAAATCTGTTTCATTTGTAGGGTTTTCTTTATTAATGAATTTTAATGTTACAAATTGCGTAATTGATTTTGAAGCTTCCGTAAGCATATTAATTATAAGTTCGTTAATTTGAGTAAACGGAAGTGCCGAAAATATTAAAACTTTTTCTCCTCTCTTCTAATGTTACTTTTTCGGCAGTTAATTTTCCCACTTTGAATGTTTTTTGTCCAATTTCTCATATGGAATAACGGCTATTGGTTTCAATAATTCTGTAGCTATTTGATTTTTAATGGTAGATTTTTGTTGTAAACGTAAACGCGTAGGGGGTGGAAATTGAGGACCGATTGAACTGCTGTCGAATAAATCATTGTCCACGGTAATATCGTTAAATTTATAGCAAAGTAAATCACACAAACCAGGAACAAATTCATAATCACTGGAATTTATTTTATCAATAATAAAAGCAATCCAAGCAAACAACGTTTGTCTAGATTGTCTAAACTGTATGTTGTGTTCGTCAATTTTTTCATCCATTTTTCTGTTGACTATTTCTGCACATGTATCGATTCCGTGCCACATTAAATGTGAATGATAAGTCTGTATTGGAGTAATACACATTTTTGTTAAAAGTAAAAATAACTCGTTAAAAAGTGAATATTCAAAAAACCTATAGCTGTTATTCTCACTTTGCATTCTTTTATTGATTCACTATATATAAATAGAAATGTTTAAGTAAATTTCTTTATTCTTATTAACCATTCATTGTGTAGAGGTTAAAACTTTTTTTACGTTATTTAAAATTATAAAGTGTCGCAGAATAATTATTACAGGTTCTATCGGTGTAGGAAAAACTACCCTCATCAATTCCCTAGTAGAACGATTTAAATTGGTGAACCGTCTTTTTTACTTCGTAGAGAGTTTTCTACAAGACGATGACATAACAAATCAATTAAATACGTTTTACACCCTGATACATGAAAGAAATATTTCTGAGGAAAAATGTGAGATTATTCAAAATTTTCAGACTAAAATTATTAAAAGCTGTGAATCGGAAGAAATACGGACTAATACGTTTTGTGAAAGTGTTCAATGTACCTCAAATATCCTTTGTATTTTAGAGAGATGTGTAGTCGACAGTTTAATTTTCCAAAATACCATAACAGAGTTTAATGCATAAACTAAATTTGCTCCACTTGATATTGAGCACAAAATATTACCAAAATTTGTAAAAATTGTAATTTATTTACGTACAAGTTGTAACGATGCTATGCAGCGCATTAGACATAGAAACAGACCAGGCGAAGAAAAAATTACAGAAGAGTACATTAAATATTGTATGAATAATTATGACAATAATATAGTTGATTATTACCGACAGATATATCCCGAAGCTTTTATAATGATTACATCAAATCCAAATGCTGATGAAATATTTTACATGTGTTTAGGTATAATGTGTGCAGAGGTACATTAATAACATTTTTTTAAATAAATACTTATAATTTTTATTAAATGAAACAAAATTGAATCAAGAAATATATGTTTTTACCAATAATTGTATTTCATTAAATAATTCATGATAGTTAACATTAAATAAAACATTTTTGTCAAATATATAAAAACGTCGAATGTCTTTAACGATATCGTATTGCCTGTTATTAATAGAATACATATTTTTCGTTATCAAAATATTAAGCCCTGCCAGAGAAGATAAATAAATAAATATTTTCTCAAGAAACCTAGAGGTTTCTCTGCGGGAATGACTATTTCAGAAGTATCTAATTCTATGAACATATCGGTTAGTTCACAAATTTTTTTAGCTAAATAATATATTAGATTTGCTGTGAGTAAATAAAATTATATTTGAATTTTTAAATGCTTGTTTAATACTTGTTAAAAATTGAAAAGCAGATGGAAATGGTTCATTTCATTGGTTTCCCAGTACCAAGGAAAAATCGGACAATATAAAATTGATCTAAAATTGTTGTTCGGTGTTAAAAACCATACTTGACCGAGTGCCATTTGGACTTTTTTCGATTTGATTAATCTTTTTATATTTTCCAGCTTTTTTATCGGCAAAAAAATCCAAATAACGTTTTCGGCGTTTATCTATTTTGGCTAATAAATCTGTCATGTTTTATAAGTTTCTTATTATGTTGTTGAACTTAACAGATCTTGTACAAATACTGGCACATTGGTTTCTTTTTCATCAGCTTCTAAGACGGGATCACTTGTGGGATTGTTTTTTTTGATATTTCCGACAATAACTGTATTGAAGATCCATCTCCCATATATTCCCAATAATCGCTGGAAAATTGTTTAGAATTGGATATATTTAATATATACAATTCATTATCAGACAAAGTCATTGGAACTATCGCAGACCGTGGATTTGACGTTGCTCCTAATATTTTTGAAATTTCAAATAAATGTTTTGAATGATGGTTGTTTTAACACTCGACGTACTACTGTTGTTCTTTATATCCGGTGCATAGTAAATCGCTAGTAGGTCCCTAGCGAAAATGCCCCTATTGTTTTTTCACCGATTACTTGAACCATCGTAATATTGCCCGGATTCGGATAATTTGTGTTACGTTCTCCAGTAATAATAATTTAATAATTGATTGAAATTGTAGTTTAAAGAATTTTCAATTATTTCCAATATTTTAATATTTTCATTAGGAATATTTTCAAATTGAAAAAGAAATTTTTTTCCAGATTTGTATAATTCATTTTTAAAAAGAATAAAATGTCGTCCAAGCATATGGATAACTTCCAATAGAATTCGACTTTGTTATTTTTAATAAAAACACACTCAATATATACTCGTAATATATTCTCCCAAAGGAATTTCCATTCGGGAGAACCACCCACATTTATTGATTTATGTACACTGGGTCCGATAACCCAGTATTTTATCTCGGGATTCATATTCATAATAAGAATAATGAAACAGAAGAAGAGTGCAAAATTTGACTCGGTGAATGACAGGTTATCACAAAATCGTAATGCAGAAGATGCGTATTCGGCGTCTTTACTTAAAATATTCAATTCTTATGTAAACTATTCGGATCAAAAAAATGCTTTGAGTAGTAAATTTGTTCCAGACGAGTTAAAAATAGCATTGATAGACGCAATTGAACAAGCATCTTATAACGATATAAAAGATTTAAGATTATTGTGTTTTGATATCGAAAAATTCTCAACAGAACAATTATTATGGCAAACTTTGGCATCTCGTATAATTGAAACTATTATTACACACAAAAGTACCAGTTATTTTCTAAAAGATATATCACATAGTATCAAATATCGATTGACACAAATTACAGAGAAAGACATCTCAATGTTTATATGCAAATCTCGAAATAACAGATCAAAATGTATAGATGAAGTAAACGATTCAAGTTTTCTAACAACATTATTCGAATTTACAAACGGAAAGAAAGAGCGAAATCCCAATAATTCGATATTCACACACAGTTTAGAAAATGGGACAAGATACACAGTATTGTAATTTTTAGATTATTTCATGAAAAATTTAGAATCATTTGTTACACAATCTTTTACAGATAATTTAGTAGGTGATTCAGAACAAAAGAAAATTATTTCAAATTTTCTAAGTAAACATTTAAGTAATAATAACTGGAAAAATAAACTACAGTCTGTAATTCGACAAAATGACATATTCGATGATGATAATTCTTCGAAGTCTTCAAATTCATCTCGTGACACGATCATAAGTAACACAACAAAATTGTTTGATAAAAAATGCATACCCACAGCAAATAATTTCGAGAATTTACAAAAAACAAATATTTTTGAAGTTACTGACGAAACACACCAATATAATAATGAACATACTGAGGTTTCTGAAAATCCAAATGAAAAATATAATAATTTTAACTTCCTTCGTGTGATGCAATCATATCAAACAACA
Source organism: Octodonta nipae (assembly GCA_034190945.1). Classification (NCBI taxonomy): domain Eukaryota; kingdom Metazoa; phylum Arthropoda; class Insecta; order Coleoptera; family Chrysomelidae; genus Octodonta; species Octodonta nipae. The sequence continues at coordinate 71,538,433 of CM067218.1, read as the reverse complement.
ACGATTTCAACCAAACCAAAAATAATTTAATACAAAATTTCGAAAATATAGACGAAGCGAATGTTTCTAAAGATACTATTGAATCACATCAAAAAGATGACAATGTTATTGACTCTGAAAAAAGTTTTTCAGAGAATTTAGATCAAGAATATGAAATAATCAACGAAAATTTTAGTCAATCAAAAGATAATTTATTAAATGAATCCAATGTTTTTGAAGTTATTGCTTAAGTACATCAAGAAGATGACGATACTGTACCGAGTACGAAACAACAAAATTCTAATCCAGAATATGATATTTTTGATGATAACTACAAAACTAATTTATCTGAAAAAACTATTTTAAATAAGGAGAAAGATGATATTTTAGATTGTATTCAAAATATGTACCGAGAGTCGGATAAATAAATGTTTGAAATTTATTTCTACATGATTACAGTAATACAACAACAAACTGAGTGTAAATTTATTTATTTCTCAAATTCTTTATTATAATAAATATTTGTATCTATAATTTTATGATTTGGAACTAAAATGCCATTTCTTATCGGCAAATTTAAAAAAATTATTTCAAATGCACTGTTAATTTGGTACTGTTTATATTCATTTTTATTCGTACCGTTATCTGGGTATTCTAATGTTCCATTTATTTTTGCCGTTTCCATTATACCCGCCTCAGAAATAACAAATGCCAGCGGTCCAGTGCCACACTTGGATAGACCGTTCCTTTTCAAAGATTTGCCCCCAATTTCATAGCTCATTGTTGAAATTAAAATTGCCATATAATTACATATATATCATCATTATCGTTTTCTTTTTCGGGTTTATAACGATCCGTAATAAAACAATAGAGAAAAGTTATTGTATTCATAATATTCAGATCTCTGTCACTGAATAATGCCCTATTGCTAGTAAATATTAAATTAATACAATGTTCTTCCGTTAACTCATACAATTTTTTGTCACACCGTATCTTCATTTTTTTTGAACGTACATCACAAAATAAATTTCATTTTCCAGGGTGTTATTTATTTCCGTCAACTTAACAGACATACTATAAAGTAATATTTTATTTAATATTGAGTTTTTAAAATCATCCACTGTTCTAATATGTTGTGTCGTCAATACAAAAATACAAAATATATATATATATATATATATATATATATAATAGATGTGTTTTTAATAGATAACAGCATTTCATATTTTGAGGTTGACATGTACCGATCAATATCGTTGGCCCAATTTTCACTTGAATAAAATTGCATAATAATATCATTTTCCTTTTCAACAATAGATTTGGGTTTTTTAATGTAAAAATTATCTTGTTACAAATTGTAGATTTATTGAAATTTATAGGTTTACATTTGTGTCGATAACCAGATATTAAAAAAATAGTTTTGTCAGATATTTCATTAATAGATTTTGCTATAATTAAAAAAGTTGCTGGTGAAACAGTAGAATATTCATCGATAACGCAAACATAAAATGTGTCTTCTACCCGTTGGTTTGTCAAACATTGTTTATAGGTTTTTAAAGCACTTGCGAAATCACCGAAGGACGTATCTTCATAATCGCGTATGTATATTCCTTGACGTACTCTAGCTATAGTAGACAAATATAATTTATTTTGTTGTTGGGGAAACGTACCGTTGTAATTCGTATGTTTTTTACAAGTATTTTTATAAAAGTTTTCTAAAAGAACGTGTTTTAAATTTATAAAATGAAAATGACCGTTACAGTGTTTTTGAATATATTTTAATACTTCCGTTGTTCCCGTACCACCCATTTAGGAAGATAACCGCTGTTTGATTGTTTTGATTATATAAATGAAAAAATGATTGCTCTTTATACACCTCTAAATGTTTATCTTTGATTGAATTTTGTGGCTCTGAATTTATTTCAGAAATACATTTTTTTGTTACATCATTTATCAAATGTACAAATTGTTGTTGTTCATTCTTTAAACTATTCCAACAGTCGCACGTGGGTATTTTGCATTTATCAATCAAATCGCAATAAGAGGCACTCGTTGAATGACAAGTACATAACAAATCAGACGGTAATGGAGGACCACTCTTAATTTGAGGAGATAATACTTCTACTTCTTTCGTTTCGAAATTTTTCATCAAATTTACTTGGCAAGTCAGTGCGATATCTTGGACGTTTGTACAACAAACATTTTTCGCACCAATAAATTCAAAAGTGTGTTTCGTTATCGTTACAATAATTATAAAATACCAGTGCATCTATTTATATATTCTTCCGCCCCTCTTCACTTTGGATTCCATGACAAATTAAATTGTCGTCAACAGAACGATATAAAATATCATCTATAGAAACATACGTATCATTATTGTGCTTACTTCCATCAATAAATTGCACTGGTATGTCACGGTTTGTAAATAATTCTGGGGCATCTCGAAACGTTTTTAATATTTTTTTAGTAACCTTTCGGTGCTTATCAATATTATAAATAAATGTTGGCAAATCGTACTCGATCTGTGCTTCGGCCGTTTCTAGTTCTAATGAATTGTGAACATTTAACTTTTGAAATTTTGTTTTTGAAACGGCTTCTCTAACTTTAATAATAACCCGCCGTTGGAAATATTCCGAAACTAAAATACCACCTTTGCAAATTTTCACATCACCGGGATATTGTTGAATGTGTGAGTGTTTATCACAATTTGAAATATTAATCCAAGATACTTCATTAAAATTATTTATACATTCTGGATCACAACATCGATCGCCCAATTCTGCCAATTTTCCCGATGGAAATTTTTCTGAACAATTTCGTACTAGTGATTCTCCTTTAACACATTCAATAAAACTATCTGTTGGAAAAAAATCTTGCATATTTTTAGGAATGGCAATCCTTTGGTTTGACATGTTCTCACATAAATTGATTATTTCGCATTTGTTTTTACGAAAAATGTGTGAAGGAGGACAATTTTTTTCTTCATAAAATGGATAATATTTCAAACATTTAAAATATTTTGTTTTGTTTTCAGAATGCTTTAAAATAGCTTGTGGAAATTCTAAACACGTTTTTAGTGGTTCAAAAAATTCCGCACATTTGCCATCTTCTGCATATAGGGTATTTGGACACTGTTTTAAAGAGAATTGTTTATTTCGACATTCACCATATTCATTAAAATTAAATTTTTCACCCCAATTTCCGTAGCCAGAAAACTGTCTGAGTTTGGAAAACATTGCATCATCGTGTACCAAAGTTTTAATATTGCTACTATCTATAATTCCACTTGTCGGAATGGGGAATGTATGCACTTCATTTTTAAATACATCACAAACGGTATCGTTTGTTTTTTTTACATCATTCCATATAAAGTTTTTATTTAAATTAATGGTGATATTAGAAAATGTGTTATTTTCCTGATATTTTATCTTCAATTCGTTTGAACTACGTTCTACTTTATAATTATGCATCTGTTTCAATATTTTTGTTTGAGTAAAGATTCCTTTATCGAATATAAATTTATATTTACCACCCTTATCTAATGGTATGGGTATAGATTTAAAAAATTTAATTTAAAAAATTAATTGAGAATTGACAGGTATATAAGGAAAATAAAGAAAATTTTTATTAGGGGTTTTAGATAATATTCATTTGCAATATTTAGCAATTAAAATTACTTTTTGATGAGAAACTAAAGAATAAAAATGTAAAGCATTGCGTTTTCTATATACATTTATTATAATAGGAATATAAAGAAATATTATTATTAGTATTATCAAATACATTTTTTTTCAGCTTTTCTTAAAACAACAGTGAAAACACAACTGTGAGTTCTGAAGCAACAACATCCGTTTCCCAAAATGAAGAGTATTTCATAAAATATGACGCACTGCCCCCACCGAAACCAATAATAATTTCAGTGAATTATAAAAATGAAACTATGCAAAATGGTGTCACATATACGGATATGAATTCTTTAAACAGAATATCCATAATCAATGTAAATAATGATCATGATGGTCTGTATGAAAATTGTAAGCAAGCGATTATTGATAGTCGCCCAACAACCAATAACATAAACGATAATGAACCATCAAATTCGAAAAATGTCAACAACGTAATTGACAAATTATTATCTAGAGCTAAAAGCAAAGAGATATTTAACAGGCCCATTCAACCGCTACCAATTGAAAACAAGGAAAATGAAGATATATATGAATACATTAATGAAAAGATGGCGACTGGCATTAAAAGATACAAACATTTAAAGACGGCATTTCTATATGGTATTTGTAGCTACCTCCCCCTATACATCATACTAACATTCTTATATATCTTTACGTATAACAATAATGATAATGCTAACATGGCAAATAGCCAAAACATGCCATGTAAATTAAATTTATCCATGGAGGAATTTGAGTATTTAGGTCTAATTTTCTCATATCCATTTTTAAATACCTTTGACCCAGGCACATTAGATGACACTCAAAAAGTATTAACATACCCCGTTAATTTGGCAGAAAAAAATATGTTGAAACGCTCTTTGTTAATAATTTTAAATGAACATCTCAACTTTAATAAAACTATCACATCGCGTGTAGATATTTACAACCAAGAAATTGATAAACACTCCAATTCGGTGAATTATTGTTCAAACCAATTGTGCAAATTTAAAAAATCTATACAAAATTTAACCAATAATACTTTTATGCAAATTTTTGTTACATACAATGATATATTTTTTAAAAGATTTATATATACCACAAAAAATTTTTGTGAACAATATTTTTTCATATTATATGATCGGTCTTTAAATTTAACAGATACCGATTCTGAATTATATAGAATATATAGATAATAATAAATTTTGTCCGACGTAACATCGTAAACAGACTGGCGTTTGGTGTATTTAAGCGATGTGTCATGTGCATAAACAAGTTACTAAACGGTTATGAGGGGATCGTATGTACCTCTATAACCCCCCAAAAGCAAGAATATGTACTGAAAAATGAGGATATTTTACCTTTTGGGGGGTTATAATTGCTTTTTGTGACTCGTCTTGCCTCCTATACCGACACCGGCGTCAAGTATGGTGTATACACCTGGCGTATCAAAACATCACACCAGGTGTCTAATGACACCACACCGGGCGTAAGAAGGCACAACACCAAACAAATGATGACACCACACCGAACAAATGATGACACCACACCGAACATACGATGACACCACAATCGATCAAAGGCGTAACATGTAACATTAATAAATATAAGATTTGTAATTTATAAGAGAGCTTATAAATATGTTAGACACCAAAAAAAAAACAATTTCGTGTCCAACCGTTTTATTATTTTAGCTATTCGGGTAAATTGTATCGAACTAAAGATGTTGTACACATTGTTCTTAGTCAAGATGAAGCAAGAAATACATTAGAATTAATCGATTGTTTACTTAAAATTTATGATTTAGAAATTATTGATAATACATTAACATTAATAGAAGAAAAATTGTTTATATTTTGGAATGCATTTATTAAACCACTTTTACATCATTACTTTTATGTTTTTTTGGGGAATAACACCACAATAGAAATAAAACTACGTATATTGCAGGAATACCAAACGTTTCAAAGTCTATTCATTTCCTTGTATATATAAGAATTTTAAAAACGTTCAAATTGAGGTAGATTTGGCATCTACTCTAGAAAAATGTTGGGTTATTTTAGACGATATACTTTTTTTTAAACCCATGTTTTCAATAGATCAAAACTTTATTTTTCTTTTCATTCAAATTTTTATATTAAATAATGCAGAAATATTTGTAACGTACGACAACAACAAACAGTCGTCTAATGTACAATTACATGATGCTCCTCATAATCGTTAGGTTGTTTTGTCCAACATTGGTTGTTACAAGGTAAAGATTGCAAAGTATCAAATATCTACAATGAAATTCTAAATTTTTTTTCTTGGAAATTGCTGATGATCTTCGGCACTATGTCATGAAAAATAAAGCGATATACAAATTAATAGTAAAAGACGAATCTTTCAAATTAACTGATGACCAAATGCATTCAGTAATTTTAAATCAGCGAAAAGGATTTTTAAAGTCGTTTGAAGGTTTGATAACGTTTATTAATGATTCTGTGAAACAATCTCTAATGGCTAAATACCAAATAAAATCTTTTCTTTTAGATGAACCCGACTTTGGAGCCAGTGTACTCTTTTTATTATACAAATCATTCTGTTTCGTTGACACACATATAAATCAACGGCATTTAAACTTGTTTAGAACTCAGTGTATGATGCAACTGGGTAATTTTTGCAATGAAAGTACTATAATGAAATGTATAGCTATAATTTTAGCTGAAAATTTTGTTAGCGAAGCACCTATAAAACTTTGGACTGAAAATCAATTTATTCTTTTAATAAAAGAAGCATATGAAAAGATACAAAAATATAAAGAAAAATATACAGACAAACCAATTTAAAAAAAATAATAACCATTTCCTCCGTTGTATTAATTTTGTAGAATTAATATTTCAAAATAAGGGTTAAATATGACGAAGGAAATATCTTGTATGTGCTTCTACAATTCAAATGAAAAATAATTTAAGGCCATTTGATAACTTTAAGTTTGTACGAAAACGTTTGTGATTTGGATAGACAGATATGAAGACTGCAAAAATAGAAAAGCTAGAAGTTTTTATTTTTACTAGTTGCGTTTTTTATTATTATTGTTTATTGATTTTAAAAATGTTTGTACGTGAATAATGCAAATAAATTTTATTACTACTCGATCCTTTTTTTTTAACTGATAACACTTGGTTTGTAGATATTTTTTAATGAACAAGTATCAATAAAGTTTAATTTCTGTAATGAAATGATTTCAAAAATTATCAACGAATCAAGTGTTCACATCCCAATTTTAAGATATTTTCCAATTGAAAAAAAATATTTAAACTAGTCTCTAAAACGAAACTTTATTTTTATTGTGATTTGAAAACTTATTTGTGAACAGAGAATTTGTACAATCAGCTTTTGTGGTCGTGGTATATGAATATTTTTTAAAGCTAATATGCGCGACATGATATTTTTAGAGGTTCTCAATTCGTTTGTATCTGTTTTTTTATGTTTGTTCACCGATTACTCGGAAACGGCTCGAGGAATTTCGACCATTTTACTGGATCCTGTTTGGGAGATAGCGAAGTGGTCCCATATTTTTTTCATTAAAATAGCTTTTACCGTTTCTTCGAAAATGGGGAAAAACTATTTTTTTCTATTTTCATATACTCTATGCCTTGGTGGAGGAGCCGGTATTATTATAAAATTTGAAAAATTTTATTAGGAACGTGGTACAAATTGAAAAAAGATTGGATTAGTTCCGTGATATCTCAAAGTGGTCAGAATTTTTTTTCAAATCACATAGCTTGTATCGTTTCTTATAGAATGGGGAAAAACTTTTTACCTATTTTCTTATATTCTATGTCTTGGTGGAGTCGCCGTTATTATAAGATTTGATGGAGTTACTGGTATTAACTATTCGGAACTTGGGGTAAATTGTAAATAAGATGAATTAATCAAAATAAGTGTCAATTAATATGAATATACAGTGTGTATTCATAAATCAAACGATTTCTTTTTATTCATAATTTTAAGAGAAAAAATTTATTCTTCACAAACAGATTTTTACATGGTCTAAAACATAAACAGTAATCATTCCATGCCAATTTTTATTAACTTTAAACAAGGTTTGTCTTCAAAGGGGACTTTTGATTACAAATTAAAGTATCTTCATTTTTTCTATTAAGATATAAAATTGTTATCAAATAGAAATAATATAATACTACAATACGAAGAAGGTTTGTATATATATATATATATATATATATATATATATATATATATATATATATTGTAATTGAGTTCTGGAAAAAGGCTGTAACGATTTCGATGAAATTTTCCTATTTAGAAGTTTCATTGGATATAAATCGATTGGTTAGGGTCTCATATTTGGGAAAATCGTTTTGCCAAGAAATTAAATAATTAAAAAAGTTATTAACAGTTTGCGACAATCAAGATAGCTAATTTGTAATTTAAAGGTGTTCAATACAGGGTGATTTGGTAACCTACGTAAGAGTGAGATTCGTCTTGTTAAAATTCTTTCAATACAGGGTGATTTGAGAGTGAAACTGCTCTTGTAATCATTTTTTCAATACAAATTGTATATTCCGAACAAGTAACTATTTAATGCCTACCTCATATTTTCCTAACATTATATTTTTACATCTGGAGATTTCAAGTTTTCAAAGTGATAAAATTGCTAAGGCAGTCGTTTTTTGGATGAGTAAAATCTTATGAATTTGCATATTAATTTCACGCATATAAATATAAATTTGTGGTGTAAAAATAAAATTATATAGGGAAGTTATTAAAATGTTTGGTGATCCTTATGATTTGCTATGCAAGATGGTTAAAATATAACGTCGAATGTAATTATAGCATACAGGATGGTTAGTAAAAAGCAAGAAAAAATAATTTATATAAGGTAACTCATAGCAGTTGGGAATTAATAATAATAATAATTAATAATAGCTTACATACAGGCCGGAGTACAAATATTGTTATTAAGGATGGTTAAAAAAATATTAATAGAATGTTACAGCTGTAGGATAACTCATTAGCAATTACAGCCATTGCATCACTGAAAATTGTAAAATAAATACATTTTTTTATAAAACAAAAATCGACTTCAAAAGCATGAAATAATATTTTGCTACAATTAAATACTTTTTATGAAGTAGGTGCCAATTTGAACAGTGAAGTTGCGAAGTATAACTCATCAATGTACCTCACAAAATATTTTCACTTCTGCTTGGAACCGACTTCATAAAAAGTATTTAATTGTAGCAAAATATTATTTCATGCTTTTTAGTTGATTTTCTTTTGAAGTCGGTTTTTGTTTTTTTTAATTTATAATTATACAATTTTCAAATTCACAAATGAGTTTTCATAAATTTTTTAAATTGAAAGATATGAATTAAGTAAAAACAAAACCGTGCAAAAACACAAATGAAATTTATTGCAAATTTTAATTAAAACGGTTTTGGTAGTATATGTTACTTTGTTTGGAAATAAATACTGGTTACATCAATTCAAAATAGAAATTATTTTATTAATTTAACGAGTTATATAACCAATATTTCTGTCATGTGAATTCTAAACGCTGACAATTGAAATTTTTAAAACTATACTTTGTGATTTTATTTTTATCATTCGATTTTCAAATATAATTTAGAAAGTCTTTGTCGTTTCGTTTAAAATGTAAGAAATAAATTACACTAAAACCACTAAAAACAGAAATGAAATTCATTGAACGGTCAAATTGAATATAAATCAGCTTTTAAAATTATTCGAAACAATTATTACAATTTTATTAAATGAATATATATATATATATATATATATATATATATATATATATATATATATACATGGTGTAAACGGTTTGAGTGCAAAGATTTTGAAGAACAATACTTCAGGCAAAAACAAATCAAAAAGCTTTATAACATTTTCTAAAATAAACTATAGTTTTGTCAAAAAGAACACATAAAGTTAGATTTTATGTATCTCTTGCTACAGTAAATAATACAATAATTTCGATTTCAAAATGTCGGTAAATATAAATATGTAAATAGTCAATAGCTTATACATCTTTAATAGCCACATTAAAAATGAAAATTGATTATTTAAACTCGAAATATGCTTTTATAATTTAGTGTAAGTTTCTCCGAATAGATATGGCAACGTGGCATACAGACCAACTTATTTACTAAATTTTTTACTTTAACGACGACTGAGAGTTACGATTGTTTTTTGCGATTTCGATTCTTGTAAATAAGAATAGATAAACGGTAAAGTGATTTGAATGATATCTATTTGATGTAGACTTCTTGGTTTGCTTTCCATTTAATATATTTTTTAAATAAATAAAATCGGTTGTGATTAGTGTGTAAGTTCGAAAATTAAGAATAGTGCGACAGTATTTATTTGTGATAAATAATGGCCGATTATTCAATTAGGGAAAGACATGACATGCTCTTAATTTATGGGGAAAGCAGACGTAATTGCAGAATAGCAAGAATGTTATACAGGGAAAGGTTTCCAAACAGACGCCTGCCCAATGCTAGGACATTCGTAGCTGTTTCGCAGAGGCTTCTGGAAACAGGTAGTGTAATACCACAAATAAACAATCGCGGACCACAGCGACATAATCGTATCTTAGCTGCTGAGGATCAAATACTAGACCTTATCGACATCAACCCATATCGTAGCACACGGAGTATTGGAAGTGAGCTGCAAATTTCTCACACTGTTGTTCATAGAACATTACGGGAACAATTGCTCTATCCATATCACATGCAGCGGGTTCAAGGGCTTTCAATTGATGATTTTCAATCAAGACTCAATTTCTGTCGTTGGTTCCTCAGAAAACATCGACAATTTCCTAATTTTGTGAACAATATTTTAACAACGGATGAAGCAAGTTTTAATAGGAATGGTATAATAAATTTTCATAATACGCATTCGTGGTCTGAGGTAAATCCGCACGAAATACGCCAGTCAGTATTTCAACATCAATTCTCAGTTAACGTGTGGGCTGGAATAGTTGGTGAATACTTGGTTGGGCCATTTATACAGCCTGCACGTTTGACAGGTGAGAATTACCTTTATTTTTTGAACAACACGCTACCAGATTTGTTAGATGAAGTGAACTTACAAACACGTTCCAATATGTGGTACTTACATGACGGGGCACCTACCCACGCAAGTCATCTAGTTGTCGACTTCTTAAATAGAACATTTCCCCGTCGTTGGATTGGTCGAAACGGACATGTACGTTGGCCAGCAAGATCTCCTGATCTCAATCCTTTAGATTTCTACTTATGGGGACACATGAAAAGTAAGGTTTACACGACTCCAATTATTGACGAGAATGACCTTAGACAACGCATTTTTGACGCTACTGACGAAATCCGAAATATTCCAGGAATTTTTTCTCGCATACGTGAAAATTGGATTAAACGGTGTCGTGCTTGTGTCGATAGTAATGGTGGGCATTTTGAACATTTGCTGTGAATAATCCGTTCAACTCAGTTCTATCATTATAATAAATTCGGTAAGTAGGATATTTACTTGTCTAATATAAATAATATTAATTAAATCAGTAATAATGACCCTTCGAATAATTTAAATGGTAAAAACCTACATATACAGATCTCTTGAGTTGAATATCATATGTATTTACCCAACTTTGTATAATTGCATAAAAGAAACCGCCAAATACAAATTCTAATTGCAATACCTTGTATTAAAAACGTAAATATTTTCAACAAAATATTTCATATATTTTTATTTAATTCTAAGGTCAATATCATCAGTCAATACAAAAACACAGGTGTTTATTTTTTTTGTCGGCGTAGTCATTCCTTTATTATTCACGCTAAGAGTGATTCTGCTTCGAACGCGAGCGACGTTGCCGGATTGACAATAATTTACTTAATATGTTTTAGGGATTTTCTTGGTTATTAATGCCTACTGACCATAGTGGTATAAGAGTTTTTTGTTTAATTTGGTGTATACTACCTCCACCTAAAATATATGCACTCAAACTATTTACACCCTGTATATGTTATATAATAGACGAACTTCGCATCACCCTCTCCTCTAACTTCTTTATTAAAGATATATTTATGGATAAGGAGTGAGTCGCGCGCGAAAGATATGTTGTTTATATAATAATTTTAATACCACATGACCGATAATAACCCATTTCATTGGCCCAAACATCAAAAAGTTACCCCTTCTATCAAAAATTAAGGAAAAATTGTATTAGAGGGGGTAATTTTTGGTTCAGTTGATTACTGGGTTTTGAATAGACGGGTCGTTTGAGGTTAAGGTCTAAATGTAAATATTTCAATACTTATGAACTAGTCATATGTATTAACGATAGTTAATATTTAAAAATTAAATTATGTTTATAAACAAAAATATGAGTATCTAAATTACGGCAAAAAAAAATAACATTCAATCATCTGATTCGCGAAATTATGTTTTAACTAATAAAGTTGTAGACATTTTTTTACCAATATTAATGTATAAATTATTTTTTATTGTATTGAAAAGTAACCGATAATAATTTAAATTGAGAAAAAAAGTAAATGGAAAATTAAATTCTGATTCGAGTTAATTTCCACTATTTTTAGATTTATTATTTTTAAGGTAGATGTGGTTCAGATATTTAAGAAAATTCATAAACAGTTCTACAATTTACTTGGGTTTCAGTTTCATAAAGTGATATTTTGATCATTTTGTATATAATATATTTACCCGACTTAAATTAACACGTACGAAATAATTAATATAAAATACTTTTTATGTGAATCATAACCTCAAACGACTGCTTTATTCAAACTTCAATATCTATCTGAACATAAAATTACCCCCTCTAATACAATTTTTCGTTAATTTTTGATGGAAAGGGTAACTTTTTGATGCTTGTACCAATGAAATTGGTTATTATCGGTCATGTGGTATTAAAATTACTATATAAACAACATATCTTTCGCGCGCGACTCACTTTTTATCCATAAATATATCTTTAATAAAGAAGTTAGAGGAGAGGATGATGCGAAGTTCGTCTATTATAATATACATATATATATATATATATATATATATATATATATATATATATATTAAAAATATAATATTTATCATTTTCAATACATTTTATTTCTGCTTCTGTTCAGTTTTTATTTCTACCGTGTTTTGAGTTTTGCAATTTAAAGAATGAAACAACAAAAAAATTTATTAAAAAATAGCGTAGGAGAAATAAAACTGTTGTTTTAATAATTTTAGCAGTTAAAAAAATATTTGTAAATCAATAATCCTTTTCCAAGTTGATTCAATTAGTGGATAATATTTTAAAACCGATACCTTGTTTTGAAATCTTACCAAAAGATTTACAATTTGAATTGCCGAAACAAAATACTACTAATAAAAAATTAAACATATATCTTGATTACAAATTCTACTTAACATCCAAATAAAAAATGGTGCTCAAGTTTTAAAATTAAAATGAAGAAAAACTAAACAATTTTAAATCTATATTTTAATTCAAATAACATTTGCATTTTTTTTTAAATTTAAATTTTTTAACAAATCGGATAAAAGAAAGAATTGTTAAACTAAATTCTATAAATTTTCTAATTAAGATTCAAGTAAAATAATCCAAGATTTTATTTCTGTTTTTGCGTTAACCTTTGAACAATTATTTGTGAATCGAGAATGTCTAACGTCAGCTGTGTGAATATTTGGATCATGGATTTAAACTAGAAAATGTGAGAAAGCTTAAAAAACATCAAACTAAATTCTGGTCCGAAGTTATATTTATAAATTTTGTAATTGTTTCTAATAAATTATATTTGTGTGGTTTTATATTTACCCTAATTTTGCAAACGAAACTGCAAAATATATTTAAATTTGTTCATGTTTAATTGTATAAGAAAACATTTGCTAGCGATCTTAAAAGTTGGCTGTCGTGGAGACTAATTTAACTCATTTTAAATTATAGGTGTTATCGAAATCTAAATGAGCAACGAATTTTAAAACTAAATTTTAAATTAAATTTTTGAATTAAAATTTCTATATTTCAATTTGAAAAACATTTATGCTAAAGAATTGTCAAATTGACTGTAATACAAATAAAATAACCGAGGTTTTATTTCTGCTTCTGTGTAGTTTTATTTTTTAAGATGATTCTGCTTTTTAATTTGCTAAAAAGAAATGACTAAAAACTTTAAAATTAAAGTTGAAACAAGAGCGTTAAAGCTAATTCTAATAATTTAAACCAATTTCATGGTAGTTTATCTTTTTAAATTCAAATCGACTAAAGAATCCGGAAACTTCACGGTAAAATTAAAATTGTGCCGTAGTTTCAGTAATTTCAATAGTTGGAAAAATAATTCGTGAATTAATGATCTCAAATGGTGGTTGTAAGTACTAATGCAAAAATTACAAACATAAATGGTTAAAGATTTGTAAAACTAATTTATATAAATATGTACTTGAAATTTAAATAAAATAATCAAAATTTTATTTCTGTTTTTATAAAACGACACGACTAAAAATATTCGAATTCAGGCTTTACTTTACTTAATAGTAAATACTTTCCAGTGTTTACTACTTTTTATTCACTTGGCTCATTAACTTATTTTCATTATCAAATGATAATCAAAAGACAAATAGTCATATGAGGAAGATTCATGGAAAGCCAACCGCATGGTGGCGCCACATACAAAATTCTCATGCATGTAACCATTGTACCCTTGTATGCAGTGGCGCCACCATGCGGTTGACGTTCTGTGAATATTCCTCATATCAGAAGAGATAAAGATCCTGGGGTTTTAATATTTATTAGACATTTATTCAATAAGCATATATATATATATATATATCAGTTATGTTAATTTATCTGAATTCTGGAGTATTCCAAACATAAAATAAAGGTATAAGTTTGTGAACTTTTAGTTTAACGACTTTATTAAGAACATGAAAAACATGTTACCTCCCAAGATTTGGTAGTTTACCTTTAGGAGAAAATTCACTAAATCGCAGATATACTAGATATCAAAGGATTTAGCTCCGTGGAGGCTCATTATTTTTTACAATTTCACCAATAATACAAAACAGTTTTTTTAAATTTGCATCTTGACGGTTTTTTACAAAATTTGCAACATACATGTTTTTTATGTGATTCTTATAATTTCTTGGGTTGATTGGATTATCGCAGATTGTGCAAATTTTTAATGTTTCACACTTTATTAATTTTAATAGATTCATTTTTCAAATCTGAAAACAAATATCATATTTAAAATATGTGTCTTACCAAAATCTTTTTAAAACGCGCTCAAAATATTATACATTTGATGATTTATTGAAAATGAAAGATAACACCATAAAAATATAAATATATTTGATTTGTATTTTTAATATAATTTGTTGAAAATTTAATAAAAACACTTGTTTAAATTTGACATGTTTGGTCAAGTATAAATAATCTTATTATTCTATAAGTTTAAATAATTTGGAGAAATTTACTAAATATCAAGGGTTGTTCCAATTTGGGGTTAATTTTTAAATTTGCCGCCATTTGTTTTAATTGTACTAGAATATCATATACTTAGATCATGTAAACAAAGGAATTTGCTCTGGCCCGCTATTTTGTAACTTTCTTTGTGTCTTTGTCTTTATGTGTGTGGTATAAAGTGCTTGCGAGTGAACATATTTTAGTCTATAAATACTTAGAGCATTTACTTTCTAGAGATAGCCTGCAGTGCACAAATGTCGTGGTCAGACTAAGGAGAGAGAGGGCAATAGAGAGGGCAAGAGGCTATTTCACTCGGTTGGGAGCTGCTTCCAATAAAGCAAGTTGTTCATTGGCTGCGTCTACCAACCATCCACCCACTAAGTGAAATAGCCTCTTACTGTCACTATTGCCCTCTCTTTCTAGCGTTGCCACGATTTTATGCTTGACAGGCTATATCTAGATGGTAAATGATTTAAGTATAAATATGATATACATTAAAACGTGTTATGTCCCCGGATGTACGGACAGGATTAATAAACGTTACCGGTTTCCCCTTTCCCCTCTGTAAATGAAGTTAACATGTTTCGGTTAAATAAAATTAATAATCCAACTTTAATGCTATTGGATATTACCAATATTTAAGGTTCATATAGAATATGTGGAGTTCAATTTGAGGAAAAATTTATATTCTCAGATAGGGCTGAAACGAGACTCTTTATCTGTCAGGTAACATTGTAGTTTAACTCGAAAAAAAAACATCTGACACCAAAAGCAAGGTATTTTTATAAGAAAATTGGTCATTGGACAAAATAAAATTAAATCCTACAAGTCAGGACTCCAACATGCTGAACAGGTAGCTGAATCTATAAAAAAATATTAAATAGGGTCAACAAACTAACATGCAATTTTATTCTGTGTCAGATCAGAAACCAAATAAAGAACCCACATGGAAGGCAAGTAGTTATGGATACAATTGTTGTCAAAAAAATTCAGTTTTCCCTCAAAAAACACCATCTGGAAACTACTGAATAGAATCTCTATAAAAGAAAATGAATGTTTGAATGTGTACACAAGTTTTCAGCTGTAGGCAGTTTAATGGAATAGATTTCAAAATTAGTAAGTTTTTAATATTTTGTCCTCTTTGTCAAAATTAATATGTATCTTCTGTTTTCAGAAATTGAGGACAAACATAATTTGCCCAAAGAAGCAGCAGATACAGTAAAATTGATTTAATTTTTGAATAGCAATTTTGACAGCTGCAATTCTCATGAAAGGAGCATTATCTTCAACTTCAGGCCATGAAGAATTTTGGAAGGAGCAAATTAAAATTTTAAAAAGTATGAGATTCTTAAATCAAAAGAAGCAATTTTTTGTGCTTCCTTCTATAAAGAATGTTATAATTACTTTGGAAGGTTTTATTTATTTAAAGAAAAAGATTTTAAATACAAACAAAAAAATATTTTTCTGATTTGTTGGGAATAACAACACAATTGCTCAAAAGTCTGTATATTTCAAAGATACCAAAGATTTCAGGGTCTAAATCAGACTCCATTTAGATTTAGATTTCTTTATTTGTATATATATTTGTAATGGCTATAAAAATTAATACAACTGAATAAGAAAATTAAAAAATATATTCTTATTCAGTTGTGTTAAATTTTATGTGAAAAATGTGTCTGATTTAGACCCTGGACAATTTGAAATATACAAACTTTCCAGTAGTGTTATTCCCATAAAAACAAAAAAAATCAAACTAGAGGTGCAACAACTATTTTTCAGATAACAATATCCTTAATTAGTTGCTCTCAGGGTTATAAATGTTTACTTCATCATTGACTATATATGCTATAAAAGAACTACTTTCCATTTCCTTAACTATTATACCATATCATAATTCAGGTTAGGAATTGTATTAAATATTGTAGGAAAAATGTATAAATATATGAAATAATAGAGCACAGTAATTTATCAGTAATCTGTATTTTATCTATAGTTTCTGTCATATTATCAAATTTTACTACATGTCCAGACTTGGTGAGCATTTCTGATAGTGGTACAATGAGAAATTTTGACACAATCTATTAACCATATACACCTTTCTCAAAATAGCCGAACACCTAATAGTTTGTCATCTAGAGTGTATGTTCTAGCTTGTATTGCTTTTGTTTGGTATGGATATGGACTGTTACAATTGACTCGTGTCTTTATTATTTTTACTAATATATCCACAAGTTATAGGTATCTGTTCACATCGCTCTCTATCACATATACCACATGGTCCGTAAAGAGATATTTCTGAATCATTTATTTAGATGTGAAAAAAATTACCCGATGGTGGATTTGAAAAAATGTGAATACAGTGCTACCCATCGCATACCAAAAGAGCAGATGGAAGAACACTATGAAATATGTGACGACAAAAAAAGAATAGAGATAATGTTAAACAATATTTAGCGCATGTAAATATTTTTGTACAAATAAATAAATTATTTTTACGTTACATTTTAATATTTATTAGACACCTATCCAATTTTTTTATACATATAACCACAAATTTTTTGTCTAGTTATATTAGTTTTGAAGCATCTCCTGCCAAAGAATTAATTTGAATTCTAGTTTCGAAATGTTTTCCGTTGGTTGATCATCAGTTATTCTGATAATTAAGAGGTGTTTTGAAAATAAAGTAGGTAATCAAATAAAAGCTTTTCGTTGGAAAAAAGCTTCGGGCAACCGAAAAATTTCATTCCGTGATTATGTTTCTCCTATCTTTGGAAATTGTCATGTAATTTTTAACTTGAAAAGCAATGTATAAATGAATGAATTTTAACATCTAAATTTACATGTAAATATACCTACTACTCTTTTATAACTTTCTGAAATTGTTGACCGAAGGAAAAGTTAAATAATATAAATTGGCGAAGATTTATTTAAACATTATTCGAATCTATACTTTTAACCAACAAAGTTACTCGAACCAAAAATAAACCACTTGCAAGAAGTCGTCGTACTCAAGCACTGTCCATATAACAAACACCACATGGTCCGTAAAGAGATATTTCTGAAGCATTTATTTAGATGTGAGAAAAATTACCCGATGGTGGATTTGAAAAAATGTGAATACAATGCTACCCATCGCATACCAAAAGAGCAGATGGAAGAACACTATAAAATATGTGACAACAAAAAAAGAATAGAGATAATGTTAAACAATATTTAGCGCACCTAAATATTTTTGTACAAATAAATAAATTATTTTTAACGTTACATTTTAATATTTATTAGACACCTATCCAGTTTTTTTACATATACCACAAAATGTTTTGTCTACTTATATTAGTTTTGAAGCGTCCTTAATTTGGATTCTAGTTTCGAAATGTTTTCCGTTGGTTGTTAATTTAAGTTGACTTACAATAAATATTATTTCAAGTAATTCTTTACACAATAAAACAGTAAATTTATATCATAAATAAAAATGTGTTATTAAAATAATAATTCAGCTAAACAAAAAAAATCTTTTTTCTCGAATGTAACAGCCTTGGAAAAAAAGTTGTCGAGTTAAATTATACATTTTTTTGGTGGGTAAATATTTAAACAAATTAAAACCATTTTTATACGAATACTGGCCCTCTTCGATTAGTCTACATGTTGAGCTATGATCACAATCACATTTATTTAAAAATCCAACACCCATGGAGTTTTCGAAATTTAATGCAATCATAATAATATTTTCCACATCATATATATTGTTATGATTGCAATTTGTGAATATTATTTCAAAATGTTTATTATTAATGGCGTGATTTAATAATAATGAATAATACATTTTGTAATCTTCTACAATTGATTTAAAGAGTTCTTCAAATATTTGTTTGTATGTAAATATTTTTATGTCATTATTTTCATTTAAATTATATTGTTTTAAAAAATTAATCATTTTTCTAGACGAGTTTCTTTGCAAATTAGTTTTAGTTTTGCATGTACTTCTTTATATTCGGGAAAATTTAAAGCTGTTTGTATAATTTTTGATTCCTCTTAAATAACAAGGTCTTTTGCTGGCTCCATATATTTCAACTCAACAATTTTTAACATATTCATGCCCAATAATAAATATTCTTCGTATAAAATTTGTTTCTCCATTTTAAAGGAAATGATTGTCGCATTTAAAAAACTTTATGTTCAGATTTAGCTTAGGAGTCGTTATATATGCATATAAAATTGGGAGGGGTGTCATGATAGTAAATCCACGAACGTATATGAGCAAGGACAAATACTTTTACATCTAAAGTTATTACGTTTTTATTATAGCTGTTTAACTAACGTGATTTGTTTTAGTCGATATGTCATTAAAGCGAAAACGCAGTTCTCTGTAGATTTCTCGGAAGAAATGGACAAGTGTGATGATATCTGGTTAGCATTAACAAATTTTGCAACAAGTTTATTTGAAAACTCAACTGGGCATATGGAAATAACACATCCATTAAAAATGACCAGCCATCCGTTGTATGTAATCAATCCACAGCCGAAAAATGTTATTTCTACAAAGCTAAATAAAACAGAATCTCAACAATTAGTATCCCAATATGTTTGTAGACCATCACCAACTGGAAAAAATGAACAAATTGATAGACAAGATGTCAAAAGGCTTGCCAAGGGGCATCATGATTTACGAATAGTGGAAGAAAAAGAAATGCAAAAGTTGATTGAACTGGTATCTGATTGCCCCGGCTACCAACTTACACCAAGAAAAACGTTAAGTCATTTATTAACAAAGGTTTATAAAGACGTAGTAGTAGAAGTGCAGAAACGAGTGCGTATGATTGTCGCTGAGTGTTGGTGGTTGGACTTCCAGAAAAAATGAAAACGCTATTATAGCCCACTTTATAAATGACGAGACTAAACTTCAGTCCGTATTACTAACTTGTATAAATTATAATGATCGGCATGTTGGTAAAAAATTATGCACTTATTTGACGGGGTGGTATATTGTCTATAAAGTTTCTGCTGTCGTTGGCTACAATGTTGCAAATACCATATTTACTGCTGGCCATCGATCGGGTGTTTTGCTCAGTCTCTAAATATTGTTGTGCAACCGGCGACTAAACAAATATCTGATGTTTTAGTTAAAGTTAGAAGAATTGTGGAGTTTTTTAATCGCAGTACATATGGCAAAAAAAATTAATTGAAACCCAACAACTAATGAATTTACCGGTGTTTAAGCTCAAGCAGGATATCCAAATTGGCTGGAGTCTAACTTTTGATATGCTTCAGCGAATAATACAGATAAAAAATGCAGTGATCTGCACTCTTGATCTTCTACGCACCGATCTACTTATATGTGAAGAGGACTGGAAAATAATCGAAAATGTCTTGCCTTTACTTAGACCGTTCTATGAAGTCACCGTAGAAATAAGTACAGAAAAACATATGACTATATCAAAAGTGATTGTCTTTTGTAATTTACTTAAAAGATTTCTTCAAAATTATATCCCCAACGATGAAAAAATAGTCGCCGTACATTCAATTTTGAAGAAAGGCATTTTAGAGATATAGAGAATAATATGTTGTAGGCCGAAAGTACAATTCTAGACCCCGATTTAGAAGGGATTTATAAATAAACATGCTTTAGAAACTGCAACACAAAGTCTTAGAAAAGAAATTGAACTCAATTACTTGATAAGCAAAATTGAAAAGCTTCGATATCTCTTCCCGGCCATGCACCCGCAACTAGTTCTGGAAACATTGAAAGAGGTAATATAAAATATAGTATATTGGAGGAACATGATCAAGAAATTAACAAAATTATTAATTCAGACAACCGAGTTGCGGGTGGCATTGGTGAACTCGACGAGTATCTCAACAAAAAATATTTGGATCGAAAAGAGGATCCGCTGCTGTGGTAGCACGACCGGCGTTGGTTATATCCTAATCTATATGCACATGCCTTAAAGGGATTTTGCATAGTAGCGACATCAGTTCCCAGTAAACGCGTTTTTTTTCGACGACAAAAGAAATGTTTAATGAACGTCAAATGTCGATAAATAAAATTTTAAAAATGATATTTTTGAATAACAATTGGTAAATTTTTGTTTGTTAAAAGACTGAATAACTTATATGATATATAGGTACGAACAGATTTGTTATTGCTTTAGTTTTCTTTATAGAATAGATAATTTTGTTTGCCCAAAAAATGTTACTTTTGTTTGTAATTTACAGTTGAATCAAAGTGATATGCTTAAATGTAATTTTTTTATTTACCGGTGAATGTTGGATAAGTGATAGATTTCGATAAGTTCAAAATATTTTATAATTGGGACACGAAGAGTTAATATAATTTACAATTATAATCAAAAACATTAATTCGGCAGATGTCTACTCAATAAGGTAATTCTGTAAATATTTGAAGTGTTTATTTTAGGAGATTTCAAATTGTCATATAATTTTTAACTTAAAAACAATGTATTAATGATTAAATATAAACATCTAAATCTACATGTAAAGATACCATGTTGCAGATTTTTAAAATAATATAACTCGAAGTAGAATGGACTTGTCGAACAACATCATTGTAATAACGTGGGGACATCATATGCGAGATTCGCTAATTACTACATTGATATATACATCCGAAAGCATTTCCTGTTCCCATTTTCCCAAGCTCAGAAACTGAAACATCCAACTCCATTGCCTTATCCTCCCTGAAACTCGTGCTAATGTAGTTT
Organism: Octodonta nipae; assembly: GCA_034190945.1. Lineage (NCBI taxonomy): Eukaryota > Metazoa > Arthropoda > Insecta > Coleoptera > Chrysomelidae > Octodonta > Octodonta nipae. The sequence continues at coordinate 71,516,582 of CM067218.1, read as the reverse complement.
TCATTCCCAGCTCCCCTGCCATCCACCCCCTTGGAATTACCTAAGGTCCTCACGATAATGCAGTTTTCCTTCTGCGCAATCGTTGTCTTTTTAGAATCGATGACATGCGTTATAAATCCCATTGCGTTTAATTTATAGCGAATTATATATTATTTTCTTCTTTTTATTAGAAGCTGTTTTTGGACGAATTGTAGATTGTCGAGGTTGTTTTTAGGATTTTTTTTTAAACAGATACGGTGGGTCCAGGTTTTTTGAAAAGAGTTGTGTCAGATCCCGGTATCTTTATTGGTTTGTTTCTTCGACGCGGTGGTATGATTATGTGTGATAAAATAATAGCTTTTGGACTTTTGGACGGTTCTTGATCTATGTCGAGAATTGGCATACTACGTTTTCCTGGGTTGGATTTCTCTTTATGTTTTTCTCTTGCTCTCGTAAGTTTTCTCCTCCTCGCGGATGAGGGCTTCTTTAACATTTTCGGTTATTGTTCGATAGACAGTAACTTTTTTCAAAGCCTGCTCGGCGAATTCCCACAATTTATCAAACTTTTATGTAAATTCTGTGTTGAAATTGGTTTGCTTTGCCAAGAGGGAAAATCCTCTTTATCTAAGGAAAATCGTATAATGAATACATTTAATTTTTAGGTATTTATAAGATTATTGTGAGAATTTACTTATTCAAAAAATAATTATTGATCCGTTCCGGATTACAGGGATTGTGAAAGTACTATAAGTAGGTATTTTATCCATGTACCTGTCATATGAAAACAAAACACCCCTGTTGTATGTAATCAATTTAGATCGGAATCGAAAAATATTATTCCAAATGAATCCCAACAATTAGTTTATAAATCATCACTAAGGGAAAAAACAAATCGATAGACAAGTTTTCAAATGCTTGTCGGCGCCTCATGAGTTACAAGTCGTGGAAGAAAAAAGAATGTGAAAATTAGTTGAACTGGTATCTTATTGTTCCGGCTACTAATCCCCCTAGAAAAACCTTATCAAAACATTTATTAACAAATGTTTATAATAACAATAACCGAAGTACACAAACAAGGGTACATGGCTTTAACAGACCTAAAATTACTGCAGAGATTTTTACAAAAGAACGATGTCTACAACACGGAATATTGATGATTTATTATGAAATATATGCAACAGGAAAACAAATACTTCTATATCAAATTAATATGCAGAAAATAGTTACAAAACATATGTCCGGTTTAACTATGAAAATAGAACAGTTATTACAATTAAAGAGCTTTGATGTAACCTGTAGGAATGAATCATAATATATAATTGTGTTTCTTTTGTTTGTCTGAAAAATGTAATTTGCTAATTTACCGAATTTAATTTTCCGTCTTTACATCATGTATATCACATGTAATTTGATTGTGTCTATAGAGAATATAGTGATTTGTCACAAAATATAGAAATAACTCAAGGAAAGATATAACTAACTGAACATAAATAAAAAAAATACACATTTTAAAGATTTTACTTTAATAACCGACCAAAATAATTTTTAGTAATAACTGTCGATTTGTTTCATATAAATAAAAATTACACCTAAGAATTGGTGTAGGAAAATTTTAAAATCAGGTTTTGTTAAATAATATTGTAATAAATCACAAAATCGAAAAAGATTATATCAGTTAAACTTACAAAATATATGACTGCCGTAGCGGGTTTTGAACTTGGTTACTATAGCCTCAACGCAGTGTCCTGGGGCCCCATTCTCGAACTATTCGACAGAGTTCCCTAGTGAAAACCCGTTTAAGGACAATCTACCTAGAGCTGGGTGGTATAAAGCTTGTATGAAACGAAACCCGGAATTAACACCGCGTAAATCCGAAGGAGTATCTGCTGCATCGTCTGCCATCAGTGAGCAAGATATTGGGAAGTGGTTTGATAGCATACATTCATACTTAAATGAAAAAAGATATAATGATGTTCTTGAACACCCAGAAAGACTGTTCAATGCCGATGAGACAAATTTTGAACTCTACCCACAAAACAAAAGAGTAATAGCACCCAAGTGTGTAAAAAAACGTGTACGAGGTAGATGTAGGCAGAGCAAAGACAATCCTTACTGTGTTATCTTGTTTCAGTGCAGCAGGAAGTTATATACCACCTTTGATAATATATCCAGGTAAACAGCTGCGCAGGGAAATAGGTGATTCCATTCCAGAAGGATTTTCATTTACTACTAGTGATATAGGTTGGATGAAATCTGAAATATTTTACGAATATGTTGCCAACAGTTTTTACTCCCATTTGAAAAACATAGGCATTCAATTTCTAGTAATACTCTTCATCGACAGACATAAAACACACCTTAACAGGAAATTGAGTGACCTTTGTACTAATTTAGGAATAATTCTTATTGCACTTTATCCAAATGCAACCCGTATTTTACAACCCGCTGATGTCTCAACATTTAAGCCATTAAAAGATGGTTGGAGAAAAGGAGTTATTGAATGTCGTAGACATCATCCGACTAAGGAGTTAACCAAACAGGAGTTTTCAGGACTATTAAAAGTTATAATAGAAAAATCGGTTCGCCCAGAAATAATCATAAATGGTTTTAAAACATGCAGATTGTATCCTTGGAATTACAACTCAATAGATTTTAGCAAGTGTTTGAGAAAAAAGAATGTAAGTTCTATCATCACTCCCCAAACTAGTGATGAAAATGTCCTAAAGTTCGGCAAGTTTAAAGAGATTGTTGGTCCTAATAAAGTAAATTTATTTATGAAATGTATAATTTGAAACAGAACAATGTAGAATTTTACACCAATTATGGAAAGAATTTCAAAACATAAATACTGAAGAAATGCCCAAAGAAGTGATAAATTAACTAAAATCTCTCAAAGAAAATGTACAAATAGAAGAAAGAAAACTCAAGTTCTAGAGTAGAACAGCGGTAGAATTGATGTAATTAACATCACTGTGGAATACCAAAACGAGGACTTTCTACCTGAACGTAAATCAAATTTCTTAAAGAGTTCAGCAAGTACATTTGCTAATATGTCTCGGGAAGATGTTTTAAGTGCACCTATTGTTATAGAAAAGGATGAGATTTGGCATGAAATTACCATAGATATTCCTAATAAAATTAAAATAGATAACAATAATAAAACTGTAATAGATAATTATAAAGAAATTATTAAAGATAATGAGGACAATGAGATTAATATTATTCATGTATCTAATAAAAGCACTCTGGATCAGTATTTACAGAATACACCAGTAAGAAAAGGAAAGAAAACTACTAAAAAATCATCTTATATATTGTCTTCAACATCTTGGAAACAATTTCATGATTAAAAGGAAACAAACTGAGTTAGAAGAAAAAGAAAATAGGAAAAATGAAAGAGAATTTAAAAAGTAGTCATAGAACACGCTGCTCTTGAAAAAATATCAAAACGGAAACAGAAAAATAATATGGGATCAAAAAAAAATTAGGCTTAACAAAAACTCTAGAGCATTACCGAAAAAACCACAGGAAGTCTTACAACTAGTGCCAACAGAAGAAAATATGTTTGCAGCAGAATGAAAATTAGCTACTGTTGATAATTTTAGATTTCCCAGTAACGAAACAGATATACCTGAATTTGAGAACAATGCGGACGCACCTTTATTTAACGAAAAGAAACCCACCATTAATATATTATCTCAACATAACTTACAACCATCGAGGGAAGAAGGAGCACGTTAGAAGACTACAGATTGAAGAAGTAAATAGCGAAAGTGGCAAACAAATAAATCTTCACAACGTCGTAAATTTAATAACTAATGATAATGAGCTACTTTCCAAACACTCAAGTGGAGAAGTCTAAAGAGTTAATGCAACACTCATGTAGGTTTGTTGGAGGTAGCCTGCAATAGGCTTTTTCATATTAGCAAATTTTTTGTTCCTATGCATCATTTTTTCGAGCATTGAAACAAAATACAGAAGTTGACGCATGCCCACTAAAAATTTTCGGATATGAAAAGATTTATGCACAAATATCGTGCCAAAGCTGGAAAGAGAAAGCAATGAAAGGGTAAGAGGCTATTTTACTCGATTGGGAGCTGCATCGAATGAATGAACTATGTGCAGTGTGTAGTTTATTGACTATACGTTTCACAAGGGAAGAGGACAAGAAAGTTGAATTTGAGAGAAAAGTAAGCTACTCTAATATAAAACAATCTGAATTCTTCCAAATACTCTGCAGAAATTTAGAGTAAATGAATTATTTTACTCGTTCATTTGGGGTTTTCTCTACTCAGGTTTTTTTGCTGCTAGCGATAAGTACTTAAAAATTGTACTAAGGCAATTTTGTAAAATTGCCCAAATTACTAGCTATTCGAATAGAAGTTGTGATTTGTATTTTGTGTGATATTTATGTGTTTAGACACTTATCAACTCCAACTCTGGAGTAGTCAATTGCTTTTGACAAACAAGAAAGTGAAAGTTTTAGTGTAACTACAGCTTAAATTTAAAAGATACATATCGGATTATATCATTACAGTATTAATATGTAATTTGATATAGTTGTTGTGGCTTACTAAAAAGTCAGATAACACATTTAAGTGATTGAAATGTTCTTTGGATATTTGAATTTAAAGTACCCTTGTCACAATTAGCATTGCTAACAAAACAATAAGATAATTTAAAAGATAACATTCGTTTGAAGTGCAATTAATTTCAATCATGAACTTGAAAATAATTTGCATGATTTAATTTTAAGAAATAAAAACTGCGTTGTTTATTTTAATTCCCCAAGATTTTGAATTGACTTGTTTTTATAATTTTGTATTGACATCAACAATTTCTTTTATTACTCAACTGTTTTTCAAAAATCAAGTTGAAAAGAAAAAAATCTTTATTTTTACTGAAGTTTATTCAAAAGTGAATGAATAAGTTCAGAAACGCTAAAAAAGTTTTTGACACAGATTCCAGTGATTCTGAAACAGAATTAAATCTTTCTTATTTCCAAGAACAAATAACAAAAATCATGAGCCAACCAGCTGAGCAACCCCCACAAACCTTACAAACTTCCCAAGTCACAACTGACATTAATTTAATCAAATACTTTGCCGAATTCATCCCCGAATTCAATGGAAACCCCTTGGAGTTGCGACAATACATTGCTCAAGTTGAAAGCATGTTCAGTGAATTCTCCGACACAACTCACAAATTTGTCTTTGCCCACGCACGTCAAAAATTAAAAGGTGCTGCAAAAATAACTTGTGCTGGAAGAACAGAATTAAATACATGGGATACTCTAAAAGCCAGATTAATTTCCCTTTACTCATGCACTGATACTTTAGAAACCCTTGAAACGAAACCAAATCAAGCTTACCCCAAACCCAACAAAACTCTTCTCAACTTTGCCTCAAGATTACAACACATTCGTTCTCAAATCATTGATAAAACACATTTATCAGAACCAGACTTAAACCGACAAATTTTAAAAATTCAAATTTATGATAATCTCTTAGCCTTTATTTCATTTTATGGACTACCCCAAAAAATCATTTGTGATAACGGTACTGAATTTAAAAATCACCTGATTGTTGATTTCTGTAACCTCCATAAAATAAAAATATATTTCACTACCCCAGAAAATTTTAATTCTAATTCCACGGTAGAAAGACTTCATTCAACTCTTTTAGACGATTCAAGATGTCTCAGAAAAGAGAATCTTCAAAAACAACGAAATTCTCACTGCCAAAAAATAAATTTACCAGAAATTGAAGAAAATGTTGCCCTCAATCACGTTCAACTTCATCGAGTCAAGTTAGATGAAATTTCAGACATACGCAAGATGTCCTACGACATTCAACCCCTGTACATCAACCCTTTGGACTACAGCAGCCATCCTTTAGATAGTAAGGTTGTAAGTGTTTGATAAAAATTATACAGCGATGGGCAAATGTGTGGAACCAAGCAAATATCTCTGGAATTAGTAGAGATATCAAAATGAAATTTGGAAGGTGAATACTGCAGTAGATTGCATATTAGTTTCCAAATTTTTTTACAGTTTTGAACTTCCTGTTTTACCGGAAGTAATGTCAATTTTAAAATTTGCAATGAAACACGCTGTATAGTATTTTAGTTTCTGATGAAACATTTTATTGCGAATACAAAAATATCGGGTTTGATATTGTTTACTTCAATACCTACCGAGATATTAACAGAAAAGTAATCAAGGAAAGGAAAAATCTAATATCCATTAAAGAAATACATAATCATAATTATTCACTAAATCTAAGTGATTTTCAAAACATTGAAACTTAACTTAAGTAAACTTAATGTATTAGATGTTCAAACTGAGCACCGTTTACTTCTTGAAAATAAGCAAGTCGGTTTTTAAATTCTCTAGTAACATTAGCTATTACTTCTGGTGTAATTTTCTGGATGCCTTGAGTTATTCTTGCAGCTAATTCTTGCAAATTATTTGGTCTATCAACATACACCTTAGACTTTAAGTAACCCCACAGAAAATAGTCTAGTGGATTAAGGTCGGGACTTCGTCGACCCTTTCTTCCAACCCATCTGTGATGAAACGTCCTATCTAAATGATCTCGAACAATGCGAGTGTAATGGGGTAGTGCTCCATCCTGCTGAAACCAAATATTATTTGGGTAATTGTCCATTTACCTCCAATGCCGGAATAACTTGTGTCTAAAAGAGCTGTAAATACCTATCGCCGTTTAAAGTTTCTTGTAGGAAGAAGGGTCCCACGATTCTGTTGTTATAAATGCCGGCCCAAACGTTTTGGGGATGTTGTGTATGAGCCTTTTGTACCGAATTAGTATTACTTTGCGACCAGTAGCGGCAGTTAGGTCGATTAACCGTACCATTTAAACAAAATATAGCCTTGTCTGAAAACACCACATTTCTTATAAAATTATTATCATGGTTACAAATAACCATCATCGTTTCACAAAATTTCAAAAGTCTGTCGAAATCGTCTTCGGAGAGTTCTTGAACGAGGCGAATTTTGTATGGATGATATTTTTCTCGCCTTAATATCCTTCCTACTGAATGACGGCTAATTCCATGCATATTTGAGAGGTCGGTAGTAGATAAGTGAGGATTTTCTTCCAAAGATATAGCAACATTTTGAGCTACACCTTCATTACTTGCACTTTTTCACCGTCCACTTTTTGGTAAATTGCTAACTGTTCCACTTGTGTCGTAGCTGTGACGGTATAATGCCACCGATTGGCCAATAGAAATAAAAATCCTTACCGAGCGGTTTGTTTATATCGGGCGTAAATGAAATCTGAACCGACTTTAGCTATCATCGAATTTTTCCTTTCCTTAGTTACTTTTCTGTTAATATCGCGGTAGGTATTGAAGTAAACAATATCACACCCGATATTTTTGTATTTGCAATAAAATTTTTCATCAGAAACTAAAATACTATACAGGGTGTTTCATTGCAAATTTTAAAATCGACATTACTTCCGGTAAAACAGGAAGTTCAAAATGTAAAAAAATGGAAACAAATATGCAATCTACTGCAGTATCCACCTTCCACATTTCATTTTGATATCTCTAATAATTCCAGAGATATTTACTTGGTTCCACACATTTGCCCATCACTGTATATGGTGAAAGCAATTTATTTAAATCTAGTTTAAAATACAACACAATCAATTATTTTGTTACTAAATAAAATTTGATGAAAAATATGACTAGGATACTGAATAAATACAGTAATGAAAATTTTCAACCAATCCAATTCTCGACCAAAACCTATAGAAAAGTAATTCCCCCATTAAGAATATTAAACATTTAATTTCCCAAAAGAAATAATTTAATTATAAATAACAAATAAATTTGATATAGCTCTATCATAATAAAAACATTATATATAAAAAAACAGAAAGGAGTACTTACCTGAGTTAGCTCCACTAAAACCTATGTCCGGTCTTTCGCTCGTTTTATAGTAAATTTGTATCTTTGTTGTCGTTGTTAATACGCGCTCAAAATATTATACATTTGATGATTTATTGAAAACACCATAAAAATATAAATATATTTGATTTGTATTTTTAATATAATTTGTTGAAAATTTAATAAAAACACTTGTTTAAATTTGACATGTTTGGTCAAGTATAAAAAATCTTATTATTCTATAAGTTTAAATAATTTGGAGAAATTTACTAAATATCAAGGGTTGTTCCAATTTGGGGTTAATTTTTAAATTTGCCGCCATTTGTTTTAATTGTACTAGAATATCATATACTTAGATCATGTAAACAAAGGAATTTGCTCTGGCCCGCTATTTTGTAACTTTCTTTGTGTCTTTGTCTTTATGTGTGTGGTATAAAGTGCTTGCGAGTGAACATATTTTAGTCTATAAATACTTAGAGCATTTACTTTCTAGAGATAGCCTGCAGTGCACAAATGTCGTGGTCAGACTAAGGAGAGAGGGGGCAATAGAGAGGGCAAGAGGCTATTTCACTCGGTTGGGAGCTGCTTCCAATAAAGCAAGTTGTTCATTGGCTGCGTCTACCAACCATCCACCCACTAAGTGAAATAGCCTCTTACTGTCACTATTGCCCTCTCTTTCTAGCGTTGCCACGATTTTATGCTTGACAGGCTATATCTAGATGGTAAATGATCTAAGTATAAATATGATATACATTAAAACGTGTTATGTCCCCGGATGTACGGACAGGATTAATAAACGTTACCGGTTTCCCCTTTCCCCTCTGTAAATGAAGTTAACATGTTTCGGTTAAATAAAATTAATAATCCAACTTTAATGCTATTGGATATTACCAATATTTAAGGTTCATATAGAATATGTGGAGTTCAATTTGAGGAAAAATTTATATTCTCAGATAGGGCTGAAACGAGACTCTTTATCTGTCAGGTAACATTGTAGTTTAACTCGAAAAAAAACATCTGACACCAAAAGCAAGGTATTTTTATAAGAAAATTGGTCATTGGACAAAATAAAATTAAATCCTACAAGTCAGGACTCCAACATGCTGAACAGGTAGCTGAATCTATAAAAAAATATTAAATAGGGTCAACAAACTAACATGCAATTTTATTCTGTGTCAGATCAGAAACCAAATAAAGAACCCACATGGAAGGCAAGTGGTTATGGATACAATTGTTGTCAAAAAAATTCAGTTTTCCCTCAAAAAACACCATCTGGAAACTACTGAATAGAATCTCTATCAAAGAAAATGAATGTTCGAATGTGTACACAAGTTTTCAGCTGTAGGCAGTTTAATGGAATAGATTTCAAAATTAGTAAGTTTTTAATATTTTGTCCTCTTTGTCAAAATTAATATGTATCTTCTGTTTTCAGAAATTGAGGACAAACATAATTTGCCCAAAGAAGCAGCAGATACAGTAAAATTGATTTAATTTTTGAATAGCAATTTTGACAGCTGCAATTCTCATACGAGCACCTATCAACAAGCCCATGAAAGGAGCATTATCTTCAACTTCAGGCCATGAAGAATTTTGGAAGGAGCAAATTAAAATTTTAAAAAGTATGAGATTCTTAAATCAAAAGAAGCAATTTTTTGTGCTTCCTTCTATAAAGAATGTTATAATTACTTTGGAAGGTTTTATTTATTTAAAGAAAAAGATTTTAAATACAAACAAAAAAATATTTTTCTGATTTGTTGGGAATAACAACACAATTGCTCAAAAGTCTGTATATTTCAAAGATACCAAAGATTTCAGGGTCTAAATCAGACTCCATTTAGATTTAGATTTCTTTATTTGTATATATATTTGTAATGGCTATAAAAATTAATACAACTGAATAAGAAAATTAAAAAATATATTCTTATTCAGTTGTGTTAAATTTTATGTGAAAAATGTGTCTGATTTAGACCCTGGACAATTTGAAATATACAAACTTTCCAGTAGTGTTATTCCCATAAAAACAAAAAAAATCAAACTAGAGGTGCAACAACTATTTTTCAGATAACAATATCCTTAATTAGTTGCTCTCAGGGTTATAAATGTTTACTTCATCATTGACTATATATGCTATAAAAGAACTACTTTCCATTTCCTTAACTATTATACCATATCATAATTCAGGTTAGGAATTGTATTAAATATTGTAGGAAAAATGTATAAATATATGAAATAATAGAGCACAGTAATTTATCAGTAATCTGTATTTTATCTATAGTTTCTGTCATATTATCAAATTTTACTACATGTCCAGACTTGGTAAGCATTTCTGATAGTGGTACAATGAGAAATTTTGACACAATCTATTAACCATATACACCTTTCTCAAAATAGCCGAACACCTAATAGTTTGTCATCTAGAGTGTATGTTCTAGCTTGTATTGCTTTTGTTTGGTATGGATATGGACTGTTACAATTGACTCGTGTCTTTATTATTTTTACTAATATATCCACAAGTTATAGGTATCTGTTCACATCGCTCTCTATCACATATACCACATGGTCCGTAAAGAGATATTTCTGAATCATTTATTTAGATGTGAAAAAAATTACCCGATGGTGGATTTGAAAAAATGTGAATACAGTGCTACCCATCGCATACCAAAAGAGCAGATGGAAGAACACTATGAAATATGTGACGACAAAAAAAGAATAGAGATAATGTTAAACAATATTTAGCGCATGTAAATATTTTTGTACAAATAAATAAATTATTTTTACGTTACATTTTAATATTTATTAGACACCTATCCAATTTTTTTATACATATAACCACAAATTTTTTGTCTAGTTATATTAGTTTTGAAGCATCTCCTGCCAAAGAATTAATTTGAATTCTAGTTTCGAAATGTTTTCCGTTGGTTGATCATCAGTTATTCTGATAATTAAGAGGTGTTTTGAAAATAAAATAGGTAATCAAATAAAAGCTTTTCGTTGGAAAAAACCTTCGGGCAACCGAAAAATTTCATTCCGTGATTATGTTTCTCCTATCTTTGGAAATTGTCATGTAATTTTTAACTTGAAAAGCAATGTATAAATGAATGAATTTTAACATCTAAATTTACATGTAAATATACCTACTACTCTTTTATAACTTTCTGAAATTGTTGACCGAAGGAAAAGTTAAATAATATAAATTGGCGAAGATTTATTTAAACATTATTCGAATCTATACTTTTAACCAACAAAGTTACTCGAACCAAAAATAAACCACTTGCAAGAAGTCGTCGTACTCAAGCACTGTCCATATAACAAACACCACATGGTCCGTAAAGAGATATTTCTGAAGCATTTATTTAGATGTGAGAAAAATTACCCGATGGTGGATTTGAAAAAATGTGAATACAATGCTACCCATCGCATACCAAAAGAGCAGATGGAAGAACACTATAAAATATGTGACAACAAAAAAAGAATAGAGATAATGTTAAACAATATTTAGCGCACCTAAATATTTTTGTACAAATAAATAAATTATTTTTAACGTTACATTTTAATATTTATTAGACACCTATCCAGTTTTTTTACATATACCACAAAATGTTTTGTCTACTTATATTAGTTTTGAAGCGTCCTTAATTTGGATTCTAGTTTCGAAATGTTTTCCGTTGGTTGTTAATTTAAGTTGACTTACAATAAATATTATTTCAAGTAATTCTTTACACAATAAAACAGTAAATTTATATCATAAATAAAAATGTGTTATTAAAATAATAATTCAGCTAAACAAAAAAAATCTTTTTTCTCGAATGTAACAGCCTTGGAAAAAAAGTTGTCGAGTTAAATTATACATTTTTTTGGTGGGTAAATATTTAAACAAATTAAAACCATTTTTATACGAATACTGGCCCTCTTCGATTAGTCTACATGTTGAGCTATGATCACAATCACATTTATTTAAAAATCCAACACCCATGGAGTTTTCGAAATTTAATGCAATCATAATAATATTTTCCACATCATATATATTGTTATGATTGCAATTTGTGAATATTATTTCAAAATGTTTATTATTAATGGCGTGATTTAATAATAATGAATAATACATTTTGTAATCTTCTACAATTGATTTAAAGAGTTCTTCAAATATTTGTTTGTATGTAAATATTTTTATGTCATTATTTTCATTTAAATTATATTGTTTTAAAAAATTAATCATTTTTCTAGACGAGTTTCTTTGCAAATTAGTTTTAGTTTTGCATGTACTTCTTTATATTCGGGAAAATTTAAAGCTGTTTGTATAATTTTTGATTCCTCTTAAATAACAAGGTCTTTTGCTGGCTCCATATATTTCAACTCAACAATTTTTAACATATTCATGCCCAATAATAAATATTCTTCGTATAAAATTTGTTTCTCCATTTTAAAGGAAATGATTGTCGCATTTAAAAAACTTTATGTTCAGATTTAGCTTAGGAGTCGTTATATATGCATATAAAATTGGGAGGGGTGTCATGATAGTAAATCCACGAACGTATATGAGCAAGGACAAATACTTTTACATCTAAAGTTATTACGTTTTTATTATAGCTGTTTAACTAACGTGATTTGTTTTAGTCGATATGTCATTAAAGCGAAAACGCAGTTCTCTGTAGATTTCTCGGAAGAAATGGACAAGTGTGATGATATCTGGTTAGCATTAACAAATTTTGCAACAAGTTTATTTGAAAACTCAACTGGGCATATGGAAATAACACATCCATTAAAAATGACCAGCCATCCGTTGTATGTAATCAATCCACAGCCGAAAAATGTTATTTCTACAAAGCTAAATAAAACAGAATCTCAACAATTAGTATCCCAATATGTTTGTAGACCATCACCAACTGGAAAAAATGAACAAATTGATAGACAAGATGTCAAAAGGCTTGCCAAGGGGCATCATGATTTACGAATAGTGGAAGAAAAAGAAATGCAAAAGTTGATTGAACTGGTATCTGATTGCCCCGGCTACCAACTTACACCAAGAAAAACGTTAAGTCATTTATTAACAAAGGTTTATAAAGACGTAGTAGTAGAAGTGCAGAAACGAGTGCGTATGATTGTCGCTGAGTGTTGGTGGTTGGACTTCCAGAAAAAATGAAAACGCTATTATAGCCCACTTTATAAATGACGAGACTAAACTTCAGTCCGTATTACTAACTTGTATAAATTATAATGATCGGCATGTTGGTAAAAAATTATGCACTTATTTGACGGGGTGGTATATTGTCTATAAAGTTTCTGCTGTCGTTGGCTACAATGTTGCAAATACCATATTTACTGCTGGCCATCGATCGGGTGTTTTGCTCAGTCTCTAAATATTGTTGTGCAACCGGCGACTAAACAAATATCTGATGTTTTAGTTAAAGTTAGAAGAATTGTGGAGTTTTTTAATCGCAGTACATATGGCAAAAAAAATTAATTGAAACCCAACAACTAATGAATTTACCGGTGTTTAAGCTCAAGCAGGATATCCAAATTGGCTGGAGTCTAACTTTTGATATGCTTCAGCGAATAATACAGATAAAAAATGCAGTGATCTGCACTCTTGATCTTCTACGCACCGATCTACTTATATGTGAAGAGGACTGGAAAATAATCGAAAATGTCTTGCCTTTACTTAGACCGTTCTATGAAGTCACCGTAGAAATAAGTACAGAAAAACATATGACTATATCAAAAGTGATTGTCTTTTGTAATTTACTTAAAAGATTTCTTCAAAATTATATCCCCAACGATGAAAAAATAGTCGCCGTACATTCAATTTTGAAGAAAGGCATTTTAGAGATATAGAGAATAATATGTTGTAGGCCGAAAGTACAATTCTAGACCCCGATTTAGAAGGGATTTATAAATAAACATGCTTTAGAAACTGCAACACAAAGTCTTAGAAAAGAAATTGAACTCAATTACTTGATAAGCAAAATTGAAAAGCTTCGATATCTCTTCCCGGCCATGCACCCGCAACTAGTTCTGGAAACATTGAAAGAGGTAATATAAAATATAGTATATTGGAGGAACATGATCAAGAAATTAACAAAATTATTAATTCAGACAACCGAGTTGCGGGTGGCATTGGTGAACTCGACGAGTATCTCAACAAAAAATATTTGGATCGAAAAGAGGATCCGCTGCTGTGGTAGCACGACCGGCGTTGGTTATATCCTAATCTATATGCACATGCCTTAAAGGGATTTTGCATAGTAGCGACATCAGTTCCCAGTAAACGCGTTTTTTTTCGACGACAAAAGAAATGTTTAATGAACGTCAAATGTCGATAAATAAAATTTTAAAAATGATATTTTTGAATAACAATTGGTAAATTTTTGTTTGTTAAAAGACTGAATAACTTATATGATATATAGGTACGAACAGATTTGTTATTGCTTTAGTTTTCTTTATAGAATAGATAATTTTGTTTGCCCAAAAAATGTTACTTTTGTTTGTAATTTACAGTTGAATCAAAGTGATATGCTTAAATGTAATTTTTTTATTTACCGGTGAATGTTGGATAAGTGATAGATTTCGATAAGTTCAAAATATTTTATAATTGGGACACGAAGAGTTAATATAATTTACAATTATAATCAAAAACATTAATTCGGCAGATGTCTACTCAATAAGGTAATTCTGTAAATATTTGAAGTGTTTATTTTAGGAGATTTCAAATTGTCATATAATTTTTAACTTAAAAACAATGTATTAATGATTAAATATAAACATCTAAATCTACATGTAAAGATACCATGTTGCAGATTTTTAAAATAATATAACTCGAAGTAGAATGGACTTGTCGAACAACATCATTGTAATAACGTGGGGACATCATATGCGAGATTCGCTAATTACTACATTGATATATACATCCGAAAGCATTTCCTGTTCCCATTTTCCCAAGCTCAGAAACTGAAACATCCAACTCCATTGCCTTATCCTCCCTGAAACTCGTGCTAATGTAGTTTTCATTCCCAGCTCCCCTGCCATCCACCCCCTTGGAATTACCTAAGGTCCTCACGATAATGCAGTTTTCCTTCTGCGCAATCGTTGTCTTTTTAGAATCGATGACATGCGTTATAAATCCCATTGCGTTTAATTTATAGCGAATTATATATTATTTTCTTCTTTTTATTAGAAGCTGTTTTTGGACGAATTGTAGATTGTCGAGGTTGTTTTTAGGATTTTTTTTTAAACAGATACGGTGGGTCCAGGTTTTTTGAAAAGAGTTGTGTCAGATCCCGGTATCTTTATTGGTTTGTTTCTTCGACGCGGTGGTATGATTATGTGTGATAAAATAATAGCTTTTGGACTTTTGGACGGTTCTTGATCTATGTCGAGAATTGGCATACTACGTTTTCCTGGGTTGGATTTCTCTTTATGTTTTTCTCTTGCTCTCGTAAGTTTTCTCCTCCTCGCGGATGAGGGCTTCTTTAACATTTTCGGTTATTGTTCGATAGACAGTAACTTTTTTCAAAGCCTGCTCGGCGAATTCCCACAATTTATCAAACTTTTATGTAAATTCTGTGTTGAAATTGGTTTGCTTTGCCAAGAGGGAAAATCCTCTTTATCTAAGGAAAATCGTATAATGAATACATTTAATTTTTAGGTATTTATAAGATTATTGTGAGAATTTACTTATTCAAAAAATAATTATTGATCCGTTCCGGATTACAGGGATTGTGAAAGTACTATAAGTAGGTATTTTATCCATGTACCTGTCATATGAAAACAAAACACCCCTGTTGTATGTAATCAATTTAGATCGGAATCGAAAAATATTATTCCAAATGAATCCCAACAATTAGTTTATAAATCATCACTAAGGGAAAAAACAAATCGATAGACAAGTTTTCAAATGCTTGTCGGCGCCTCATGAGTTACAAGTCGTGGAAGAAAAAAGAATGTGAAAATTAGTTGAACTGGTATCTTATTGTTCCGGCTACTAATCCCCCTAGAAAAACCTTATCAAAACATTTATTAACAAATGTTTATAATAACAATAACCGAAGTACACAAACAAGGGTACATGGCTTTAACAGACCTAAAATTACTGCAGAGATTTTTACAAAAGAACGATGTCTACAACACGGAATATTGATGATTTATTATGAAATATATGCAACAGGAAAACAAATACTTCTATATCAAATTAATATGCAGAAAATAGTTACAAAACATATGTCCGGTTTAACTATGAAAATAGAACAGTTATTACAATTAAAGAGCTTTGATGTAACCTGTAGGAATGAATCATAATATATAATTGTGTTTCTTTTGTTTGTCTGAAAAATGTAATTTGCTAATTTACCGAATTTAATTTTCCGTCTTTACATCATGTATATCACATGTAATTTGATTGTGTCTATAGAGAATATAGTGATTTGTCACAAAATATAGAAATAACTCAAGGAAAGATATAACTAACTGAACATAAATAAAAAAAATACACATTTTAAAGATTTTACTTTAATAACCGACCAAAATAATTTTTAGTAATAACTGTCGATTTGTTTCATATAAATAAAAATTACACCTAAGAATTGGTGTAGGAAAATTTTAAAATCAGGTTTTGTTAAATAATATTGTAATAAATCACAAAATCGAAAAAGATTATATCAGTTAAACTTACAAAATATATGACTGCCGTAGCGGGTTTTGAACTTGGTTACTATAGCCTCAACGCAGTGTCCTGGGGCCCCATTCTCGAACTATTCGACAGAGTTCCCTAGTGAAAACCCGTTTAAGGACAATCTACCTAGAGCTGGGTGGTATAAAGCTTGTATGAAACGAAACCCGGAATTAACACCGCGTAAATCCGAAGGAGTATCTGCTGCATCGTCTGCCATCAGTGAGCAAGATATTGGGAAGTGGTTTGATAGCATACATTCATACTTAAATGAAAAAAAGATATAATGATGTTCTTGAACACCCAGAAAGACTGTTCAATGCCGATGAGACAAATTTTGAACTCTACCCACAAAACAAAAGAGTAATAGCACCCAAGGGTGTAAAAAAACGTGTACGAGGTAGATGTAGGCAGAGCAAAGACAATCCTTACTGTGTTATCTTGTTTCAGTGCAGCAGGAAGTTATATACCACCTTTGATAATATATCCAGGTAAACAGCTGCGCAAGGAAATAGGTGATTCCATTCCAGAAGGATTTTCATTTACTACTAGTGATATAGGTTGGATGAAATCTGAAATATTTTACGAATATGTTGCCAACAGTTTTTACTCCCATTTGAAAAACATAGGCATTCAATTTCTAGTAATACTCTTCATCGACAGACATAAAACACACCTTAACAGGAAATTGAGTGACCTTTGTACTAATTTAGGAATAATTCTTATTGCACTTTATCCAAATGCAACCCGTATTTTACAACCCGCTGATGTCTCAACATTTAAGCCATTAAAAGATGGTTGGAGAAAAGGAGTTATTGAATGTCGTAGACATCATCCGACTAAGGAGTTAACCAAACAGGAGTTTTCAGGACTATTAAAAGTTATAATAGAAAAATCGGTTCGCCCAGAAATAATCATAAATGGTTTTAAAACATGCAGATTGTATCCTTGGAATTACAACTCAATAGATTTTAGCAAGTGTTTGAGAAAAAAGAATGTAAGTTCTATCATCACTCCCCAAACTAGTGATGAAAATGTCCTAAAGTTCGGCAAGTTTAAAGAGATTGTTGGTCCAAATAAAGTAAATTTATTTATGAAATGTAGAATTTGAAACAGAACAATGTAGAATTTTACACCAATTATGGAAAGAATTTCAAAACATAAATACTGAAGAAATGCCCAAAGAAGTGATAAATTAACTAAAATCTCTCAAAGAAAATGTACAAATAGAAGAAAGAAAACTCAAGTTCTAGAGTAGTACAGCGGTAGAATTGATGTAATTAACATCACTGTGGAATACCAAAACGAGGACTTTCTACCTGAACGTAAATCAAATTTCTTAAAGAGTTCAGCAAGTACATTTGCTAATATGTCTCGGGAAGATGTTTTAAGTGCACCTATTGTTATAGAAAAGGATGAGATTTGGCATGAAATTACCATAGATATTCCTAATAAAATTAAAATAGATAATAATAATAAAACTGTAATAGATAATTATAAAGAAATTATTAAAGATAATCAGGACAATGAGATTAATATTATTCATGTATCTAATAAAAGCACTCTGGATCAGTATTTACAGAATACACCAGTAAGAAAAGGAAAGAAAACTACTAAAAAATCATCTTATATATTGTCTTCAACATCTTGGAAACAATTTCATGATTAAAAGGAAACAAACTGAGTTAGAAGAAAAAGAAAATAGGAAAAATGAAAGAGAATTTAAAAAGTAGTCATAGAACACGCTGCTCTTGAAAAAATATCAAAACGGAAACAGAAAAATAATATGGGATCAAAAAAAAATTAGGCTTAACAAAAACTCTAGAGCATTACCGAAAAAACCACAGGAAGTCTTACAACTAGTGCCAACAGAAGAAAATATGTTTGCAGCAGAATGAAAATTAGCTACTGTTGATAATTTTAGATTTCCCAGTATCGAAACAGATATACCTGAATTTGAGAACAATGCGGACGCACCTTTATTTAACGAAAAGAAACCCACCATTAATATATTATCTCAACATATCTGGCAACCATCGAGGGAAGAAGGAGTACGTTAGAAGACTACAGATTGAAGAAGTAAATAGCGAAAGTGGCAAACAAATAAATCTTCACAACGTCGTAAATTTAATAACTAATGATAATGAGCTACTTTCCAAACACTCAAGTGGAGAAGTCTAAAGAGTAAATGCAACACTCATGTAGGTTTGTTGGAGGTAGCCTGCAATAGGCTTTTTCATATTAGCAAATTTTTTGTTCCTATGCATCATTTTTTCGAGCATTGAAAAAAAATACAGAAGTTGACGCATGCCCACTAAAAATTTTCGGATATGAAAAGATTTATGCACAAATATCGTGCCAAAGCTGGAAAGAGAAAGCAATGAAAGGGTAAGAGGCTATTTTACTCGATTGGGAGCTGCATCGAATGAATGAACTATGTGCAGTGTGTAGTTTATTGACTATACGTTTCACAAGGGAAGAGGACAAGAAAGTTGAATTTGAGAGAAAAGTAAGCTACTCTAATATAAAACAATCTGAATTCTTCCAAATACTCTGCAGAAATTTAGAGTAAATGAATTATTTTACTCGTTCATTTGGGGTTTTCTCTACTCAGGTTTTTTTGCTGCTAGCGATAAGTACTTAAAAATTGTACTAAGGCAATTTTGTAAAATTGCCCAAATTACTAGCTATTCGAATAGAAGTTGTGATTTGTATTTTGTGTGATATTTATGTGTTTAGACACTTATCAACTCCAACTCTGGAGTAGTCAATTGCTTTTGACAAACAAGAAAGTGAAAGTTTTAGTGTAACTACAGCTTAAATTTAAAAGATACATATCGGATTATATCATTACAGTATTAATATGTAATTTGATATAGTTGTTGTGGCTTACTAAAATGTCAGATAACACATTTAAGTGATTGAAATGTTCTTTGGATATTTGAATTTAAAGTACCCTTGTCACAATTAGCATTGCTAACAAAACAATAAGATAATTTAAAAGATAACATTCGTTTGAAGTGCAATTAATTTCAATCATGAACTTAAAAATAATTTGCATGATTTAATTTTAAGAAATAAAAACTGCGTTGTTTATTTTAATTCCCCAAGATTTTGAATTGACTTGTTTTTATAATTTTGTATTGACATCAACAATTTCTTTTATTACTCAACTGTTTTTCAAAAATCAAGTTGAAAAGAAAAAAATCTTTATTTTTACTGAAGTTTATTCAAAAGTGAATGAATAAGTTCAGAAACGCTAAAAAAGTTTTTGACACAGATTCCAGTGATTCTGAAACAGAATTAAATCTTTCTTATTTCCAAGAACAAATAACAAAAATCATGAGCCAACCAGCTGAGCAACCCCCACAAACCTTACAAACTTCCCAAGTCACAACTGACATCAATTTAATCAAATACTTTGCCGAATTCATCCCCGAATTCAATGGAAACCCCTTGGAGTTGCGACAATACATTGCTCAAGTTGAAAGCATGTTCAGTGAATTCTCCGACACAACTCACAAATTTGTCTTTGCCCACGCACGTCAAAAATTAAAAGGTGCTGCAAAAATAACTTGTGCTGGAAGAACAGAATTAAATACATGGGATACTCTAAAAGCCAGATTAATTTCCCTTTACTCATGCACTGATACTTTAGAAACCCTTGAAACGAAACCAAATCAAGCTTACCCCAAACCCAACGAAACTCTTCTCAACTTTGCCTCAAGATTACAACACATTCGTTCTCAAATCATTGATAAAATACATTTATCAGAACCAGACTTAAACCGACAAATTTTAAAAATTCAAATTTATGATAATCTCTTAGCCTTTATTTCATTTTATGGACTACCCCAAACAATCATTTGTGATAACGGTACTGAATTTAAAAATCACCTGATTGTTGATTTCTGTAACCTCCATAAAATAAAAATATATTTCACTACCCCAGAAAATTTTAATTCTAATTCCACGGTAGAAAGACTTCATTCAACTCTTTTAGACGATTTAAGATGTCTCAGAAAAGAGAATCTTCAAAAACAACGAAATTCTCACTGCCAAAAAATAAATTTACCAGAAATTGAAGAAAATGTTGCCCTCAATCACGTTCAACTTCATCGAGTCAAGTTAGATGAAATTTCAGACATACGCAAGATGTCCTACGACATTCAACCCCTGTACATCAACCCTTTGGACTACAGCAGCCACCCTTTAGATAGTAAGGTTGTAAGTGTATGATAAAAATTACACAGCGATGGGCAAATGTGTGGAACCAAGCAAATATCTCTGGAATTAGTAGAGATATCAAAATGAAATTTGGAAGGTGAATACTGCAGTAGATTGCATATTAGTTTCCAAATTTTTTTACAGTTTTGAACTTCCTGTTTTACCGGAAGTAATGTCAATTTTAAAATTTGCAATGAAACACGCTGTATAGTATTTTAGTTTCTGATGAAACATTTTATTGCGAATACAAAAATATCGGGTTTGATATTGTTTACTTCAATACCTACCGAGATATTAACAGAAAAGTAATCAAGGAAAGGAAAAATCTAAGATCCATTAAAGAAATACATAATCATAATTATTCACTAAATCTAAGTGATTTTCAAAACATTGAAACTTAACTTAAGTAAACTTAATGTATTAGATGTTCAAACTGAGCACCGTTTACTTCTTGACAATAAGCAAGTCGGTTTTTAAATTCTCTAGTAACATTAGCTATTACCTCTGGTGTAATTTTCTGGATGCCTTAAGTTATTCTTGCAGCTAATTCTTGCAAATTATTTGGTCTATCAACATACACCTTAGACTTTAAGTAACCCCACAGAAAATAGTCTAGTGGATTAAGGTCGGGACTTCGTCGACCCTTTCTTCCAACCCATCTGTGATGAAACGTCCTATCTAAATGATCTCGAACAATGCGAGTGTAATGGGGTAGTGCTCCATCCTGCTGAAACCAAATATTATTTGGGTAATTGTCCATTTACCTCCAATGCCGGAATAACTTGTGTCTAAAAGAGCTGTAAATACCTATCGCCGTTTAAAGTTTCTTGTAGGAAGAAGGGTCCCACGATTCTGTTGTTATAAATGCCGGCCCAAACGTTTTGGGGATGTTGTGTATGAGCCTTTTGTACCGAATTAGTATTACTTTGCGACCAGTAGCGGCAGTTAGGTCGATTAACCGTACCATTTAAACAAAATATAGCCTTGTCTGAAAACACCACATTTCTTATAAAATTATTATCATGGTTACAAATAACCATCATCGTTTCACAAAATTTCAAAAGTCTGTCGAAATCGTCTTCGGAGAGTTCTTGAACGAGGCGAATTTTGTATGGATGATATTTGTCTCGCCTTAATATCCTTCCTACTGAATGACGGCTAATTCCATGCATATTTGAGAGGTCGGTAGTAGATAAGTGAGGATTTTCTTCCAAAGATATAGCAACATTTTGAGCTACACCTTCATTACTTGCACTTTTTCACCGTCCACTTTTTGGTAAATTGCTAACTGTTCCACTTGTGTCGTAGCTGTGACGGTATAATGCCACCGATTGGCCAATAGAAATAAAAATCCTTACCGAGCGGTTTGTTTATATCGGGCGTAAATGAAATCTGGACCGACTTTAGCTATCATCGAATTTTTCCTTTCCTTAGTTACTTTTCTGTTAATATCGCGGTAGGTATTGAAGTAAACAATATCACACCCGATATTTTTGTATTTGCAATAAAATTTTTCATCAGAAACTAAAATACTATACAGGGTGTTTCATTGCAAATTTTAAAATCGACATTACTTCCGGTAAAACAGGAAGTTCAAAATGTAAAAAAATGGAAACAAATATGCAATCTACTGCAGTATCCACCTTCCACATTTCATTTTGATATCTCTAATAATTCCAGAGATATTTACTTGGTTCCACACATTTGCCCATCACTGTATATGGTGAAAGCAATTTATTTAAATCTAGTTTAAAATACAACACAATCAATTATTTTGTTATTAAATAAAATTTGATGAAAAATATGACTAGGATACTGAATAAATACAGTAATGAAAATTTTCAACCAATCCAATTCTCGACCAAAACCTATAGAAAAGTAATTCCCCCATTAAGAATATTAAACATTTAATTTCCCAAAAGAAATAATTTAATTATAAATAACAAATAAAATTTGATATAGCTCTATCATAATAAAAACATTATATATAAAAAAACAGAAAGGAGTACTTACCTGAGTTAGCTCCACTAAAACCTATGTCCGGTCTTTCGCTCGTTTTATAGTAAATTTGTATCTTTGTTGTCGTTGTTAATACACTTATTGCCTCATTTCCTTCTTTGTTGTAATTTGAATTTTTTTGGTCCAGTCATTTAATGTTTCATCTGCGAAAAAAATTGCTAGTGAGCTGAATTTTTGTATATCTCAAAGTACAACTTGATAAAAATGAATTTTTAAGAAAAGAAGTAGAATTCTTAGGACATATCCTAACACCATCAGGATTAAAGCCTAACCCAAAGAAAATTGAAGCCATCAAAAAATTCCCAATCCCTAAAACTCACCGAGAAATCAAAAGTTTCTTAGGATTGATTGGATATTACCGAAAATTTATCAAAAATTTTGCGAAAATAGTCAAACCCCTTACGCAAAAATTAAAGAAAGGAGAAAAAATAATCATAGACGAAGAATTCATAAAAACTTTTAATTACTGTAAAACACTTTTATGTAATGAACCAATTTTAGCTTATTCAGATTTTTCTAAAGAATTTCAACTCACAACAGATAGTTCTAACTTTGCATTATGAGCTTATTTATCTCAAGACGGACACCTCATATGTTATGCCTCACGAACTTTGAACCCAGCTGAAATTAATTATTTAACAATAGAAAATGGACTACTTGCTATTGTTTGGGCATGTCGTTACTTTAGACCATATTTGGTTAACCAAAAGTTTACAGCCTTTTGTGACCTTAAACCTTTAGAATGGTTATTCTCCCTCAAAACCCATAATTCTAAACTTCACAGATGGAGACTAGAATTAGAAGAATTTGATTTTAAAATAAAATACAAAAAAGGAAAAGAAAATCAAGCTGCAGACGCATTATCCAGAGTAATTCTAAACATGAATGCCATTGGCGATGAAAATCAATCAATAATAGCAAATCAAGGAGACGAAGACATACATCAGCAAATTTTGGACTTAGTATAAGAAGAGAATCGACAAATTAATGAAGAAGCTACAAATCAAGAGAGTGTAACACGACAAACCCTCAATTTATTTACTTCACCCCCTCCTACTCCAAATATTCAGCAAATTTTGGAATATAATCAAAATGATGAATTCGCTTTACAACACACTTCTCATGAAAACCCAATTTTAGAAATACGTCCAACAGAAAGACCCACAAATTCTTAAAAAAGACAGATAATAATTTTAAACAGTCCTAACGCATTAATATCTAGTATATCAGCAACAAGAATTTTTGAATATTTCAAATATACTTTAACTTTAGCTAGATCAGCAGATGAACAAAAAATAACTAACAGATTCAAACAAATTATTGCCCCTGATAAATTATATTGTCTTTACTTTTTCAATGAACATGATAAAGCCAAAATAATAACTACTTTACAGACAAATTTAACTTTCCTACATCTTGTAACATCTTTAAAGTTACTACAAGATGTAACAGACAAAGAAGAACAATAAAATTTAATAAAATATCATCACAAAGGAAAAGTTTCTCATAAAGGAATTCATGAAGTGAAAAACTCTCTTAAAAAATATTACTGGCCTACAATGGAAAATGATATAAAACTTTATATAAATACTTGCCACATTTGTCAAACATGTAAATATGAAAGACACCCTCAAAATATAAAACTTCAAATAACCATTACTCCGAAAAGACCCTTAGAAAGAATTCACATTGACACATTTTTCTGTGAAAATAAAACATTCCTGACAATAATGGACCCTTTTTCGAAATTCGGACAAGCTTTACCATTAAAAGACAAAAACTCTATTCAAATTTATGATAATCATTTGTGATAACGGTACTGAATTTAAAAATCACCTGATTGTTGATTTCTGTAAACTCCATAAAATAAACTTATATTTTACTACCCCAGGAAATTCTAATTCTAATTCCCCAGTAGAAAGACTTCATTCAACTCTTCATTCAAGATGTCTCAGAAAAGAGAATCCTCAAAAACAACGAAATTCTCACTGCCAAAAAATAAATTTACCAGAAATTGAAGAAAATGTTGCCCTCAATCACATTCAACTTCATCAAGTCAAATTAGATGAAATTTCAGAAATACACAAGATGTCCCACGACATCAACCCTTTGGACTACAACAGCCATCCTTTAGGTAGTAAGGTTGTAAGTGTATGATAAAAATTATATATGGTGAAAGCAATTTAAATAATCGAGTTTAAAATACAACAAAATCAATTATTCTGTTATTAAATAAAATTTGATGAAAAATACGACTAGGATACTGAATAAATTCAATAATGAAAATTTTCAACCAAACCAAATTTTCGACCAAAATCTATAGAAAAGTAATTCACCCATTAAGAATATTAAACATTTAATTTCCCAAAAGAAATAATTTAGTTATAAATAACAAATAAAATTTGATATAGCTCTATCATAATAAAAACATTACATATAAAAAAAAACAGAAAGGAGTACTCACCTGAGTTAGCTCCACTAAAACCTATGTCTTTCGCTCGTTTTACAGTAAATTTTTATCTTTGTTGTCGTTGTTAATACACTTATTGCCTCATTTCCTTCTTTGTTGTAATTTGAATTTTTTTGCTCCAGTCATTTAATGTTTCATCTGCGAAAAAAATTGATAGTGAGCTGAATTTTTGTATATTATTACGATGTTGAAATGAAGATTCTAATTCTAATTCCTCGGTAGAAAGACTTCATTCAATTCTTTTAGACGATTTAATATGTCTCAGAAAAGAGAATCCTCAAAAAGACACCGAGACTTTAATGAAATTCACAATTATTGGTTACAATAACTCAATTCATAGCGTAACTCAAAATACACCATTCGAAAAATTATTAGGACACACTAATATTACACCCTTTCACATTTCCGAAAAAAAAACATTATAACAGAATATGCACAAAACCATAAACTATTAGCAGACAAAATTTACGAAAAGGTAAGACATTCAATTGAACTTGACAAAAATAAAATTATTTCTAAAGAAAATGAAAACAGACATGAAACAGTTCAACCCCAACAAGATATTTAAGTTAAAACTAATCAAGGACGGTCAAAACTTAAACCCAAATTTACCAAAACACAGGTAGAAAAAGATAAAAATATAACTATAAAAACTAAATTAGGTCATATTCACAAAACTAGAATTAAAAAGAAACGACTTCTTACAGGTGTTCCTGTAAACACACCAAAAGGACAAACCAATAGCAACAAAGATGAAGAACCTCACACATCTTCTAGTGACGATTAACTTGTTAATAATCACATTCCTATCACAATCCCAAATAAATATAACCCCAATTAATAATTACGTTTATACCCAAGAACTTGGATCAACCAGATTACCTTCAACTTTTCATAAATTTATACACTATATTAACTTAACTGAATTAAACTTTGATTTGAAAAATAATGAAAATATTTTAATATTCTTACAAAAGATAATAGAAAATAAAGACTTTAAACTTTCTTTTAACATATCTTTAAAAAATATGGTATTTAAACAACTTGTCTCTCACAATATTAACCAAATTTAGAAATTAAAAATAGAATAGAAGCTTTTAGTAATTCAAGAAAACGTAGAGGACTAATAATCCCCATATTCAAAAAATATTATTCGGTACAATGGACAATGAAGACCGCGAATTTATAACTAAAACCCTAACAACTTCTTGACTACTATAATAAAACTGTTTCCACCCTTGCTTCAAATCAAAATATACTAATGAAAGAACTTGAAAAAGCAATGAATAAACTCAAAAGTTTAAATAGAGATCACAAAATAATTGCAAAGATACAAAATACATTTTCTGAACTCTAGATGAATTTAGATAAATAAAGGAATTCGTTATGACAATAGAAAATGCTATTAGTTTCGCGCACTTAAAAGAATTACACCCCGGAAAGAAATAGATGTAATTTTCTCATCAGACAAATACTCTATCTCAAAGATTCCAGAAATCATTTTCAGTTAGTATACACTCAGAAGAAAATATTATTTATTTTGTAATATATATCCCGATATTTGATGTTACACAATTTAATTATTTCCCATCAGAAATATGCCCAAAGGATACTGAATAAATACTATAATGAAAATTCAACCAAACCAAATTTTCGACCAAAACCTATACAAAAGTTAATTCCCCCATTAAGAATATTAAACATTTAATTTCCCAAAAGAAATAATTTAGTTATAACAAATAAAATTTGATATAGCTCTATCATAATAAAAACATTACATATAAAAAAAACAGAAAGGAGTACTCACCTGAGTTAGCTGCATAAAAATAAACTACTAAAACCTATGTCCGGTCTTTCGCTCGTTTTATAGCTTTGTTGTAATATGAATTTTTTTAGTCCAGTCATTTAATGTTTCATCTGCGAAAAAAATGCTAGTGAGCTGAATTTTTGTATATTATTACGACGTTGAAATGAAGATTTAAAAAATCGACATTTATATCGTGCCGGCCAAAAAAAGTTATAAAGGTCAAAAGGTGACGAAGTAGAGCGCCTAGAAAGTGACTATAATGCACTCACATACGGTATTGCATACCGTAGATCAAGGCGTACACTCTATTGTTTTTTATTCATCTTTATAAATGTCTTCAAAACTTCTATCTGATACTTGGTCGTTTCGTGAAAAATATACATATATTATAGGATTGTCGTTTCTACATCTTGTGAAGTGCTCTTCAATAAATCAATGGAAGTTCCTATAAGTCAAGAAAATTCTTATCTAATCGATTTAACAAAAGAAACTTAATTGAAATGTTTATTGAGAAGTTTGAAGAAGTTGGTATTGCTACAATACAATCACGTGATGATGCTGACGTCTTAATAGTTGAGACGGCGACTGAAAAATCAATAAATAATAGTTCAATTATCGTTGGCTAAGATAGAGATCTGTTGGTACTTCTCATAGTACATACAAATACTCGATCAACCTACATCAATTTTCTTTAAGAAACCAGGAAAAAAATATATACTGGACCGATAAAAATATTTTATTTCTTCATGACATGACCGGATGTGATACAACTTCAGCACTACTTGGGAAAGGAAAAACAAAAGTTATGAAGATATTTGAAAAAAGACACGATTTAAACAATTTTGTAGAAATATTTCAATATGAAAAGTGCTCTCGAGATGTCATTGTCAATGCTGGAACACATTTTCTACCAGAAATGTACGATGCTCCGAAATCAAAAAATTCATTACATAATTACAGATAACTAATAAGACAAAGTACAGTTGTGAAATGTCCATTAATACCACCTACTTTTTCAGCAGCTCAACAACACATTTATCGAGTGTATTATCAAATATAAACCTGGCTAGGAAAAGAATTTGATCCAGAATAGTGGGGTTAGGAGTTAAAAAAATAATACAAGCCAATAACAACTTTATTACCACCAGCACCCGATGATCTACTGAACACAATCTTTTGTAATTGTACAAAAGGGTTGTAGTAGCAAATGTGGATGCCAGTCATACTTTAACGCAGAGTCAACCAATGATGAAAACGATGAAGATGTCGATTTAAATATAGGAATAAGTCCACTCGACTTTTCCCAGCAACTGTTAATGATACAGAAGATCAAGATATCGACAATTAATGGAAAAAAATTTCTATATTAAAGTCTATTTTTTTCTGTATTTATCAGTATTCAAATAATAAATTATTTACTCGAAATAAAAAAAGGCGCCCTGCGTTCTACCTCGAAAGTGGTGAGGAAACGAGTGAATTCTCATAGTCGCTTTCTCAGCACTCTACTTTGAAAATGGTTGATTTTACCAAAAATGCAAGAGACTTTTTTGTAGAGAATTTCAAGATGAACAATGTCTATGATGACCTCTATTGACCCCCGAGGAATATCGCGAGATATTTACGAAAAACTTATTTTCGTGACTTTTATAACTTTTTGGCCGGCATGATATCAATGTCAATTTTTCACATCTTCATTACAACATCGTAATAAAGGTGTATACAAAAATTCAGATCATTAGGATTTTTTCCGCAGATGGTTTAAAATGCCTTTAACGACGGGACTATTATTGTGCATTTAATATATCGCCAATGTGCATAATTTTTCCTGGTAATTAAAATAATTATTGCATTCCCCTATATCGTTTCCGGGTCAAGAGAACTGCTTATTAAACAACTATTAACGAATGAACGCATTATGAGGGTTTAAAACGACATTAAATTTTTCCCCGTCCTAGTTTACAATTTTTTAATTTACGCATAGAAGATAAAGTGTTGCAAATTGATCATTAATTTGTTTCGTTATCCCCTATATCATTCCCGTGTCAAGAGAACTGCTTATCAAACAACTATTAACAGCAAAGTTAATGATCGTATTATGAGGGTTAAAACGACATTAAATTTTTCCCAGTGCTAGATTACATTTTTTTAATGTACGCATAGAAGATAAAGTGTTGCAAATTCCTCATTTCTTTGTTTCGTTTTCAGGTCGAATTGCCTTCGAGTATCGATAACTGCTTATCAAACAACTATTAATTGCAAAGTTAATGATCGTATTATGAGGGTTCAAAACTTAATTTTGTCTCCCATCCTAGATTTCAATTTTTTAATGTACGGCATAGAAGATAAAGTGTTGAAAATTGCTCATTTCTTTGTTTCGTTTCCAGATTTGCGTTCGAGTATTTTCCATTTAAATTTGAATCATTTTTGAAGTTTTATGTATAATTCCATTATTAGATATATTGACAATTTAGGTAAGCATCTCTTATTAATATTTAACATTTTAAATTTTTATGCAGAATTATTTCTTGTAATTTTACATGTACATTAATCTAAAAATACCCCAGTTGGACAATAACCCCTTCTGTGATTATAAAAATATTCGACGTCTTTGGTGATGGTGATTTTAGGAAATAATTTTATCCTTTAGTTGTTTTTTTTGGACATTATGGATTTGACATTACTAAAAAAGTTCCGGTCTATCTTGCATCATTATGACAGCTTCCAGAGGGTGTAAAAACATAAAATCTTCATTATTGTAACAAAAATTATAAAAAAATAATTCGCAATTTAATCCAAAAACTTTATATCTTTAGAATGACTCGTATCAAGATTGCCATTATAAAAAGATGGATAAATGGTTATAGAGTACCGATACCGTGGAAAGGACCTCTTCCAAAAGATGTGATAGCGAAAAAAAGGAAACGATATAGACCTAGTGCACAAGCCCGGGAAGAAATTAGAAAATATGAGAATGGTCGTCAAATATTGCAAACAATTAGACCAGAATTCAAATGCCAAACAGCAGCTATACAAGCTTTACAAGCAGCCTGTAGAGCCTATTTGGTAGAAATATTTCAAGATTGTAGTCTATGTGTTGCCCATGCAAATTGAACTACAGTAGTGCCCAAAGACATGGCATTGGTCATGCGCATTCGTGGGCGCATTTAAAAATGGTGTAACAAAACAGCTTTTTCGCAAAAAAATGGAAGATGAAGTAGGTCTGTACAATTTTATGAATTTACAATAACTAACATAACATTTAAATAAATTATATTTGCAAGGATGATTTTTTAATTTCAAATCGATCAAATTACTGACTTATTTTTACTAATATCCTTGATTTGCCAATTGTTTTGTTACATTTTATAATTTATTAAAATAAATATAAGCCCAGTTTAATTGGTTTCATCACATTCAATAATTATTAAATACCTACAAATCTGATTCTACATTCTACAATGACCTCTCACTTTGAAATGGTACTGTACACAAAAGAAAAAAACAGTGGTGATTTTGAATGCCCTTTACGTTAAACAAATGACACCTGGATCAGAAGTAGTTGAGGATGAATTAATATAATACAAGCCGGTAGGACAAAATTGGACACCCATACTCATTATAACGTTTAAGATTCGGGCTAAACGAACACAGATGTCAATAGACTTAAAATTTCAAATCCTCCAATGCTTTTAGTGCAAGGTAATAGTCCAAATTTATTCAATAAAGTATACTTTCATTTTCTTTTAATTATAACCATTTTAATTCTACGGCACGATTTTATGAAACTTTAAAATCCACATTTTTAAATTTACTGCGAAAATTAAAAAACCATCATTGTGATTTCACACTAATTTATAAATCATTATTTAATTTCAGTTTTAAAAATAAAAATTAATAAATTTTCACTCTTTTTCACATATGCTTTGCATATATAAAAATTCAGTAAACATGCAATATCTTCCCACTAGAACTCACATTTAATTGTTAATCATCATTGAATAAATTCATTTAAAATGAGTACTGGATATGACTAGAATATTTATAAGATAATTTACAATAACACTACTAATTTTAAATTATGATCTAGGATCTGTCACGAGGCCAAATTACATTTTGTTTTGCCAGTTAAAACAAAACTCAGCAGCTGTTTCAATATTTCTTTAGTGAGAGGAGGGGCCCATCTTTCCAAATTTTAGTTTGTTGAACAAATTGCTAAAATCACACAAACTATTAAAATATCAGCCAAATATAAGAAACTATGTATAATTGTTAATAATTTATAATAAAGGCAATATTACATTTTATTGTTTAATTCTAAAAAAAAATTCACTAACCCCAAACTCCTGTTTTTATTGACCATATATATATTGTAGTCTTCTTTCCGAATTTTAGTATGTTGAGCCTATTGCTAAAGTCATACAAACTATTAAAATTCAGTCTAATACAAGGAACTATGTTCACAAAACTTTTATTTGTAAATTTTCACAGCAATTCATTATTACAAATATGTAAATACCCAATATAATAATGTCTTCCATTTCAATGAGAGAAACATTTATTATTAATTATATAATTCAACTTATTGTTAAAAATAATATAAAACTTGAAGAATATTCATTAAATAGGTACATGGTTTTGACATTTCACTACACAGCAGATGTTTCCAATCCAGTTTTGGTAGGCAAAGGTAACATATTGTATTTCACTTAATTTTCATCAGCTGATTGTTTATTTTGTTTATGGCCGCTAAAAATAGAAAATTCTGGACCTAGAGACTATCTCAACATCACTAGACTTTACTCACCATTGTAAAGGAGTTTCCTCAAAATTTGGAGCTTTCGAAGGAACATAATTTGTTGCATTTATTCCGATCTTCTGTTACATCGATACGTTGTCGCAATTATTTTGAGGAATTAAATAGCAAAACACTCGATATGTACATTAAGATCAAAGTACCTAATAAGAGTTGCTTATGATAGATAATTGCACATATATCTTGACAGGGGCCGGGTGACCCATTGACCCATAGGTATAGTAGATTTGCTGAATGCTAATATAATCAATAATTATATAAAGAGACAAAAGTTTATATTGCATAGAGATATATTGAATAGAACATCCGAATAACTTGATTTTCGTCTAAAGCAGAAAAAATAAATGAAAATTTCAACGTGTTATGTTATTTTTACTTTCATCATTGAATAGTACCTTAATGTTTTAAAATTCATTTTGTCATTAATTTTTATTCAAACTAGAAAAATGTGTTCAAATTTATTAAATATTTAATCTATAAATTTCAAATATTATATAAAAACTGTTTACAAGCTCATTTTCCCATGTATTACATACACTTTGACTACTTATACACAGTAACGTTAAGAAAATGAAGTCGACTACGTCAATCTATAGAAAAACCTAGTTTCACAGTTTGACGGTAACTGGATCACTGAAACAGCAGAATTTATTTATCGCATTTTTGGCGAATGCGCTATCTTATAACAAAGTCGTACCTAGGAACACCACTATCAATTCTAAAGACAACTCTTTCAAATTCTTCCAACTTAATTTTTTTGTGCTACCTGTATATCTAAAAACAACAAATGTTTCTTATGTCAACTTTAATGTCATAAATCAAACTTTCAATTTGCAATTTACATTTTCAATACATATTTTTAAGCCATTGACAACGAAGTCAGAATCGACTTAGAAACGTTTGCTTTTTCCATAAAGACATAAAGAAAATAAGAACAGAGTATTTTATTTGGCACAGAACAGGTATACGGAACGAAAAAAAACGATAGCAGCGCACCAAGATCATCAGGACTGGAACTAAAACCATATAACTAGTCGTCTAAGATATTATTTATTAGGCACACTGAATTGAAATGGTTTACTATATCTGTCATTAATGTCAATTTTGTTTATATGTGATAAGTTGTTAAATTTAAATTTGAAATAGTATAATCTGAAAACTTTGTTTTATTTTAGAGAGAATTTTGAAATTAAACAAAAGATGAGATGGCCTCAGGAACGCAAATTCAGAATTCAGTTGTGATATACATAAACTTTACATTATAAAAACTAAATTTTATTTGCATTCCCAATCAGTTTTTATTCAAAAAATGTGATGTAATAAAATTAAAACTCATGGTAATGGAATACTTTGATAACAATTCATTCATATGAGAATATAATGTCAAACCAAAGTTTTCATTAGTGCATTAAAATATAGATTACATGCTCAATAATCACTTGTTCCCAGTATTTTTTTAACTGGTAAGTAAAGTTTGAACAAACATGTCAGTAATTATTAATCAATCAAAAAAAAAAAGAACAGGAATATTGTACATGATCATATTACTGTTAAAAATACATGTAAAATAAAGTACTGATCAATTCAATAATATACATTCGATGATCACAGATATGTATTTTTTTAATAAAGGTTATATATTAATGCTACAGTTGCATTGAAAAGAATCCAGTTTAAAAAAATACATTTAGGGCAATTCTCAGTTCAATTGGTGGGCAGATTTGCAGTCATGAATAAAACATAATTTAAAATGATAGTTATAATCGGATTTTCTAACATATAGATTTGTTAAAAGGTTTTGCTATCCAGGTTAATAAAAAAAAATTGGCCAATTTGCGCTGTTCCATTCAATACTATACGTTACAAAAGTTCGCGCTGTGCTGTGTCATGTCACACGCGCTATACGCGTCTCAATTTGCGCCTAGCCTTAGAAGACATATTAGTCTATCTTGTACTTAGAGGATGCACTTTCTGGAGATAGCCTGCAGTGCAGACAAATGTCGTGGTAAGACTAAGGAGGGAGAGAGTAATAGAGAGGGCAAGAGGCTATTCCACTGGGTTGGGAGCTGCTTCTAATGAAATATGTTTAGGCTGTTGTTCATTGTATGCTTCTGTTACGGTCAAACTGTGAAACTAGGTTTTTCTATAGATTTACGTACTCGACTTCATTTTCTTAACGTTACTGTGTGTAAGTAGTCAAAGTATATGTGATACATGGGAAAATGAGCTTGTAAATTGTTTTTATATAATATTTGAAATTTATATATTAAATATTTAATAATTTTAAACACATTTTTTCCAGTTTGAATAAAAATTAATTACAAGATAAATGTGAAAACATTAAGGTACTATTAAATAATGAAAGCAACAAATTATATAACACGTTGAAATTATCTACTACATAGGTTATTCTAGCCTCTATCAAAATATATGTGCAATTATTTAACATGAGAAACTGTTATTCCTTTGATCTGTACGTGTTGAGTATTTTGCTATTTAATTCCTCAAAATAATTACCTCAATGGATGGATGTTACAAATGATATAAATGCAACAAATTGTGTTTCCTCTGGAGTCACAAATTTTAAGAACAATGGTGAGTAAAGACTAGTGATGTTGAGATAATCTTTAGATCCAGAATTTGCTATTTTAGCGACCACGAATCTAAGATAAACAATCAGCTAATGAAGTCAAACAAGATTCAGATAGTGATGTTACCTTTGCAAACCAAAACTGGATTGAAAACATCTCCTGGTAAAATGTCAAAGAATATATACCCATATAATAAATTATTCAAGTATTTGATGAAATTGTAGTTGTGAGAATATTATAAACTAGTTATTACTTTCAAATACATTGTCACATATTCAATGCATCGGTAGTTTTATATCATTAGCAACAATGAGTTGTATTATATAATTAGTAATAAATATGTCCCTAATTGAAATGAATTATTATATTGGGCAAATACATATTTGTAGTAATGTATTGCTTTGAATTGTTAATTTTAAAAATGGCAATTTAGTGAACTTGATCCTTGTATTTGACTGATATTTTAATAATGTGGCTTTAGCAATAAGCTATGTTAAAATTTGGAAAGAATACTATAATTTGTGTGGTCAATAAAGGTTAGTGATACAAATAAAAAATATAAAATTTAACAGTATAGTGCAATATTGGTTTCATTTCATTTCAATCATAGTTCCTTGTATTTACCTGATATTTTAATAGTTTGTATGGGTTTAATAAGCTCAGCATACTAAAATTTGAAAAGAAGACTCCAGTCAAGTATTTTGTTGTTTAATTTCTCAAAATAATTGTGTCTCTGGGTTGATGTAACCCATAATCAGAATGTATGCTACAAAACACAATTGTGAAACCCTTTTGCAATGGTATAAAAGGATCAAGTAGAGACTTGTGATGTTGAGATGGTCTGTAGGTTTATAATTTGCTATTTTTTTTGTGACCATGAATATAAGATAAACAATCAGCTAATAAAAATAAGTAAAATTCAGATAGTGATTGATGTATCCTTGTCCATCAAAATTGTATTGAAAACATTTATTGTCTGGTGTAATTATATGAACCTTTGTACCTTACTCTATGAATAAATATTCTTTAGTAATTCCTTGTATTTGACTGATACTTTAATAGCTCATGTGGCTTTAGCAATAAGCTCAATATGTTAAAATTTGGAAAGACTACAATTTGTGTGGTCAATAAAAACAAGTTTAAGGCTAGTAAAATTTATTGGAAATAAATAAAAAATATATTAATTTAACAGTAAATACAATCTTGGCTTTGTTATAAATTATTAACAATTATATAAAATATTGAAAACGAAATCCGACAGGATTTTGAAACGTTTGGTTTTAAAATATACACAAGTTTGAACCCTGATGTGGTATTATTCCCAAGAAAATCTAAAATAAACTAGAAGATGCCACAAATAACATTCAGAAAACAATTAGAAATCAGCCAATTGTCATATATTTCAATTTTACTTTATAAATTTATATCCATTGAAAACGAAATCCGACAGGATTTTGAAACGTTTGGTTTTAAAATATACACAAGTTTGAACCCTGATGTGGTATTATTCCCAAGAAAATCTAAAATAAATTATATAATAGTAAAGTCAACATTAATCTCACTGCCGACTCATATTCTCTGATAAGTACAGGTCTATTACCCTTCACTAAAGAAAAAAACAATGAGCTGTCTGGGAATGAGAAATCTAAATTAATGTTATTTTTCCTACCTCAATCTAAAATGTTATAATTGGATTAGCTGCTGAATTCTGGCCCTTGGTCTTCTTGCACTATATTTTTGGCTACCAGGGCCTGAATTTCAACCCACATAACATGAAGTGTATGTTTAACTGTAGGTGATCACAGTTTCTGTTCTTTTGCTCCCAATGTTATAAATTTCTGTGTCACATTGGATCCTAGAATCAAATATATTAATTAGCTTTATGAATTTAAAATAATTAATATTGTTGCAAATAACTTTGCGTATTTTATATTTTGGTAGTCATTGAATATTGTTGGTAATTGGTCGGATTTCATGGGACAAAAATATGACACATTTTTTAACATTGAGTTGCTCCGTATTTAGATCATGAAAGTAAATGTTCTAAGGCTCCCTATCTTTAGTCTTCTTGTCTATGCTTTATTGTATTATCTGTGATTAAGGACGTGTGCCGTGTGCGCTTTGTTGCATTTTGTCAGTATAATATGATCTGTGAAGGAAACAATCGAACAAAACAAATGTGATGTCGGGGTTGTTGATCTTGAGCGCTCGTATCGGTTAATATTTTTTTGGACAGAGTTTTGACAATGACTTTTTGGCCCTGTTGTGATGAAAATGATATGAACATCCTAAATCAAGGTTCTTCTATTGCTTCTGCCTCCTATGATTTAGTGGATGTGCAGTTTCAAAGCAAGAGGGTTTGAACAGGACTGCTTACAATCCGGAGTTGGGGAAATGATGGAACTTGCAGTACATTAGAGCTTTGAACAATATAGGGGTAAGCATTTTAATATTAATAATATATTCCATAAGGGGAACATCTATAAATTATGTAAGACATTTTAGGGTCGGTATGTGTCTGGATTCTCCCTAATGTCTAAACATGACCAAAACGAGTGTCAAGTTGTGTTTACTGCTCATATGAAACAAAACATCTGTGAGTTAGAGTATTTAAACAATTTTAATAGTCCAACTATAACTCTCATTTTAACAATTCTCTAAAAACTTTTTTTAATCTTTCACCTCTCCGTGAAAAATTTTTGGATAATAGCATTCAACATTGAACTAAAATAACTATTATTCCTTTGACCTTGCAAAATGTAATAAATAGATGAGATAGGAAGTAATTACAAATTTTGGCACAGATTTTAAATGCAGTTTTATTTATAGAAATGTGGGAAAATCAGAATGATTGTATGCCGTGTGCATCATATGTGCCTTGTTGAAAATTTTGTGTGTAAGTGTAACTGAGTCATTCTGTGTGCAGTGTTATTTATGGATATGTGGGAGAATTTGAATGTTTCTAGCTTATGATTAAGCATGTATGCCGTGTGCATCATATGCGCCTTGCTGAAAATGTTGTGGGTAATTGAGTCATCGTGTTGCTAATCTGAATTCCCGATGATGAAACCTTTATTGTATCAATGATCTGCGAATTATGGAATGTCTTC
Source organism: Octodonta nipae (assembly GCA_034190945.1). Taxonomy (NCBI): domain Eukaryota; kingdom Metazoa; phylum Arthropoda; class Insecta; order Coleoptera; family Chrysomelidae; genus Octodonta; species Octodonta nipae. Next base: position 71,478,987 of record CM067218.1, on the reverse strand, counting down.
GATGGCACATTCCATAGAGAATATAAAAAAATGTATGAGTTAGATGTTGCGGTTTTAGTTCAATACTGGTTCAATGCAAGTATATAATTGACGAAGGACCTTTAGCGGAACAATCAATAAACACGTGCCGTCACATAAACGAACCACCAAATAAAAGTTATCACTAACCTTGTATGTCGAAGCTCTGGTGTTTTCTTGGGTCTTCTTTCTTCGGAGGCTAGCCCCATAACAGCAGGAACAGTTTCTTAGAGCTTCTTCTGGACAACACGTTACACAAAAAATAGCGGCGTAATGTTCATTGATTGAGCATACAAAAAAATGCGGGTTTAACAACAAATGATGCGCTTTTGTAAACACAAAAGAAACAAAGTGAAAGGGGTTTAGCGGTCGTTACGATCGAAGCTAATAACTCGCGAAATCTTAACACTATAACAACAAAAAGCGGCGTCTCTTCAGACGGAATCAAAAAATGTGTCCGAATAATTCGGAGCACAATACACGAAACTGCCACGCGTCCAAACAGCTAGGGAACCGAAACACGAATTAGGGGGTGGGTTTCTTACATGAGGGTGGGTGGGGGCTAAAAAACGTCAAAATTCATCTTACGTTATTTATGGATGTTCTCTAATGTCTACCTCGAAAGTGGTGAGGAAACGAGTGAATTCTCATAGTCGCTTTCTCAGCACTCTACTTTGAAAATGGTTGATTTTACCAAAAATGCAAGAGACTTTTTTGTAGAGAATTTCAAGATGAACAATGTCTATGATGACCTCTATTGACCCCCGAGGAATAACTTTTTGCCGGCATGATATCAATGTCAATTTTTCACATCTTCATTACAACATCGTAATAAAGGTGTATACAAAAATTCAGATCATTAGGATTTTTTCCGCAGATGGTTTAAAATGCCTTTAACGACGGGACTATTATTGTGCATTTAATATATCGCCAATGTGCATAATTTTTCCTGGTAATTAAAATAATTATTGCATTCCCCTATATCGTTTCCGGGTCAAGAGAACTGCTTATTAAACAACTATTAACGAATGAACGCATTATGAGGGTTTAAAACGACATTAAATTTTTCCCCGTCCTAGTTTACAATTTTTTAATTTACGCATAGAAGATAAAGTGTTGCAAATTGATCATTAATTTGTTTCGTTATCCCCTATATCATTCCCGTGTCAAGAGAACTGCTTATCAAACAACTATTAACAGCAAAGTTAATGATCGTATTATGAGGGTTAAAACGACATTAAATTTTTCCCAGTGCTAGATTACATTTTTTTAATGTACGCATAGAAGATAAAGTGTTGCAAATTCCTCATTTCTTTGTTTCGTTTTCAGGTCGAATTGCCTTCGAGTATCGATAACTGCTTATCAAACAACTATTAATTGCAAAGTTAATGATCGTATTATGAGGGTTCAAAACTTAATTTTGTCTCCCATCCTAGATTTCAATTTTTTAATGTACGGCATAGAAGATAAAGTGTTGAAAATTGCTCATTTCTTTGTTTCGTTTCCAGATTTGCGTTCGAGTATTTTCCATTTAAATTTGAATCATTTTTGAAGTTTTATGTATAATTCCATTATTAGATATATTGACAATTTAGGTAAGCATCTCTTATTAATATTTAACATTTTAAATTTTTATGCAGAATTATTTCTTGTAATTTTACATGTACATTAATCTAAAAATACCCCAGTTAGACAATAACCCCTTCTGTGATTATAAAAATATTCGACGTCTTTGGTGATGGTGATTTTAGGAAATAATTTTATCCTTTAGTTGTTTTTTTTGGACATTATGGATTTGACATTACTAAAAAAGTTCCGGTCTATCTTGCATCATTATGACAGCTTCCAGAGGGTGTAAAAACATAAAATCTTTATTATTGTAACAAAAATTATAAAAAAATAATTCGCAATTTAATCCAAAAACTTTATATCTTTAGAATGACTGGTATCAAGATTACCATTATAAAAAGATGGATAAATGTTTATAGAGTACCGATACCGTGGAAAGGACCTCTTCCAAAAGATGTGATAGCGAAAAAAAGGAAACGATATAGACCTAGTGCACAAGCCCGGGAAGAAATTAGAAAATATGAGAAAGGTCGTCAAATATTGCAAACAATTAGACCAGAATTCAAATGCCAAACAGCAGCTATACAAGCTTTACAAGCAGCCTGTAGAACCTATTTGGTAGAAATATTTCAAGATTGTAGTCTATGTGTTGCCCATGCAAATTGAACTACAGTAGTGCCCAAAGACATGGCATTGGTCATGCGCATTCGTGGGCGCATTTAAAAATGGTGTAACAAAACAGCTTTTTCGCAAAAAAATGGAAGATGAAGTAAGTCTGTACAATTTTATGAATTTACAATAACTAACATAACATTTAAATAAATTATATTTGCAAGGATGATTTTTTAATTTCAAATCGATCAAATTACTGACTTATTTTTACTAATATCCTTGATTTGCCAATTGTTTTGTTACATTTAATAATTTATTAAAATAAATATAAGCCCAGTTTAATTGGTTTCATCACATTCAATAATTATTAAATACCTACAAATCTGATTCTACATTCTACAATGACCTCTCACTTTGAAATGGTACTGTACACAAAAGAAAAAAACAGTGGTGATTTTGAATGCCCTTTACGTTAAACAAATGACACCTGGATCAGAAGTAGTTGAGGATGAATTAATATAATACAAGCCGGTAGGACAAAATTGGACACCCATACTCATTATAACGTTTAAGATTCGGGCTAAACGAACACAGATGTCAATAGACTTAAAATTTCAAATCCTCCAATGCTTTTAGTGCAAGGTAATAGACCAAATTTATTCAATAAAGTATACTTTCATTTTCTTTTAATTATAACCATTTTAATTCTACGGCACGATTTTATGAAACTTTAAAATCCACATTTTTAAATTTACTGCGAAATTAAAAAACCATCATTGTGATTTCACACTAATTTATAAATCATTATTTAATTTCAGTTTTAAAAATAAAAATTAATAAACTTTCACTCTTTTTCACATATGCTTTGCATATATAAAAATTCAGTAAACATGCAATATCTTCCCACTAGAACTCACATTTAATTGTTAATCATCATTGAATAAATTCATTTAAAATGAGTACTGGATATGACTAGAATATTTATAAGATAATTTACAATAACACTACTAATTTTAAATTATGATCTAGGATCTGTCACGAGGCCAAATTACATTTTGTTTTGCCAGTTAAAACAAAACTCAGCAGCTGTTTCAATATTTCTTTAGTGAGAGGAGGGGCCCATCTTTCCAAATTTTAGTTTGTTGAACAAATTGCTAAAATCACACAAACTATTAAAATATCAGCCAAATATAAGAAACTATGTATAATTGTTAATAATTTATAATAAAGGCAATATTACATTTTATTGTTTAATTCTAAAAAAAAATTCACTAACCCCAAACTCCTGTTTTTATTGACCATATATATATTGTAGTCTTCTTTCCGAATTTTAGTATGTTGAGCCTATTGCTAAAGTCATACAAACTATTAAAATTCAGTCTAATACAAGGAACTATGTTCACAAAACTTTTATTTGTAAATTTTCACAGCAATTCATTATTACAAATATGTAAATACCCAATATAATAATGTCTTCCATTTCAATGAGAGAAACATTTATTATTAATTATATAATTCAACTTATTGTTAAAAATAATATAAAACTTGAAGAATATTCATTAAATAGGTACATGGTTTTGACATTCCACTACACAGCAGATGTTTCCAATCCAGTTTTGGTAGGCAAAGGTAACATATTGTATTTCACTTAATTTTCATCAGCTGATTGTTTATTTTGTTTATGGCCGCTAAAAATAGAAAATTCTGGACCTAGAGACTATCTCAACATCACTAGACTTTACTCACCATTGTAAAGGAGTTTCCTCAAAATTTGGAGCTTTCGAAGGAACATAATTTGTTGCATTTATTCCGATCTTCTGTTACATCGATACGTTGTCGCAATTATTTTGGGGAATTAAATAGCAAAACACTCGATATGTACATTAAGATCAAAGTACCTAATAAGAGTTGCTTATGATAGATAATTGCACATATATCTTGACAGGGGCCGGGGTGACCCATTGACCCATAGGTATAGTAGATTTGCTGAATGCTAATATAATCAATAATTATATAAAGAGACAAAAGTTTATATTGCATAGAGATATATTGAATAGAACATCCGAATAACTTGATTTTCGTCTAAAGCAGAAAAAATAAATGAAAATTTCAACGTGTTATGTTATTTTTACTTTCATCATTGAATAGTACCTTAATGTTTTAAAATTCATTTTGTCATTAATTTTTATTCAAACTAGAAAAATGTGTTCAAATTTATTAAATATTTAATCTATAAATTTCAAATATTATATAAAAACTGTTTACAAGCTCATTTTCCCATGTATTACATACACTTTGACTACTTATACACAGTAACGTTAAGAAAATGAAGTCGACTACGTCAATCTATAGAAAAACCTAGTTTCACAGTTTGACGGTAACTGGATCACTGAAACAGCAGAATTTATTTATCGCATTTTGGCGAATGCGCTATCTTATAACAAAGTCGTACCTAGGAACACCACTATCAATTCTAAAGACAACTCTTTCAAATTCTTCCAACTTAATTTTTTGTGCTACCTGTATATCTAAAAACAACAAATGTTTCTTATGTCAACTTTAATGTCATAAATCAAACTTTCAATTTGCAATTTACATTTTCAATACATATTTTTAAGCCATTGACAACGAAGTCAGAATCGACTTAGAAACGTTTGCTTTTTCCATAAAGACATAAAGAAAATAAGAACAGAGTATTTTATTTGGCACAGAACAGGTATACGGAACGAAAAAAAAACGATAGCAGCGCACCAAGATCATCAGGACTGGAACTAAAACCATATAACTAGTCGTCTAAGATATTATTTATTAGGCACACTGAATGGAAATGGTTTACTATATCTGTCATTAATGTCAATTTTGTTTATATGTGATAAGTTGTTAAATTTAAATTTGAAATAGTATAATCTGAAAACTTTGTTTTATTTTAGAGAGAATTTTGAAATTAAACAAAAGATGAGATGGCCTCAGGAACGCAAATTCAGAATTCAGTTGTGATATACATAAACTTTACATTATAAAAACTAAATTTTATTTGCATTCCCAATCAGTTTTTATTCAAAAAATGTGATGTAATAAAATTAAAACTCATGGTAATGGAATACTTTAATAACAATTCATTCATATGAGAAGATAATGTCAAACCAAAGTTTTCATTAGTGCATTAAAATATAGATTACATGCTCAATAATCACTTGTTCCCAGTATTTTTTTAACTGGTAAGTAAAGTTTGAACAAACATGTCAGTAATTATTAATCAATCAAAAAAAAGAACAGGCATATTGTACATGATCATATTACTGTTAAAAACACATGTAAAATAAAGTACTGATCAATTCAATAATATACATTCGATGATCACAGATATGTATTTTTTTTAATAAAGGTTATATATTAATGCTACAGTTGCATTGAAAAGAATCCAGTTTAAAAAAAATACATTTAGGGCAATTCTCAGTTCAATTGGTGGGCAGATTTGCAGTCATGAATAAAACATAATTTAAAATGATAGTTATAATCGGATTTTCTAACATATAGATTTGTTAAAAGGTTTTGCTATCCAGGTTAATAAAAAAAAAATTGGCCAATTTGCGCTGTTCCATTCAATACTATACGTTACAAAAGTTCGCGCTGTGCTGTGTCATGTCACACGCGCTATACGCGTCTCAATTTGCGCCTAGCCTTAGAAGACATATTAGTCTATCTTGTACTTAGAGGATGTACTTTCTGGAGATAGCCTGCAGTGCAGACAAATGTCGTGGTAAGACTAAGGAGGGAGAGAGTAATAGAGAGGGCAAGAGGCTATTCCACTGGGTTGGGAGCTGCTTCTAATGAAATATGTTCAGGCTGTTGTTCATTGTATGCTTCTGTTACGGTCAAACTGTGAAACTAGGTTTTTCTATAGATTTACGTACTCGACTTCATTTTCTTAACGTTACTGTGTGTAAGTAGTCAAAGTATATGTAATACATGGGAAAATGAGCTTGTAAATTGTTTTTATATAATATTTGAAATTTATAGATTAAATATTTAATAATTTTAAACACATTTTTTCCAGTTTGAATAAAAATTAATTACAAGATAAATGTGAAAACATTAAGGTACTATTAAATAATGAAAGCAACAAATTATATAACACGTTGAAATTATCTACTACATGGGTTATTCTAGCCTCTATTAAAATATATGTGCAATTATTTAACATGAGAAACTGTTATTCCTTTGATCTGTACGTGTTGAGTATTTTGCTATTTAATTCCTCAAAATAATTGCCTCAATGGATGGATGTTACAAATGATATAAATGCAACAAATTGTGTTTCCTCTGGAGTCACAAATTTTAAGAACAATGGTGAGTAAAGACTAGTGATGTTGAGATAATCTTTAGATCCAGAATTTGCTATTTTAGCGACCACGAATCTAAGATAAACAATCAGCTAATGAAGTCAAACAAGATTCAGATAGTGATGTTACCTTTGCAAACCAAAACTGGATTGAAAACATCTCCTGGTAAAATGTCAAAGAATATATACCCATATAATAAATTATTCAAGTATTTGATGAAATTGTAGTTGTGAGAATATTATAAACTAGTTATTACTTTCAAACACATTGTCACATATTCAATGCATCGGTAGTTTTATATCATTAGCAACAATGAGTTGTATTATATAATTAGTAATAAATATGTACCTAATTGAAATGAATTATTATATTGGGCAAATACATATTTGTAGTAATGTATTGCTTTGAATTGTTAATTTTAAAAATGGCAATTTAGTGAACTTGATCCTTGTATTTGACTGATATTTTAATAATGTGGCTTTAGCAATAAGCTATGTTAAAATTTGGAAAGAATACTATAATTTGTGTGGTCAATAAAGGTTAGTGAAACAAATAAAAAATATGAAATTTAACAGTATAGTGCAATATTGGTTTCATTTCATTTCAATCATAGTTCCTTGTATTTACCTGATATTTTAATAGTTTGTATGGGTTTAATAAGCTCAGCATACTAAAATTTGAAAAGAAGACTCCAGTCAAGTATTTTGTTGTTTAATTTCTCAAAATAATTGTGTCTCTGGGTTGATGTAACCCATAATCAGAATGTATGCTACAAAACACAATTGTGAAACCCTTTTGCAATGGTATAAAAGGATCAAGTAGAGACTGGTGATGTTGAGATGGTTATAAACAATTTGCTATTTTTTTGTGACCATGAATATAAGATAAACAATCAGCTAATAAAAATAAGTTAAACTCAAAATTCAGATAGTGATTGATGTATCCTTGTCCTTGTATCCTTGTATTGAAAACATTTATTGTCTGGTGTAATTATATGAACCTTTGTACCTTACTCTATGAATAAATATTCTTTAGTAATTCCTTGTATTTGACTGATACTTTAATAGCTCATGTGGCTTTAGCAATAAGCTCAATATGTTAAAATTTGGAAAAACAAGTTTAAGGCTAGTAAAATTTATTGGAAATAAATAAAAAATATATTAATTTAACAGTAAATACAATCTTGGCTTTGTTATAAATTATTAACAATTATATAATAGTAAAGTCAACATTAATCTCACTGCCGACTCATATTCTCTGATAAGTACAGGTCTATTACCCTTCACTAAAGAAAAAAACAATGAGCTGTCTGGGAATGAGAAATCTAAATTAATGTTATTTTTCCTACCTCAATCTAAAATGTTATAATTGGATTAGCTGCTGAATTCTGGCCCTTGGTCTTCTTGCACTATATTTTTGGCTACCAGGGCCTGAATTTCAACCCACATAACATGAAGTGTATGTTTAACTGTAGGTGATCACAGTTTCTGTTCTTTTGCTCCCAATGTTATAAATTTCTGTGTCACATTGGATCCTAGAATCAAACATATTAATTAGCTTTATGAATTTAAAATAATTAATATTGTTGCAAATAACTTTGCGTATTTTATATTTTGGTAGTCATTGAATATTGTTGGTAATTGGTCGGATTTCATGGGACAAAAATATGACACATTTTTTAACATTGAGTTGCTCCGTATTTAGATCATGAAAGTAAATGTTTTAAGGCTCCCTATCTTTAGTCTTCTTGTCTATGCTTTATTGTATTATCTGTGATTAAGGACGTGTGCCGTTTGCGCTTTGTTGCATTTTGTCAGTATAATATGATCTGTGAAGGAAACAATCGAACAAAACAAATGTAATGTCGGGGTTGTTGATCTTGAGCGCTCGTATCGGTTAATATTTTTTTGGACAGAGTTTTGACAATGACTTTTTGGCCCTGTTGTGATGAAAATGATATGAACATCCTAAATCAAGGTTCTTCTATTGCTTCTGCCTCCTATGATTTAGTGGATGTGCAGTTTCAAAGCAAGAGGGTTTGAACAGGACTGCTTACAATCCGGAGTTGGGGAAATGATGGAACTTGCAGTACATTAGAGCTTTGAACAATATAGGGGTAAGCATTTTAATATTAATAATATATTCCATAAGGGGAACATCTATAAATTATGTAAGACATTTTAGGGTCGGTATGTGTCTGGATTCTCCCTAATGTCTAAACATGACCAAAACGAGTGTCAAGTTGTGTTTACTGCTCATATGAAACAAAACATCTGTGAGTTAGAGTATTTAAACAATTTTAATAGTCCAACTATAACTCTCATTTTAACAATTCTCTAAAAACTTTTTTTAATCTTTCACCTCTCCGTGAAAAATTTTTGGATAATAGCATTCAACATTGAACTAAAATAACTATTATTCCTTTGACCTTGCAATATGTAATAAATAGATGAGATAGGAAGTAATTACAAATTTTGGCACAGATTTTAAATGCAGTTTTATTTATAGAAATGTGGGAAAATCAGAATGATTGTATGCCGTGTGCATCATATGTGCCTTGTTGAAAATTTTGTGTGTAAGTGTAACTGAGTCATTCTGTGTGCAGTGTTATTTATGGATATGTGGGAGAATTTGAATGTTTCTAGCTTATGATTAAGCATGTATGCCGTGTGCATCATATGCGCCTTGCTGAAAATGTTGTGTGTAATTGAGTCATCGTGTTGCTAATCTGAATTCCCGATGATGAAACCTTTATTGTATCAATGATTTGCGAATTATGGAATGTCTTCGATGGCACATTCCATAGAGAATATAAAAAAAAAATGTATGAGTTAGATGTTGCGGTTTTAGTTCAATACTGGTTCAATGCAAGTATATAATTGACGAAGGACCTTTAGCGGAACAATCAATAAACACGTGCCGTCACATAAACGAACCACCAAATAAAAGTTATCACTAACCTTGTATGTCGAAGCTCTGGTGTTTTCTTGGGTCTTCTTTCTTCGGAGGCTAGCCCCATAACAGCAGGAACAGTTTCTTAGAGCTTCTTCTGGACAACACGTTACACAAAAAATAGCGGCGTAATGTTCATTGATTGAGCATACAAAAAAATGCGGGTTTTAACAACAAATGATGCGCTTTTGTAAACACAAAAGAAACAAAATGAAAGGGGTTTAGCGGTCGTTACGATCGAAGCTAATAACTCGCGAAATCGTAACACTATAACAACAAAAAGCGGCGTCTCTTCAGACGGAATCAAAAAATGTGTCCGAATAATTCGGAGCACAATACACGAAACTGCCACGCGTCCAAACAGCTAGGGAACCGAAACACGAATTAGGGGGTGGGTTTCTTACATGAGGGTGGGTGGGGGCTAAAAAACGTCAAAATTCATCTTACGTTATTTATGGATGTTCCCTAATGTCTAAGCACAACCAAAATGAGTGTCAAGTGTTTACTGCTTATACAAAACAAATCATCTGTGAGTTACAGTATTTAAACAATTTTAATAGTTCTGTTATAACTCTCATTTTAACTCAAGTAAGAAATCAAAAGTTAAAGCCCAGGGGAAGTTTATTTGTACATTTATTCAAATATTTATATTCAATTCTTTAGTTTAGCTTTAACTTCTTGCAATAACTGAAAGAACTTCATTTTTTCTTAGTTTTTTAAATTTTTATTCAGCTCTTCAGAAATTCTGTAATAATATTGATTTTTCTAAAAAAATTTTCTTTAATCTTTTACCTCTCCGGGGAAGCATTCCACGAAACAATTTTAGTATAAAGCTACATGTAAACAAATGTATTTTCTTCTATTTTTAAAACTTCGTTTATTGTCATTGTCTAACCAATTATGATATATGTTATATGTAATGTTTAATTTTTTTAGTAAATTAATATTGTACAATTTATTTGTGTAAGTAAGGTTAATATTTGTCATTGGTCCTAAACTTTGGTATATGAGGTTTCTGTATATGCGATTTCAGTACTGTCTGTAATTGTCATTAGGAAAATCTTAATGTGGCAATGAAGAGAAGTGCTACATGTCCAATTTTATGACACATTTTTCAACACAAAGTTGTTTATCTATTTTCTTGTCTCTATAAGGTCCCCAAAATTTTTGGATAATATATCAACATCGAACTAAAATAACTGTTATTCTTTTAACCATGCAATATGTAATAATTTAAGAGATGAGACAGCAAGCAATTGCAAAGTATGAATCATTTGGCAGACATTTAACATTGAACTAAAATAACTGTTATTCATTTGACATTGCAATATGTAATTATGTAAGTATGATTTTTTTGGCACAAATGTAAAACATGTGCAGTGTGATTCATGGATATGTGGGAGAATCTGAATGTTTCTAGCTTGTGTATACATTGTATGATCTATTATTGAGCATGTATGCCGTGTGCATCATATGCGCCTTGTTGTTGTTTTGTGTTTAATTGAGTCATTCTGCTTCCAGATGATGAGGAAACCTTTATTGTATCAATGATCTGCGAAGGAAACGAACAAAACAATTGTGATGTGAGTGTTGTTGATCTTTGGGGCTCGTATCCTGGTTAATAATTTTTCGGGCATATCAAAAGAATATAATTATTGTTGTTGCACAGGGCATATAAGAACAGAGCTTTGTGAATAAATTGTTTAACTTTTCTTTAACAATTCTTAACTTATTTTGCCCGTGAATTGAGATTTTCTCTCCACACTTTTTCTCTTGTAAAAGACAGAGAACAAACTGTAATAAGCCAATTGTATTGCCCAAATTACTAGTTGTCCATATTGAAATTGTGTTTTGTATATTTGACACTTTGTTGTCAGTTGCTTTTGATTAACAATATAATCGGAGTGAAAATTGTAGAATATAACTTGGAATATATTGGCCATTGTTATTATAAACATTTGCTAATAAATGTTTTGATAACGTTTTTTTTCTCGAGGATTGGTAGCTGGAACAATAAGATACCAGTTCAACTAAATTTCGCATTTCTTTTTCTTCCACAATTCGTTACGACGCCCCGATAAGCATTTTAACAATCAATTTGTTCATTTTTTTTCCAGTTTGATGATTTATAAACTATAATTGTTGGATTTCTGTTATATTTTGAATAATATTTTCCGACTTGGATCTAAATTGACTACATACAACGGGTAGTTGGTCGATCGTTAATGGGATTGTATTTTGTTTTCAAATGCCAGGTACATGCATAAAATACATACCCACAGTACTTTCACAATTTCTTGAATCCAGAACGGATCAATAATTATTTTTGTGAATAGATACAGCATTAATTTCTCACAATAATTTTATAAATAACGAGTAAAAATTAAATATATTTATTATATGATTTTCTTTAAAGATTTCCGATCATGGCAAAACCAACAAATTTTGATGTGGAAATTACAAAAAACTTTGACATGTTATGGAATTTTGCATAACAAGCTCTATAAAAACTAGCAATATATCGGGAAACAACCTATGTGGGAGAAGCCTTCATCCATGGGGGTGATTTACATACCACCGCCTCTACCAAACAAAATTTCAAACATATTAGGACTTGGAAAAAAATCTCCTTTCAAAAAACCCGACCCCCTTAAAAAATGGTCAAAATACATCACCAAATTCCAGCTCAAAATAAAACAAATTGTCAACAACAGCAGCAACAATCACACCTATTTCCAAGTGGACCTTGTATACTCACATCCAAACAACTTCCACCCGACGTTTGTCACCCAATCAATTTACAGACAAAAAAGAACTTCCGTACATCACAATATTAGACCCACCCTTAAACCTCTTTGTCCAAACTGGTGCTACAAAATCGTTTTTGAATCCTGATATCGCCGAAAAATTTTATACAAATTTTATTATACATGAACCTTTTGTTGTTACCTCAATTTTTCAACTTATTCTCAAGAATTTTGCGCTGAGATACCTTGTTTTTCAGAATTTAATTCTAATAACAAATTAAAATTTTATTTATTTAAATTTCACAAAACATTCGATGGTTTAATTGATTTAGACAATTTAAACTTATTACAAGCACGTTTAGACTTTTCAAAATCAAAATTACTGACTGAAAACTTGACTTTACTTATTCACTATTATGGAATAAACACCAACGCAAATAAGTATATCACCGATGAATTAATGAGATCGAATCCCATTTGCGTCAAAGATATTACTGGCCTTCAATAAAAGCAGATATTGAAGATTATATCAATACTTTATGGTGTCAGATAATGGAACCAAATTTAAGAACGGACTTATGCAAGAATTTACTGAAACTCGTAAAATAACTATTCACTAAACTACTCCCGAAAACCACCAGTAAATTACAACCCTGATACCAAAGTGTACACAAATACAAGTAGCAAACAAAATAATTTTTTTACAATCCCAGAATTGTGAAAAAAAGACAATCCCGTCACGATATAATCTTAAAACACCCCAATTCATAAGAAAAATGATAGTTAAGACATAGTTACTAAAGTTGAATTTAAATAAGATTTTATGTAAAAAATTTTTTATTATGAATTTGTAGTGCTGTGTTTTTGTTTTTTTTAGAGTTGGAGATCTGGAACCCGAAGGCTTCGCATATGGAAATGATATAGCTGTCTATTAGGACATTGAGGGTGATGTCTTATTAACGTGGGGGAGTGTCACAATTGAACATAGTTACCACTGGCGTTCAGGGACTCCGCCACACTCAGCGATGACACCTTTACGTACTTTATCACTGGTGTGTCGTATGCGAAGGATGGAGGGGACCGTATCTCTCAACTAATAATTAATGTTCATTTTTAGTTAGTTGTAATATAATCTGAACAGCTAGCTCATGTAACCAGCAAATAATAAAGTGTATTCTGACTGAGGCCTTAGAATAACTTAACCCCGAAACTCCTTCACATAAGTAACAATATGATATAGCATGAAACATACCTAGAATTTGAGACATAAATATATAATGAAATATAACATGGGTACTCTGATTTGAAAAGTTGAAGTTGATGATTTAAATTATTCTTGTCATTGTATATACAAATTTATCATCATTTTTCATCTGTTTGATATATCCAGTATGGGACTAACAAGCAGCTTTATGTTCATCATTTTGAATGTAATTGTTTTTTTTTTGAGTAAACCATTTTTCAAACCTTTTAAAAATATATATAATTTCTCTTCCAACAATGAAATAACCACAAAATATATTATCAATATTATTTCTAAAGTAATAACTGTTTGTATCTATAAGAAGATATTTTATTGCAGCACTGTTGTTGGTCTTTGGTCAATACTGTGGCTATAAACTCCAAACCAACAGAATGAACATGTAGACTTATTTCGTTTAAATACTTACTAAATCTACTATGGAACTACTATTTAAAAAATAATAACAAATTGACTGTTTCCATTCCTTATAAATGCCCTTTAACATGAAAACTTACAATTCGTCAAAAAACAGCTTCTAATAAAAAGAAGAAGTATCTTTACATGTAGATTTAGATGATTATATTTAATCATTAATACATTGTTTTTAAGTTAAAAATTATGACAATTTGAAGTCTCTTAAAATAAGCACTTTAAATATTTACAGAATTTCCTCTTTGAGTAGACATCTACTGAATACATGTTTTTGACTATAATTGTAAATTATATTAACTCTTCGTGTCCCAATTATAAAATATTTTGAACTTATCGCAATCTGTCACTTATCCAACATTCACCGGTAAATAAAAAAATTACATTTAAACATATCACTTTTATTCAACTGTAAATTACAAACAAAAGTAACATTTTGTGGACAAACGAAATTATCTATTCTATAATGAAACATAAAATTATAAATAAAATAATGACAAATTTGTTCGTACCTATATATCATATAAATTATTCAGTCTTTTAATATGCTTTTATTCAATTGTAAATTACAAACAAAAGTAACCTTTTTTTGGGCAAACGAAATTATCTATTCTATAAAGAAAAATAAAACAATAACAAATTTGTTCGTACCTATATATCATATAAATTATTCAGTCTTTTAATAAACAAAAATTTACCAATTGTCATGCAAAAATATCATTTTTAAAATTTTATTTATCGACATATCATTAAATATTTCTTCCGTTGTTGAAAAAACACGTTTACTGGGAACTGATGTCGCTACTATGCAAAATCTCTTTTTGGCATGTGCATATAGATTGGGATATAACCAACGCCGGTCGTGCCACCACCACAGCGGATCCTCCTTTCGATCCAAATATTTTTCCTTTAGATACTCATCGAGTTCACCAATGTCACCCGTAACTCGGTTGTCCGAATTAACAATTTTCCTAATTTCTTCATCATGTTCGTTCCAAATACTATATTTTTTATTACCACTTTCAATGCTTCCGGAACTAGTTGCGGGTGCATGGCCGAGGACAGATATCGAAGCTTTTCTCAGACTTTGTGTTGCAGTTTCTAAAGCATATTTATTTATAAATACCTTCTGTTTGAATCTGCGGTCTAGAATTATACTTTCTGCGTACAAAATATTATTTTCTTTAAAGTGGTCTTCCATTCCTTTCTTCAAAATTGAATGTACGCCGACTATTTGTTCATCATTGGGGGTATAATTTTGAAGAAATCTTTTAAGTAAATTTCAAAAGACAATCACTTTTGATAAAGTCATATTTTTTTCTGTACTTATTTCTACGGTGACTTCATAGAACGGTCTAAGTAAAGGCAAGACATTTTCAATTATTTTCCAGTCCTCTTCGCATATAAGTAGTTCGGGGCGTAGAAGATCAAGAGTGGAGATCACTGCTTCTTTTATCTGTATTATTCGCTGAAGCATATCAAAAGTTAGACTCCAGTGAGCTTGTATATCCTGCTTGAGCTTAAACATCGGTAAATTCATTAGTTGTTGTTTTTCAATTAATGTTTTTTTGCCATATGTGTTGCGATTAAAAAACTTGACAATTCTTCTAACTTTCACTAAAACATCAAATATTTGTTTAGTCGCCGGTTGCACAACAAAATTTAGACACTGAGCAAAACACTCGATCGATGGCCAATCACCAGGTCCTGTAGCAAATATGTTATTTGCAACATTGTCGCCAACGACAGCAGAAACTTTATTGACAATATGCCAACCCCTCAAATAAGTGCATAATTTTTTACCAATATGCCAATCATTATAATTTATACAAGTTAGTAATGCGGACTGAAGTTTAGTCTCGTCATTTATAAAGTGGGCTATAATGGCTATATAGCTTTCATTTTTTCTGGAAGTCCAACCACCAACACTCAGCGACAATGCAGATACCATACGCGCTCGTTTCTGTACCTCTACCATTACGTCTTTATGAACCTTTGTTAATAAGTGTCTTAATGTTTATCTTGATGGAAGTTGGTAGCCGGGGCAATGAGATACCACTTCAATCAATTTTTGCATTTATTTTTCTTCCACCATTTGTAAATCATGATGTCCTTTGGCAAGCATTTTAACAACTTGTCTATCAATTTGTTCATTTTTCCAGATGGTGATGGTCTACAAATATACTGGGATACTAATTGTCGAGATCTTGTTTTATTTAGCCTTGTAGAAATAATATTTTTCGGCTTTGGCGTGGATTGATTACATACAACGGATGGTTGGTTATTCTTCAATGGATGAGTTATTTCCATATGCCCAGTTGAGCTTGTCGCAAAACTTGTTAATGCTGAACAGATATCAACACACTTGTCCATTTCTTCCGAGAAATCTACCCACGGAGAACTGTGTTTTCGCTTTAATGACATATCAACTAAAACAAACCACGTTAGTTGAACAGTTGTAATAACTTTAGATGCAAAATTGTCCTTGCTTATATACGTTTGTGAATTTACCGTAATGACATCCCTTTCCAATTTTATATACATATATAACGACTCCTAAGCTAAATTTGAACATAAAGTTTTTTAAATGCGACAATCATTTTCTTTAAAATGGAGAAACAAATTTTATATGAAGAATAGTTATTATTGGGCATGAATATATTAAAAATTGTTGAGTTGAAATATATGGAGCCAGCAAAAGACCTTGTTATTAAAAGGAATCAAAAATTATACAAACAGCTTTAAATTTTCCCGAATATAAAGGAGTACATGCAAAACTAAACAAGAAACTCGTCAATAAAAATGATTATTTTTTTAAAACAATATAATTTAAATGAAAATAATGACATAAAAATATTTACATACAAACAAATATTTGAAGAACTCTTTAAATTGTAACAATTAAATCGTCACTTTGGGCGAATGTTAATAATTTTTCTATATTTTGGTTTTTTTAAAAAAATTTTGTACGCCAACCCTGTTGAGTTCAGAATATCATCTCAGGTACGTAAAACATTAGTATCTCGCTTTCAGCTGTTATTAAATTAAATAATCCTCAAATTTGATTTTATTCGCTTTGCATGGCTGATTATTTAATTCTAAAATTATATCTCGTCATCCCTTATATCGCCTAATGATTAATTTTCATAATGTAACTCGTACAATGAACTAAATCGGTAATATTAATCCATTTATTTGTCTTTGAATTAATTCTCATTTCGACTCTGTGTATCGTCTACCGCATTAAGAAACCTGCGCGGTACTTATTTGCTGGGTACCGGCGGAAAATTCACGTTTTTGGATTCTATCTCTTCCCTTTTGTCAATCGACGAGACCAGATCGATAATTTTGCCTGGCATTTTCAGGAAGCCATTTTTTATCTTATCGTACCGTTTCGATTACCGAAGAAAGTGAGTAAAGCAAGTATATATTCTTTTCTCGCGATTAAATTATCTGTACTGTTTCTTATGGTATAATTGATGGTGAAAATACTGATCAATTGAAATATCGATTTATCTTTTATCTATCGTAGATATATGTATATATGCACATGTCTTATTTTTTATCGTAGCTGAAATTCGGAAGCTGTGTGAAGATGTTTTCCCGACCAGAGTTCATCATATAGCTTCGTCGCATTGTTTAAGTATTTACTCTACATGATCTATTTTCTTTTCTTGTTTAGGTGGTGAAAAGGAATCAATTTTTTTATAATTTTTTATAGAGCATAACCTTCCTATTGGAACACGTGCTTGGTGCTACTGCTTTTTGCCTTTATATATATATATATATATATATATATATATATATATATATATTTCTTTTCTTTTTAATTACATCTCTCTTATAAACTAGGAACAGAAACTGTGGTTTTATCATTTTCTAGGGTTGTAGCTGAAAGGGAGAATTCCTGATTTTCCGTTGCAATCACGTACAGTGAAGCCATTTTGTTTGCTTTCCGAGACCACCATTGCTAGGTTTGAAGGAAAAGGGGAAGCTAATCTGGGAAATTTGGATGCCAACCTAGTCTACTTAGCAGAGGAGGAAAGCGAAGTAAGTGATTTTTCTATATCTAAAGTCTTACCTAGATTACTTTTATTTTTTTAATTAAATTTAAACACATTCACTGTAGAATTGTTTTTATATCACTTACTTCGTAACCTCTCTTTAAATTAGGGAACGTATTTGATTTACAGTTAGCTGACCAGGGTTTTCTTGCTAGATTTTAGAAGTAGCACAGAACAATTTTCCGATATTTTACTTATGTCATATATAACTTCTCTTTCAGTTGTTTCCTTTATTAGCTGCAATTTACCTAGCTATATATGTGAATATATGTATATCTATTTGCGGGCATTATTATTAATAATTTTTTTATTTAAATTGCTCATACAAGATACTTGCTGAAACTCCTTCACACCGTTTAAAGGTGGTAACTATCACACCAAATTGTTTATAAATTTGGAAAGATTTATGAAAATTTCCATGACCTTCAGTCAGGTGAAATAAATAAAATCAACCGAAGTTAATAGTACTGAGAAATCATTATCTTTTCACTAAAGTAAATAAACAGGAAATTTGTCTTATTTATAATATTTTCCTTGCTATCTAAGGAATATCGTTCTGGTATCGTAGACTTTTGATCAAATCTGTTATCTTTATTTTGTATTAGCATATGATCAAATCTGTTATATTTATTTTTGTATTAGCATATGAACAAATCTGTTATCTTTATTTTTGTATTAGCATATGTTTGGATCCAATCAGTTATCTTATTTTAGTATATTTTTTCGAGAAATTGAATCTTCATTTTTGTAATAATTATTGTAATACCTTATCGTACCTCTCTTGCAGAGAGAAGGAAGTTTTTCTGTAATTGTATCTTCGGTTTATCTATAACTCACAAATAAATTGATTTCATATCAAAGAACATTATTGTAATAATAGTGGACCATAAGTATCAATGTAAATAGAGACTCTATCGTTATATTGCATAGACATTCAAGTGACTTATCGTATGTCAGTTCCAAACCGGGGCTGAATTTAGAATTTTGGGGGAGTTCAGCAAGTCCAATCAAGGGGTAGCACGTACTAATTCTCTGTTTTATCTTTTTCCTGCATGCACAAAAATGAGCTGGACCCAAGGACGCTAGAGGAATAGCACCTACCACCATAGGGGCGACTATTTACTGCTACTAGTCGTCAGGGAAGCTCCAACCAGTACAGTCACAGCTACCTAGAAGGCTTCGGAACCCTCTAAATCAACTGGCTCTCTCTCTCCCGATACAGCTGAGGCACCAGACAGTCCGGCCATAACCAGAGAGCATTGCACCAGATAAGTCTAAAATCATTACTTACTGATGGTATACTGATCAAACTGCCCTATTGTAATTGAAAGAACTGTATTTGGCTTGGCCACTCTTTTAAAATTGTCAATATAAATTATCTGTTATAAAATTGTAAATATAATTGTGAGTGTAAAATTGGTCTTATTTTGCTGCCTATATGTTTGTGTGTGTCTGGCGCCCTCTCTAAGATGTCCAAAGTTGGAAACAAAAAAAAGAAAAAAATCGCACCTACCATTTTGAGATGTGCTTTGCTGAGCTAGTCAGTATTATGATGGATGCCTCCACAACAGCAAGAGGTTTTCCGTTATAAAATTGGCGCCCAACGTGGGGCCTTAATATAAAAATTGGCGAACCAACGTGGACACTTTAATATAAATTTGGCACAGACAGACGTCGCAGCAAAATAAGTAGGTTTGATCAGAATTTCTATTATCGGATATATCTTTTATATCTTTTCTCGTAGAGAATTAAATTAACTTGGTTGATTATTTATATCAAATAATTGAAACATTTGATTACTTATCTTAAATAATTTTAATAATTATTCATGGCTTCCAAAAATGCACTTTATCTAATTTAAATTTAAAATATCGATTACTGTGTACCGTTTACTTGAAATCAATTACCTATTATCGTTTACCGTTACTTGGAAGTAAATTACCTTATCGTTTTAAATCTCTTAACTCGGGATCACTTTACCCACTATATCGTTTTGTTGTTTTTGAGTGGTGTGGTATTATTTACCTTATTTTATCTTACCGCCCATATCACTCAGTAAGTACCGTGTGGGAACTTTGATATCTGTTAGTTATAGTTGATTATTGTACCGTGAAAATTTTCTCGTCGACTGACATTAATTGTTATCTGTTACCTTACTTTTGGTTAGAATTTCCTTTGACTATCTATTATTCTTATCTGCCCATCCGTATTCAGTAGTATAGATCTAAAATGGACCCAAATCATTTGAAGGTTAAAGAATTCGACTATGAATTGTTGATTCGCAAGGTAAAACCTATAGGAGATGTTGACTCCAAGCGTAAACTGCTAAGAGGAGCATTAAGTCAAGAAAATGCAAATCGTAGCTTTGTTCAAAGTGTCTTATCTAGCCCACTCCCACATGACGATGACGTTGTTGAAATTAGGGAAACTATAACCGATCTCAAGACCCAAATTTCTAGTTTTGCTGGAACTACCACTTGCAGTATATATAAGCGAATCTCAACCCGCCTTACCCATCTTTCGGGTAGAATACACCGTTTGTCCGAGAACTCTGATGAAGAGGAAAAAGAAAAATCTGATCTGCAGACTGAACTACTCATGTTGGAAGGCGATTTGGCTTTTAAATTAGTACCTTCAGCGTCTAGCCCTCAGCAAGTATCTCATGGCCAATCATTTTCGTCAAATACCCCTGTCTTTAAGTCAGTTTCTCCCTTTAAGTGGAACCTTTATTTTACCGGACAAAATCCCAAAGAATCTGTTCATTCTTTTCTGGAGAAAGTAGAAACGTTAAGAATTGCCCTAGGTGTTAGCAAGGACGAACTGTTTGTCTCTGCATGTGACTTATTCAAAGGAACAGCATTAACCTGGTACATTAGCATCAAGGATAAAATTGGAACCTGGGACCAATTGGTGAATAGATTGAAAAAAGACTTTTTACCTTATTTTTATGATGAAAATCTGCAGCGCGAGATAGACTCTCGAACTCAAGGAGTTAACGAGAAGGTTACTCTGTTCATAGCCTGTATGGTAGGACTGTTCAACCGTCTCTCTACGAAGCCAGATGAGAAGACCATCGTAAACAAAATCCGTCGAAATTTAGCTCCCCATTTCCTCTCTCACCTCGCTTTAATTACTATAGATACCGTAGATCAATTATCTGATGTGTGTCGTCAATTAGAGGAATCCATGACTTGGAGTAAACGTTATCGACCACCTCCCAGTTCCTCCAGTGGATTGTTAGAACCAGATCTGAGTTATTCAGTGTCAGCACCCAGTTCCTTGAGAACCAACTCATCCCGAAATTTTAGTTTCTCACCCCATCTCTCGTCTTCTCGAAATGTTAGTTTTTCGCCTAGCTTCACTTCTCGAAATGTTAGTACCGTAAATGTTTCCGGGCCACGATGTTGGAATTGTAATTTGGTAGGACATACTTATAATGTTTGCAAACATCCCCGAAAATTTTTCTGTTTTGGATGTGGTGCAAAGGGAGTAACGAAGCGGAATTGTTCTCATTGTCTAGCCGAAAGGGCAAAAAACGAACCAGCTGGAGATGGACATCTGGACGCTGTCACCAGCACTTCAACCCAAAGTCCAGTACCAAGTTCCTCCACTCCTCCCCACATCAATGGGAAAGGCAAAACGTCTTCTCCTCAATAAAGTCTGGTACACTATTCTCCCATCAGGAATGGAATCAGTGGCTCCTGAAGGTTAAAGCTTTCTGTCGTCCCTCATGTAATTTGAGTCCCCTATTTGTTAGGAAACCTTTGGATAACAGACCGTATCTTCCTGTAAACATTTTTGATAGGCCAATAACAGCTTTGGTAGATAGTGGCAGTACCTCTTCAGTATTGGGATCAACTGGACTCTCAATCCTGCAGGACTTTAATTTACCTATTCAGTACCAGGACCCTTTGATAATAACTACCGCTGATGGTCAACCTCAAGATTTCCTAGGATATGTCATATTACCTATCTCTCTTAACAATGTCGTGAACTATCTTAAAGTATTGATTATTCCTTCTGTTAAACATAGTCTTATATTAGGTATGGATTTCCTGCAACAATTCCAGATAAAAGCTAACTTTTCCTCCCTATCGTACAAACATCAAGTCACACAAATTTCCACGATTAATACTATTCAATCCGTTTCCGACCTGTCCCCGGATCAACAACTCGAATTACAAAAGATCATGGACTTATTTCTGAGTTTGTCACCTCCGGACAAAATCGGTAGGACACATTTAATCACCCATAGTATCGATACCGGTAATGCTAAGCCCATTGCATCCAGGCAATACCCTTTATCTCCGGCTATGCAGAAAGAGCTTAACAAACAAGTGGATGAAATGTTGAAGTTAGGAGTCATCCAACCCTCTAAGTCACCTTGGTGTAGTCCCTTGTGGTTGGTGGAAAAACGTTCTGGAGAGTATCGTGTCTGTTTTGATGGCAGGAAATTGAATGAAGTAACTGTTCCCGACCAGTATCACATGCCTTTAGTTGATTCCATTTTAAATAAACTCAGGGATGCTAAGTTTCTGACTTCTATCGACCTAAAACAGGCATTTTTCCAAATCCCTCTAGAGGAATCTTCTCGACCCAAAACTAGCTTTGCTGTTTATGGTAAGGGTTTATTCGAATTTTGTGTCATGCCCTTTGGTTTGTCAAATAGCCCAAAAACTATGGTTAGACTGATGGACATGGTAATTGGACCTGCCTTAGAACCGTATTGTTTCGTATTTTTAGATGATATTATCGTTGCAACTCCCGATTTTGAAACTCATATTCGTGTCTTACAATCTGTGTATCAACGTCTCAAGAATGCCAACCTCACCGTAAATTGGAAGAAATGCGAATTCTGTCGACCCTCCTTAAACTATTTAGGCTTTGTCGTAGATCAAGAAGTTTTAAGAACCGATCCGGATAAGGTGTCAGCTATTTTAAATTTTCCTAAGCCCAAGACTACTACCGAAATTCGTCGGCTACTAGGATTAGCTAGTTGGTATAGGAGGTTCATAAAAAAACTTTGCCTCGATCTCTGCACCGATTTCCAACTTATTGCAAGGTAGAAAGAAAGGACAACCAATTATCTGGACCCAAGAAGCGGATGATGCTTTTACCGAAATTAAAAGAAGTCTAACCTCTGCACCAGTTTTAGCCAGCCCTGATTTCACTAAACCTTTCGTTGCCCAGTGTGATGCGTCAGATTACGGAGTTGGAGCCATTCTTTACCAGGAATGTGATGGTTTGGAGCACCCCATAGCGTATGCTAGCAAAACTTTAACGAAAACGCAGCGGAATTATTCAGTCACTGAAAAGGAATTATGGGCAGTCATTTTCGGCATTGAGAAATTTCAAGGATATTTGTTAGGTACCGAGTTTACAGTGGTAAGCGATCATGCTTCCCTTATATGGTTGACAAACATTCCAAATCCCTCAGGAAGGTTAGCTCGTTGGTTAGTTCGTTTGTCCCAGTTCAAGTTCAAGGTAGTGCACCGCAAGGGATCACAAAATGTAGTAGCAGATGCATTGTCTAGGTCCATACCTGAAACCTCCACTCTCGATCTTTCCAATCTCAAACCCGATAAATGGTACCACTCTATGATTAAGCGAGTTAAAAAGGCTCCAGAAAATTAACCTTCGTTCAAGGTAGAAAATAATATCCTTTATAAGCACGTTTTTGCTCACCACGATATCGTTAGCAATACTACTGACTGAAAAATAGTTGTGCCCCAAGGAAATCGACTAGAGATTTTTCAAAAATTTCATGATGATGCTACCGCAGGTCATTTTGGTGTATCGAAGACTTTTCATCGCATAATAGAACTCTATTACTGGCCCAAAATGAGACAGGATATTTACCGTTATGTTAGGAAGTGTGATATTTGCAATGCCTGCAAGAGTTCAAATTTACCTCGTGCTGGTTTAATGGGATCATATCGGAATATTAATTTCCCGTTCCAAATGGTGTCAGCTGATTTGTTAGGTCCTTATCCGAGGTCGAAAAATCGAAACCAATATCTATTAGTGCTCGTGGATTGGTTTACCAAGTATGTTTTAGTCCACCCAATGCCTACCGCTACCTCTAAGAGAATCACAAAATTTATCGAAACCCAACTGTTCTTAGTGTGTGGAGTCCCACAGGTGTTTTGTTGTGATAACGGTAGTCAGTTCACCAGTAAGGAATTCAAGTCCCTGATGGAAGCTTATAAAATCCAGAAAATATTTTACAACGCTAAATATCATGCCCAAGTGAATCACACAGAGCGAATTAACAGATCCATAGTTACCTGTATCCGTAGTTTTATTTTTGATAATCATAAAGACTGGGATGTCAACATTTTTAAAATCGCCCAAGCCATTCGTCTAGCTAAACACGATGTTACCCATTTTGCCCCTTCATTTTTGGTTTTTGGCCGCAACGTTCCTTTGACTGGGGATTACTATGGGAAGATATCTGAGAATGATAAAAATTTTCCCACGATTTCAGACAATCTTCAGAAATCTGAGGATATACAAAAATTTCCAAAACTATTTGTCGACATTCGCAAAAGGTTACACCAGGCATACTTGAGAAACTCTCATCAATATAACCTTCGCAAACGAGAAGTTAATTTTCATGTTGGGGATAGAGTGTGGAAAAGAATTATACCTTATCAAAAGCAGCTAATGATTATTCCGCCAAATTAGCACCGAAATTCATTCCGTGTACTATTATTCGGAAATTATCTAATCTTGTTTACCAATTGAAGGACTCCGCTGGGAATAATTTAGGCAATTGGCATGTTAAGGATTTGAAATCCTATTTTTCCGATCCCGAAGTTGGGAATGAGCACTCTTCATACAAATCTTCAAATTCAGAAGACGATTCCTACTTGGAGTAATATCGTTCCATTTCACCATATCTGTCTATCGATTACCAAACTTCTCTGAATACTTCCTTTATTGTTGTACTATTCTATGCTATCGTTTCGTTTCTGTTTCTTACCTTATATATCTTATCTCTTTTCTTGGTCTCTTGGGTGGGCCGACGAATACCCCAAGCCAGGATCCCAGTGGGGACGTAAAAGCCGTCCATCTGGAGCCCCAAGTTTCCCATAACATCTAGGTCTTCTACAGACTAATTCCTCTTTTCTTGGTCTCTTGGGTGGGCCGACGAATACCCCAAGCCAGGATCCCAGTGGGGACGTAAAAGCCGTCCATCTGGAGCCCCAGGTTTCCCATAACATCTAGGTCTTCTACAGACTAATTCCTCTTTTCTTGGTCTCTTGGATGGGCCGACGAATACCCCAAGCCAGGATCCCAGTGGGGACGTAAAAGCCGTCCATCTGGAGCCCCAGGTTTCCCATAACATCTAGGTCTTCTACAGACTAATTCCTCTTTTCTTGGTCTCTTGGGTGGGCCGACGAATACCCCAAGCCAGGATCCCACTGGGGACGTAAAAACCTTCCATCTGGAGCCCCAGGTTTCCCATAACATCTAGGTCTTCTACAGACTAATTCCTCTTTTCTTGGTCTCTTGGGTGGGCCGACGAATACCCCAAGCCAGGATCCCAGTGGGGACGTAAAAGCCGTCCATCTGGAGCCCCAGGTTTCCCATAACATCTAGGTCTTCTACAGACTAATTCCTCTTTTCTTGGTCTCTTGGGTGGGCCGACGAATACCCCAAGCCAGGATCCCAGTGGGGACGTAAAAGCCGTCCATCTGGAGCCCCAGGTTTCCCATAACATCTAGGTCTTCTACAGACTAATTCCTCTTTTCTTGGTCTCTTTGGTTAGCCTACGAATACCCCAAGGCGGTGAAACCATGCGCGGACGTAAAAGCCGTCCAACTGGATTCTATCTCTTGCCACAACATCTAGGTCTTCTGTAGACTAATTCATATCGTTCCTATTTCTTGTATCTTTTTGTTGGTCTCTCTCATCAGCTTATGCTTTGCTGTAAATTTTAGGTCACTTTACCTTCTTTCTGGTTTGTCCAGAATGTCATCGTATGAATTATCGCTAAACAAATTAACTCTCTTATCGTTATATATAATAGTTGCTAGTTTGTCGAATTAATAATGTTTTCTTGTCTACATTTTCTTATACCTATTTCAGTTATCGACTTATCGAGTGGTATGCATTTGATGCTTTTGTTGATTTAAGATGCATTTTTGGGAATCTGGATTCTCTGCATTATCTGATGTTTTTCTGGAACAATTTCTTAGATTCCAAGACCCAAATCTCGATTTTCACTGATTGTCAATTTCACTTTAGTATTTTACCAACTGGCTTAACTATTTTTCATAACGTTTTCAGATTTTAGGGTATATATTTTTTCAGAGTATCTTATATACCAAATATACTGCTGTACTTATAGATTGTCTGTCGTAATTTTCTATTCCTGTCAACTTGTACCGTCAAGTGGATTTCACAGATGTCTGGTTTAGGTATCGGTAAGAACTAATTTTCTACGATTTGTCGTACCCTACCCAAGTGGAGTTTTTTTTTGTATTTGATGTTCTTCCGAACTATTTGTCATTCTCCACTACCAATTCTCTCTGTTGAACCATTATGAGTCTATAGTAATACCAGCATATTCTAAAATCTAGTAGTTTATCATCTCTTACAGTGACAATTCATGAAGTATCTTGTAGTCTTATGAGAATAATAAATTTTGATTTTCTTTATCTTCTGAATATGTGTATATTTCTTATCACATTACCGTAATTCTCAAGAATTAAGGTACCGTTTATCGTGGATAAAATTAACTTTCCTTTTTTGGCTATATAGACAGTTTTATGATAATCTTCATTATTTATCGGAATAGTTGAGGTGAGCATTACCTTATCTTTTATAGATTGTTATCTCGTTCATCCTCTTATAGTTAGCTGCATGATGCAGTGTATCGTGACTTATAGAAGTCAGTTTAGTGGAGATCTCCAGAAATTCGAGCAGTGAATTAGGGCTGCTATCTTTTGGTTTTTTTGTCTGGAGAGTCTCGTATCGTATTGGAATTGGGATGGTGCAGTGTTGCACTCCTGGATTCTGTGATGTAGAGGATAGACGATTTGTGGCAGTGTGTTAGAGCTGCTAGTATCACCTTCACTATGTACCGTTCTTTTAGCGTATCTTTCACGTTTTCCCTTTCATTATAAGCAAGATTTGGATATTTTTGGAGTTCCAGTGTTTTGATGTTCCTTGTATAGAACAATTTCTTGAATTCCAGTATCCGCTTCCTACATATGGCGTGTTGGGTATTCTGTCTCTTAAATAGTAAATCACTTAATCTGTCTTTGACACCCTGTAGCATTATCATCTTTCGTTTCAGAGCTATGTCATTTTTGCCGTATATTTTTGTGCTTTTCGGAATTTGTATTTAGTTCTTTGTAATTTCAACATTTGTTATTTTACACTTTGAATTATGATCTTTGTTTTCAAGTTTGGCTATCACGTTATTGAGACAACTACTTAGTGTTTATTCATTAGTTTTTTGTGTATCCCTTATATCTTATATAGTATCGTTAAATTTTTTGAATTATATATTTTCCTTATCTTCTTACCTTACCTTAAATTTTATTTTGAGTATAGAGTTGAATTCAAACATTTGATACCGGGAATCATGTTTGTCTACAGCAGATGATCCCGTTAAATAAGTCTAATTTATCTGTTTTATACTGAAATATCTTCCAGAATACATTTAGTAAATTTCGATATGGATTTAATAAAGTTTCCTGCAAGCAGTGTGAAACGATTAGATGTTTCTGAATTTTCTTTCCTTTTTCGAATTACCTCTGAATCATTAAATCTGAACTATTAAGCTCCCTAATTTTGACATCTACTTCGTTATCAACTTGAAGTTTTCCTATTTAACTACTCTGTTGAATAATTCGAGAGTAGATGCTTCTAGTATCTTGTTAAATTAGAATGGGACTCATTAGAGTATTCTCGCTACAAAATTTTTCACAATTGCATTGTGAAAAATTTTCCCCACGTGACCGGGGTGTGTAACGATTAAATCGTTACTTTGGGCGAATGTTAATAATTTTTCTATATTTTGGTTTTTTAAAAAAATTTTGTACGCCAACCCTGTTGAGTTCAGAATATCATCTCAGGTACGTACGCTTTCAGCTGTTATTAAATTAAATATTCCTCAAATTTGATTTTATTCGCTTTGCATGGCTGATTATTTAATTCTAAAATTATGTCTCGTCATCCCTTATATCGCCTAATGAGTAATTTTCATAATGTAACTCGTACAATGAACTAAATCGGTAATATTAATCCATTTATTTGTCTTTGAATTAATTCTCATTTCGACTCTGTGTATCGTCTACCGCATTAAGAAACCTGCGCGGTACTTATTTGCTGGGTACCGGCGGAAAATTCACGTTTTTGGATTCTATCTCTTCCCTTTTGTCAATCGACGAGACCAGATCGATAATTTTGCCTGGCATTTTCAGGAAGCCATTTTTTATCTTATCGTACCGTTTCGATTACCGAAGAAAGTGAGTAAAGCAAGTATATATTCTTTTCTCGCGATTAAATTATCTGTACCGTTTCTTATAGTATAATTGATGGTGAAAATACCGATCAATTGAAATATCGATTTATCTTTTATCTATCGTAGATATATGTATATATGCACATGTCTTATTTTTTATCGTAGCTGAAATTCGGAAGCTGTGTGAAGATGTTTTCCCGACCAGAGTTCATCATATAGCTTCGTCGCATTGTTTAAGTATTTACTCTACATGATCTATTTGCTTTTCTTGTTTAGGTGGTGAAAAGGAATCGATTTTTTTATAATTTTTTATAGAGCATAACCTTCCTATTGGAACACGTGCTTGGTGCTACTGCTTTTTGCCTTTATATATATATATATATATATATATATATATATATATATATATATATATTTCTTTTTCTCTTTAATTACATCTCTCTTATAAACTAGGAACAGAAACTGTGGTTTTATCATTTTCTAGGGTTGAAGCTGAAAGGGAGAATTCCTGATTTTCCGTTGCAATCACGTACATTGAAGCCATTTTGTTTGCTTTCCGAGACCACCATTGCTAGGTTTGAAGGAAAAGGGTATGCTAATCTGGAAAATTTGGATGCCAACCTAGTCTACTTAGCAGAGGAGGAAAGCGAAGTAAGTGATTTTTCTATATCTAAAGTCTTACCTAGATTACTTTTATTTTTTTAATTAAATTTAAACACATTCACTGTAGAATTGTTTTTATATCACTTACTTCGTAACCTCTCTTTAAATTAGGGAACGTATCTGATTTACAGTTAGCTGACCAGGGTTTTCTTGCTAGATTTTAGAAGTAGCACAGAACAATTTTCCGATATTTTACTTATGTCATATATAACTTCTCTTTCAGTTGTTTCCTTTATTAGCTGCAATTTACCTAGCTATATATGTGAATATATGTATATCTATTTGCGGGCATTATAATTAATAATTTTTTTATTTAAATTGCTCATACAAGATACTTGCTGAAACTCCTTCACACCGTTTAAAGGTGGTAACTATCACACCAAATTGTTTATAAATTTGGAAAGATTTATGAAAATTTCCATGACCTTCAGTCAGGTGAAATAAATAAAATCAACCGAAGTTAATAGTACTGAGAAATCATTATCTTTTCACTAAAGTAAATAAACAGGAAATTTGTCTTATTTATAATATTTTCCTTGCTATCTAAGGAATATCGTTCTGGTATCGTAGACTTTTGATCAAATCTGTTATCTTTATTTTGTATTAGCATATGATCAAATCTGTTATCTTTATTTTTGTATTAGCATATGATCAAATCTGTTATCTTTATTTTTGTATTAGCATATGTTTGGATCCAATCAGTTATCTTATTTTAGTATATTTTTTCGAGAAATTGAATCTTCATTTTTGTAATAATTATTGTAATACCTTATCGTACCTCTCTTGCAGAAAGAAGGAAGTTTTTCTGTAATTGTATCTTCGGTTTATCTATAACTCACAAATAAATTGATTTCATATCAAAGAACATTATTGTAATAATAGTGAACCATAAGTATCAATGTAAATAGAGACTCTATCGTTATATTGCATAGACATTCAAGTGACTTATCGTATGTCAGTTCCAAACCGGGGCTGAATTTAGAATTTTGGGGGAGTTCAGCAAGTCCAATCAAGGGGTAGCACGTACTAATTCTCTGTTTTATCTTTTTCCTGCATGCACAAAAATGAGCTGGACCCAAGGACGCTAGAGGAGTAGCACCTACCACCATAGGGGCGACTATTTACTGCTACTAGTCGTCAGGGAAGCTCCAACCAGTAAAGTCACAGCTACCTAGAAGGCTTCGGAACCCTCTAAATCAACTGGCTCTCTCTCTCCCGATACAGCTGAGGCACCAGACAGTCCGGCCATAACCAGAGAGCATTGCACCAGATAAGTCTAAAATCATTACTTACTGATGGTATACTGATCAAACTGCCCTATTGTAATTGAAAGAACTGTATTTGGCTTGGCCACTCTTTTAAAATTGTCAATATAAATTATCTGTTATAAAATTGTAAATATAATTGTGAGTGTAAAATTGGTCTTATTTTGCTGCCTATATGTTTGTGTGTGTCTGGCGCCCTCTCTAAGATGTCCAAAGTTGGAAACAAAAAAAAAGAAAAAAATCGCACCCACCATTTTGAGATGTGCTTTGCTGAGCTAGTCAGTATTATGATGGATGCCTCCACAACAGCAAGAGGTTTTCCGTTATAAAATCAATTGTAGAAGATTACAAAATGTACTATTCGCTAATATTAAATCACGGCATTAATAATAAACATTTTGAAATAATATTCACAAATTGCAATCATAACAATATATATGATGTGGAGAATATTATTATGATTGCATTAAATTTCGAAAACTCCATGGGTGTTGGATTTTTAAATAAATGTGAATGTGATCATAGCTCAACATGTAGACTAATCGAAGAGGGTCAGTATTCGTATAAAAATGGTTTTGATTTGTTTAAATATTTACCCACCAAGAAAATGTATAATTTAACTATACAACTTTTTTTCCCAAGGCTGTTACATTCGAGAAAAAAATGTTTCTCGTATAGCTGAATTATTATTTTAATAACACATTTTTATTTATAATATAAATTTACAAAATGTTTTATTGTATAAATAATTACTTAAAATAGCATCGTAAGTCAATTTAAATTAAGCAATCGTAAAAATTATAAATTAAATATGGACTAGAATATTTAATTTTTAAAATGAAAAGTTTAACTGCTTATCAGGCTCTTTGGCAAGATCTCGACATTACAAACGTAATGTTGCAAGTGGTTAACAACAGACTAATCATATAATTCAGAAGAGTTTTAGTGCTCGGTTGAGTGCAGGGAGCTCGTCAAGATCTATTCCTCGTGGAAGCAAGAAGATTGTCCGTCGGCAACAAAATTGTAATTTTTGAAATATACATTTACCAATCTGTTTCAAATAATAATAAATACATGTTCTAAATACACACTTAATTTTAATTTACTAAATAGGTATAACAAAAATTTATATTAAATTGATTTATTGAGACGTTTTTATTCCTCCCTCATACTTTCGAACAACTCCTTCAGTTCTCTATAAAGGTTTGTTTCATCACTTGACGATTATTCCGACTCGAGTTTGTGGTCCATTATTGTCGACAAGTTCTCTGAATTTTCAAGTGTAAGTTGCTCTTCTGAAATATAAATTACATTTCTATAAATATTTTAAATTAGTTTTGACATAAAAAGAAATGTAACTTACGGTGACTGGGTGCATCTTTAATGATTTTTGCTTTTTTCGGTGGTGGCGGTTCAGTACTTTTATCCAGGTTCATGTTTGAATAGTGCACTAGTTTCTGTAATGGGTGTTTAAAATCTCCTGAATATATAACAGTACCCCCTGTTGTCAAATATATATAATTTAGTCGAACGATATATACAACTACATTAATTTATACATCTAATTTTAGAAACAGCTCCGTAATCAATTATAAAATTTATTAATATATCTATTACATGTTTACAGTTATTTTTAACTTCATCGACCTTATTCTTGGTTGATTTATTTGGAGTATGCTTACGCATTCCGAGTATGATTCCCACTGACAATGAGATATCAACTATTTTTGGATGGTCACTACCGGGAGTTACATGCAGTGAACTGCATGAGACGAAAAAGCGCACACCTGCAGACAGTATCAAGTTTCATTTCATCGCAGTTGTTTTCAACGTTTAAATAAAATTATGATCATTCTTGTTTGAGCCTTTGCTTGCACTGTATCAGTCTGAAATAAGTTTTTTAATAATTTTTCAATAAATTTTCTTTTTAAAAAGTTATTTTGAAAGGACAACGATTTAATTCGGGTCTGTGACGATCTTTTTCACACCACTCGAGGCTTGTGCATTTTTAAGTGCCAAATTTGTTGGCAATTGTTTCCTAGATACTTTATCACCCTCGGTTGATTTATTTGGAGTATGCTTACGCATTCCGAGTATGATTCACACTGACAATGAGATATCAACTATTTTTGGATGGTCACTACGCAAGTTACATGCAGTGAACTTTGTGAGACGACGAAGCGCGCACCTGCGGACAGTATCAGGTTTCATTTCATTGCAGTTGTTTTCAACGTATAAATATAAAATTATGATCATCCTTGTTTGAGCCTTCGCTTGCGTTGTATTGGTCTGAAATAAGTTTTGTAATATTTTTCAATAAATTTTATTTTGGAAGGACAACGATTTAATTCGCATTCCGAGTATGATTCACACTGACAATGAGATATTAACTATTTTTAGATGGTCACTACCCTGTCTGTGACGATCTTTTTCACACCACCCGAGGCGGGTGCATTTTTACGTGCCAAATTTGTTGGCAATTATTTCCTAGATACTTTATCACCGTCGGTTGATTTATTTCGAGTATGCTTACTCAAGTTACATGCAGTGCTCTTATATATATATATATATATATATATATATATATATATATATATATATATTAGGATTCCTCGGATACTATAGCAAGTTTACTAAAAACAAAAATCACAAAACCAATGACCAATTGCTTAAAAAAGGACCAATCAGTAAAACATACCCCAGAATTTTTGGAATGTTTTAATACTTGTAAAAATCTGTTAACATCAGAACCTCTCCTAGCCTATCCAGACTTCGAGAAAAATTTTGAATTTTGCTATAGGTGCAATATTATCCCAAAATAAACGTCCAATAGCTTATGCGTCCAGGACATTAAGTGAATCGGAAATCAATTATTCGACTATTGAAAAAGAATAGCTGTCAATAGTCTGGGCTTGCAGGTACTGGAGAATGTATCTTTTTTTTCTACCGATCACAAACCTTTAAAATGGCTATTTTCCTTAAAAGAACCGAATTCCAGACTCGTAAGATGGAGACTAAAACTGGAAGAATTTGATTTCACCATCGATATCAACCCAATCGAAACAGCATCCCTAGACGTGAATCTTGATGACTTAGACGAAATTATCTCGAAAGAACTTGAAACACGTAACGAACTACGCAATTTAGCCAACGAAGATATCGAAGAAATGTTAGACGGACCTGAAGAAAATTCATCAAAAATCACAGTACACTCCAACATTTTACTGAACCCGAAAAATCCAGAAGAAGAAAAAGAGGATCTTCAAACGGTTCACACTTCAGCCGAAAACCCAATACTGACAATTCCCATCTCCAATAAACCTATAAATACTTATAAAAATCAAATAATAATAACAACAGGAGACATACCAGATTTGACCGTAAAAAGAGAGAAAATATTTGAAAACACCCGAATTTATGTGACATTACCAAACCGACACATAAACGAAAATATCATTAAATTAGCGAAAGAATACTTTGACCCAAAACAGACATACGCTTTACACTTTCACAGAAATTTACCCCCTGAAAATTTTGCCATAGTGATTCAAAACACATTCCGGCATTCTTCATTCAAACTAATTCACTGTCCCAAATTTTTAACTGACTTTATCAAAACAGACGTTCAAAACGAAAAAATAAAATATTATCACGAATTCAAAACTGGACACAGATAAAAAATATTATTGGCCCAAAATGTCAGAAGACATCGAAGACTTCATTAATAAATGCGAAACCTGTTTGAAAAACAAGTACGATCGAAATCCCCCAATCATTAAATTCAATCTAACACCCACGACAACAAAACCCTTTCAACATATTCATATAGACGTTTTCCAAATTTCCAAAGAACCCTACTTAACTATTATTGACACATTTTCACGTTATGGACAAGCATACCGTTTAAAAACTACAACTGGAGTATCAGTAGTAGATGGCATATTTAACTTTATAACCCATCATGGACTACCCCTTAAAATAACCTCCGATAGTGGTTCCGAATTTAAGAACAAAGACTTAGAAAACTTTTGTCAACTACACCGTATCGAATTACATTTTACGACCGCGAAAAATAGCAACTCTAATTCCCCAGTAGAACGATTTCATTCTACCCTTATCGAACACTATAGATGTATTAGAGAAACTAATAGAGAATTAACCAGCGAACAAGTTATGAAAAACGCCATTTTATCTTACAACAACTCCATTCACTCGGTAACGAAACTCACCCCTTTTGAAATCATACATGGACACTTAGGTACATCGAACCCTTTTGACCTAAATGATCAATTAATTCTATCAACCTATGTCCAAAACAAGCCTCAAAACAACTTTACGAAAAAATCCGTGAAAGAAATGCTCACTATAAAGAAAATATAATTACCAAAAGAAACCTGAAACGACAAGATCCACCGACTTATCTCAAAGACAAAGCGGCTTACGTTAAAACAAAATTGCGCGACAAAAAACTACCAAAATTTGACAAAACCTAAATACTTGATGACGACGGCATATACATAAAAACAAAAAAGGGAACTTACCATAAACATTCCCTCAGGAAACCACGTAATAATCCTAAACAATTGTTATAGGTTCAAAATAAAGTCGAAGATAATGACCCTTCACCTGGCCCTTCAAATAATTAACCTAGTACAAAGTAGTGAAAATAAAATAACCATTAATAGTTTAGAAAGCTTATTGTTACCCTTAAAACTAGGAAACGCTAGAATTATAATAGCAAGCATAGATTTTTACATTACGTAGATTTAGAGGAAATTGTAAAGCAAACGGCAAAACTTGAAGAAAACTTCAAAATACTTTCAAATAATTTTCAAAAAGTCAATAACAACGTTGAGCCAAAATCAAGAAAATTTTAATATAAATCTAAATCGATTTTAAGTGGCAATGGATCAAAAGATCACAGATATCGGTCAATACATTAGCTTTCAAGGTGTGATTTCTTCAATAAATTTAGATTGCCAGAATCTTGTTACATTTTTAGACAACTTAGAAAGTGCCAGGAAATGATAAAGTATTTAGAAAAATTATATAAAGTTGATGAAATTCCTCATTTTGAGAATCGTTTGTCTTATTACCAAATTTTAGGAACTCTAGTTCAGTTTTCAGGTAATAAAGTAATATTTGCTATTCATGTTCCAATTATCGATCCAAAACCCTTTAAGTTTTATCACCTTTTCCCGATTATCCAAAAATCACCAAATGTTTATACCCGAATACCCATCTTTGGCACGAAACCAGAAGACATCAACTCCCGAAAAACATGAATGCCCTGCACTGGACAACATCTACTATTGCCAGCAGCACTATTTACCCGCAGATAATTGTACAATCCAATTGATAAATGGAGGATTATCCGAAAACTGCCCACTGCTAACTGTTAACGTCCAAGAATCAATAATCGAGCAAATCAACCAAGAAGAAAATTTAGAAGAAAACCCCGATGGCCAATCTGCGAAAACAAATTTCTCTATTTTCGCAGCTTAAGGAGGGAGGAGTTACATGCAGTGAACTTATATATATATATATATATATATATATATATATATATATATAAATTTTATATTCACTTTTATTCAAATCACTTTTAAAAAAAAACTATTTATTTAAAACATACAAAATCAAAATTTAAACAATTAATTACTTGAAATACTTAATACTATAAGTGATAATATTTGAATGACAACACGAGAACGTTTCCAGTTGCTTTTATAACATTAACAAAAGTGCTGATGCAAGTCAGCGTTTTTACTGGTTAAACGGACTCGTGTAGGTTTCCGGGAAGTTGTTTGCATATAATTCAAGATGTAATTTGATATCCCTGAGAAGTCACGTACGCTTTAAATTCCGTTGACTTCTCGACTGTGTGAATTAAGTGCTGATATATTTTGCATATAACAACTCCCCTTACATATCAAAAGTTGATGCTATAACATCAACTTTTAGGAACAGAAACATAAAATAGTATAAAATGATGTTTGAATGGTATGAATAATAAGTAATAAGTGTATAAAATATGAATAAAATAAAGTAAGAATAAAATAAAGGTAAAAATCAAATTGATATTTGTAAAATAAAATCAAAATATGTTAAAATAAATGAGCAATAAAATAATACGAGTAATAATTAAATGCTTAACCTAAACATATCAAAATAAAATATAAAGTAAAAGGAAATGTGAATAAAAATAATGTGTAGGAAAATAAAAAGTTAATGATATAAATTAATATTAAAATGGTGTTTTTAGAGAACATAAAGGGTATACCTAAACTTGCGTCTCTAACCTTTGTTCTGTTTTCAAAACAGGCCTAAGCTTGGGGAAGAATTTGAGTCTTGGCTGAGGCACTGAAGTCTGGTCAGGATTGCAGTCCTTTGAAGGTTTTACCATCCTCTTTTTGACAGCTTGGAAGGTGATGAGTGCTGCTATGATCATGAGAGCAGCTATGGTTGTATAGGTAAACCAAGAGATATTTTTGGTTACAAACGGCTGGTTTATGAGACCATCGAGGTCTCTGGAATATTGTTCCAATTTGTGATTTGCTACGTCTAATTCTTCTACTTTAAGCGTGTTCAGCTTCAGGGGCTGAAGTTCAGGAATTATAATTTTTTCTGGCACTGCGTCGCAACAGTTGAACGGCACTGTTACTGGTTGGAAGGTTTCTAGAACATCGGTTTGTTTACCAGATTCGGCTTGAACTTTTGTAATTCCTATAAACGCACTACACTCTGATTGAAGAGTCAATATGGAGTTGAGGGAGATTGTAAGAGTTTTGGGTTTGTTTGAGCGCAATTCACTGTAACAC
The DNA here is from genome assembly GCA_034190945.1 of Octodonta nipae. NCBI lineage: Eukaryota > Metazoa > Arthropoda > Insecta > Coleoptera > Chrysomelidae > Octodonta > Octodonta nipae. Next base: position 71,441,781 of record CM067218.1, on the reverse strand, counting down.
TTATGGGTTCAGAAGTAATTATGAGCCATGTATTGGGTTCTAGTTTTTGAACGTTGTATCCTTGAGTGAATATTAGTGAGCTTTTACAGTTGTCGGGTACCTTCTGGACATTCTTTAGAAGTTGAGCTTCACATAACGCGTTTGTGTCAATAGGATATGCGTAAAGTTCAGAGCACAGTTTCTTACGAGTGGATAACGGTTTACACGCACTTAAGTCTTTGATCGGAATAAACATTAAAGAATCATCATTCTTTGCAAGATATTTTTGAGTGAAGGATAGCATATGATGTAAACCTGTTCTTTCATCGTATATAGGGATAGGATATAAATGAAAGACTGTGTAAGGATGTTGTTCGACTAAAGGGATTCTTAACACAAATATAAGATCGGTATATGTTTGAAATGCCTCTAGTTCAATAATTTCCAGATATTGTGCGATGCTCGAGTACTTTACAGCCAATGGAAGGTTACTTTTGACTAAATTTTGCGATACTTCCTGTAATGAGGTAATAAGATGTTCTGGTGTTAAAATTGAAGAGTGAATTATTTTCAGACGCGCGAATGTGATAGAATTTAAAACATCATTCAAATTATCTTCTAAGTAGAGATAATTCTCCATAAGTTTTTCACACATTTCAAGTAGTGCGAGTTTTGATTCGACGTAGGCGACCTTATCATTAATTTTTCCGATAGTGTTTTCCAGCTTTATCATGTTATCGTTAAAAAGTTTCTCGTCAATTCTAAGATTTTGGATAGTTTCGATGAAATTTTTAATTACGGATGTGGTGACACTTTTTTGGTTTTTTTGTAAGTTCTCAATTTGAAGTTGGCCTTGATTTAAGCGGTTTATGCTTTCGGTAAAGTATTTTCCGTCGGCGGCGTCTAAATTGCCGGTGATTGCCTTAAAAAGGGTACCTGCCCCATCAAGTATACCTCGTTTGTGTCTTTTAGTGTCCATGTGAATGTCAGTAAATTTCTGTTTGATTGAGTTAGAAATTTGATTGAGAAGGTTAATGTGGGTTTGTACGTCTGCGCGAAAGTAGTTCATAGCAAAAGAATTGAAGTTAACAGTTTTTACAAGAGTTTGTAATATTCTGTTATTGTTGTAAATACTTGTTCTAGTGTAGAAATGTTTCTGTGTACTAAAAGTGTCCATTTATCATTGGATACAGTTATTTCTGCTTCGTTATGGAAGTAGATACCTAAAGTATTGTTTATTGGTTGTATTTGAAATTGGGGTACTGCTGACCCGAACAGCAGGCAAAACCTGAAACAGAAATTAACTTTCTGAGAACGGTTTCATTCGGTCGAAATTAACTTTTGATTTTTGGTTAGTTTTAGGGTTTAGTACTGTTGCGGAGTTTCTGTGAATCTCCAGGATTTCGAAAGGACCATTGAATTTATTTTGGAGTTTGTCCTTGATCTGGGATTCTTTAATATAGACTTTATCGCCTATTTGATAGTTAGGGAGATTTTCAGAAACGTGTTCATCAAATCTGACTTTCGCTTTATGTTTTTGGATTTCCGTTCTTTCGCGAGCAATTTTATAATAGTGAGAGATTTTCTAGTTTATGGATTCTAATCATCTCTAATAAGGTCGAGTGGAATCGTTCTAATGAACCATTGACTGGGGATGTCCCACACTAGAATAAGATAGTTTGATGTCAAATAGTTTACACAAATCTCTCATTAGTGTGTTGTCGAATTCCCTGCCATAATCACAATGTATCCGTAATGGAGTACCGAAGTGTTGGAAATAGAGTAGTAAGGTACTAACCACGGTTTTTGCGGATTTGTCGATTATGGGGTAGGCCTGAGAGAATTTTGTTAGTTCGTCCCGGATAGTTAATGCGTAGTTTTTTGTCGGGACTTCTAGAATATCGATGTTGACGCGTTCAAAGGGTGTCCGTGGGGTTTCAGTAATGACAAGTGGGCTGTCGAGATTTTTCCGGTAAACTTTTGCTCTCTGGCAAGATTGACAGTTTTTGATAAAATTGTCAACGTCCTTAGTCAGTCCTTGCCAATTGTATTTTTCTTTTATTCTGCGGATAGTTTCATTGATACCTCGGTGTATATTATTTTTGCCGTTATGGAATTGGTCGAGGATGATGGGTATTTGGTCTTTCTCAACCGTTTGGACGATATTTTGGCAAACTTTCCATTTGATATCGATTTCAGAAAAAATAAACGAAAGCATTTCCAAAATGGGCAGTTCAATGTTATTCTCAACACAGAATACTTCATTTTCAGTAAACACATCTCTACTATTATACAGAGATGCGAAAAGAATCTCGTTGACTATTTCTGGGTCAGAAGGGAGAGGGACGATGTAATAGCGTCTTTTTCTGACACTTTTGCTTGCAAAGACATTTACTCTAGGGGTACGGAAATCAGCATTTTCCTCAAAAATGTCTTCGATGATGTCATGGTGAAAATTTTTCATGAGAGAGCCTTGGGGAAATACTAGGATGTTTTTGTTTCCTCGGTCTAGGAGTTGGCAATTAGAAAATTGAATTTTGTCGTAATCTATGAGAGAGACGGTTTGATATCGCTCGACAAAAGTTTTAAATTCTTCGGAGATTTGTTGGAGATTAATAGGACTTCTCGTCTGGGGTTCTTGTAAGTCATCGTCAGTTTCGTTTGTTGGGAGTACTGTAAATGGTGTTAGATGATTGTTTGCTTGAAATGATATGTATTCATTAAAGTTGTTAACTTTAATGCGAGAGAGCGCGTCGGCGTTTTTATTTACTTTGCCGGGTTTGTAAATTATTGGATAGTCGTACTCCTCGAGCTTAAGGCGCCATCTTGCAAGTCTACTTCCAGGGTCCTTTATAGAAAACAGCCAAGTTAACGGGCGGTGATCGGTCAGAAGTAAAAACTTACGGCCAAAAATTATCGGACGAAAGTGTTTAACCGCCCACACTATTGCAAGGAGTTCTCGTTCTATGGTTGAATACTTAGTTTCAGCACTGCAGAGAGTTCTGGAGGCATAGGCTACGGGTAAATCTTTACCTACGGGGCCTTGAGAGAGCACTGCGCCGATAGCAAATGAACTGGCGTCGGTTGTAAGAATAAATGGCTCTTCAAAATTAGGGTATATGAGTATGGGAGTAGAAGTAAGGGCTCTTTTTAATTCGTCAAAAGATTTGACACATTCTGAATCAAACTGGAAAGGTGTGTCTTTTTGAAGTAATCTTGTCAAAGGTTTTGAAATCTTGGCGAAATTGGGGATGAATCGCCTGTAATAACCAGCTAACCCTAAGAAGGACTTGATATCTTTTGGGTTTTTTGGTTGGGGAAAATTTAAGATACAATCTACCTTTGAGGGGTTAGGCTTCACGCCTTCGGGAGTTATAAGGTGGCCAAGATACGCGACCTCTTTGCGAAGAAATTCGCATTTGTCGGGTTGGATTTTTAGATTGGCTTTTCGCAATCGTTTGAAAACTTCAGAAAGTCGGGTTATGTGCTCATGTATAGTCGGAGAATAAACGATAATGTCGTCCATATAGACTAAACATCTCTCGTTTTGAACACCTAAAAGAATATTATCCATTACCCTTTGGAAGGTGGATGGAGCGTTTTTAAGACCGAAGGGCATTCTAACAAATTCGAAATGGCCATTATCAACTGTGAATGCTGTTTTTTGGATGTCTTTAGTATCGATTTCGATTTGGTGAAACCCGGAAGCTAAGTCGAGGGTGGTGAAGTATTGGCATTTGCCAAGTTGGTCAAGTAAATCTGAAATGTTCGGTAGGGGATATTTGTCGTCAACAGTAAGTTCATTTAATTTACGATAATCGACGACGACACGCCATTTTGGGTACCAGATGCGTCTAGTTTTTTGGGAACTACCCAAACCGGGGATGACCATGGCGAATTAGACGGACGTATAATGCCTTGGTCAAGCATCTTTGATATCTGACTTTTTACCTCTTGTTTGTGTATTTGGGGGTACCGATATGACTTTGTGAAAGAGGGTTTTGCGTTATTCGTGTCTATCCAATGTTTGATTTCGTTTGTAAATGTCAGTTGGTCACCTTCTAAATAGAATATGTCGGAATATTCGAGGCAAAGTTGAGAAATAAGTTCGGCTTCCTCCTCGTTCAGATGTTCTAACCGAAGTTGTTCCATAATTGTAGTTTGTCTATCAGGCTGGGTCAAGTTTTGAGAGTAATTTTCAGAAAGAATGTTTACAGAAAAATTGTTTATCGGTTCGAGTTCCAAATTGTCGAAATTAACAGTCTTGGGGATAGCATTTGCATTTAAACTGAAGTAAGGAATTCGCCTTTTTCATTAATTTTAACAAGGGCACGGGGAAGATAAACTTTTTCTATTTCGGCAGATGATAGGAAAGCATCAGTATTAGTGAGGTTACATTTTAATTTGCATATTTGTTCTGTTCGGGGTTCTAAACAGATTGTATTAACTGGGATGCAGTTATTGAAAGTTGGAGGGTTCTGAGTACGCATGACAGTATCATCCGTAACTTTGTACAGAGGTAAAGTTTTAAAATTAGTGACAAGTTGTTTGCTGTTAAAGTCTATAACGCAGTTATAGTGTTCAAGGAAATCTGAACCAGTAATCCGTCGAATTCAATGTCGATGTTGCAAATATATACCTTGTGTGGGTCGGCGACATTGAAAGGTACAAGGGTGGATTCGTTGATTAAGATTTTCTGATCGGTGATTCCTTGGATGACTACGTTTTCGGGAAATCGTTGTTTGAAGCGTTGGCAGGTTTCAGGTTTAAAAATTGAAAGTCCTGCACCCGTATCGATAAGAAGTTTATAGGTGTTTGAAGAGTCAGTAATATAATAAAGATTCTTTGAGTTGACGGAAAGAAGGGGTCTTACAGAAAGTTCTGTTCTGGGAAGTTGACATTGGGGCTGAAGTCGTCCAGATTCATTGTCTGAATTTGGGTTTGAATTTCTGAAATTTCTTGGTCTGGGGGTTCTGACTGAGTGGGGGTCAAATGAAAATTTACTTGAGAAGAATCAGGTTCGTCAGAATAAAATTCGTATAACTGTTCAGTATTGAAATATTCTGGTTCATTGTTTTGTTCGAAATCATTAGGGTGATAATCTTGTACGTTTCCATACTCATCGGGTAAAGAGGTGTAATGATTTTCGTTTTGAGAGTAGTTATAGTCATTGTGATATGGTCCGAATTGCAGATTGTTCAAGTGATGAGTCTTTGGTTGTTGGCGTTGTTGATGTTTAAAGAAACTCGGGTTCGGTCTGTAATTGCCAGACATTTGGGGTTGTCTACTGGTAGATGGACGAAATTGTTGCTGTGAAAATTGTTGACTGGGATGAACATTTGTAGATTGATTAGCAGGTTGATTGGAAAAATGAGGGCGGTAATTCGAATAGTTCTGATTAGAATTCGGGTTGTGTTGAAATTGTCTCATTCTCAATAAGCATTCGTTGCTTAAATGGCCCATACGTTTACAAAAAGAGCATTGTTTTGGAGGTGGACCGTTATTTGGTTTACGAGGGGGTTGTTGGAAACTTCTATTACCTGAAAATTTCTGGGTTTCTAAATGTGATAGTTGTAGTTCTCGTTTAATTCTGGAAATGGCAGTGAGAATACTGCATGGGTCGCTAGCGCGAACGAGTTGACCAATTTTGGGCTCTAAACCCGTAAGAAGGCTATTAAGAGCCATTGACTCTATTAAGTCAATCTGTGCTTGTTTTTCTTTGATGGTTAAATTTTGCTTGTTTATAGCTGCTAGCATTTTCGCTTGATGCGTCTGGAGTCTAGCAGAGAAAGTGAGGGGGGATTCATTTGGAGTTTGCCGCATTCGTTGCAAGTCCTGTATGAGAGCCGAGAGATCCCGAGGATCTCCAAAATGGTTTTCTAGGAGGGTTTGAATTTCGGCTAGTTGACTAGGGTTTCGCGAATTAATTAACTCAGCCGCTCTACCGCGTAACTTATTTTTTATATGGAGAATTAGCAATACTTGCTGATTATCCGTTGCCATGCTGTAAGCAGTATTACAGGAGCATATGAAAGTATTCAAAAATATCGGATTACCATCATATTCGGGAATTATGGCAAATATTTCAGATAACTTATATGGTTCTACGGTTGGTGTAGCTGCTTGTCTAGTAGTGGCCATTTTTATAATTGTATAGATTCGCACAATAAATAAAAATTAAATGTTGAGGTTTTAAATGTAAATGGTAAATATCTAGTTTATCAAAATCCAATATCGAGCAATGTTTAATAGGGTAATAACAAATTTGAAATAGGAATGTATAAATGGTAGATTAATAATAAACTTGAAATAATGTTTCAAATACTTCGAAATATGTAAGTCAAAGTAATAAAATAATATGATTATGTGAAATATATAGTTTCAATATTATTTAGGAATGTAAGGTTATGAGGAATAAAATATTATATAAATGAAAGAACTGGTGGTCATTCAAAATAAAAAATAGTTACTTTATGTGATTCTTACGTTATTATTCCTCGCATCGGACTGTTCTCCGCGTCACTTAGCACTGGTTAGCCTGGTTGCGTGTTCCCTTGCTAGTACTTGGTAGTTGTTGTCCTTTTCAAGTAGGTTTTGTCCACAATGATTTAGAAATCTCCACAGTTAGTTAGTATTCACGTGTTCTAACTGTGTTGGACAATCCTACTGACTGCGCCAATTTTATATTCACTTTTATTCAAATCACTTTTTAAAAAAAATTATTTATTTAAAACATACAAAATCAAAATTTAAACAATTAATTACTTGAAATACTTAATACTATAAGTGATAATATTTGAATGACAACACGAGAACGTTTCCAGTTGCTTTTATAACATTAACAAAAGTGCTGATGCAAGTCAGCGTTTTTTACTGGTTAAACGGACTCGTGTAGGTTTCCGGGAAGTTGTTTGCATATAATTCAAGATGTAATTTGATATCCCTGAGAAGTCACGTACGCTTTAAATTCCGTTGACTTCTCGACTGTGTGAATTAAGTGCTGATATATTTTGCATATAACATAAATATAAAATTGTGATCATTCTTGTTTGTGCCTTCGCTTGCATTGTATCAGTCTGAAATAAGTTTTGTAATAATTTTTCAAAAAATTTTGTTTTTTAAAGTTATTTTGGAAGGACAACGATTTAATTCGCATTCCGAGTATGATTCACACTGACAATGAGATATCAACTATTTTTTGGATTGCCACTTGTGTCCCCGCCCCCACAATTCTGAAAATACAGATAATTTTTAAAGTTGGGATTATCATATAAATATGAACTCTCGAATTCATTCTTATACATAACATTTGCAGTGCTCAGTTCCAAGAGAATGTTTGTTTATTATAATTATATATACACAATCTCGTAATCATTATGGAATGTTTGAAAGATAAAAATGTTATTTGTCCATACGATTCAAATCACGAGATACGGCAATCACGTTTAGCAATACATTTATCAAAATGCAAGAAAATTCACCCCAATATTGGTCTTGAAACGTGTGACTTCAATGCGTTTCACAAAATACCGAAACATGAACTGGAAATGCATCATAATAATTGCCCAGATAAAAGAAACATTGAAAATGCATTATTTCGGGGAGAAGATGAACCAACAAATAAATTTCCAATTTTTAATATGCATGTACTGACTACAGAATCGTGGGATGATTGTAATTACACTAGTTACGATCCTACAAAATTCATTGAAAATAAACTAGTGTTGCGAAAGTGTGTAAATCTATCAAAAAGCAAACGACGTGAATTTAGAAATATGGAGCAAATAAGATTTGCAAAATTAGAAACCAACCGCAAACAACAACTGCAAAACAACAATGAAAGTTCTGAAGATATCAACAATTTATTAAGACAAATACATATAGGAAAAATACAGCATATATTCCAAAATAGTAAATGAATAAAATTGTAAGTGTAAATAATAAAACATGTAATATTGTATTTATACATTTCTTAATGCTTGTGATTTTTAAAAATAAATAAAATATTGAAAATATGATATTTTATTTATATATTTAGTATACAAACATTATGCTCGTAAATAATTTGACAATTGTTGGTGATTCAAAATGCAGTGCCTGAAAATATGAAAAATTAAATATGTAGAAGTTAGCTAGTTAATTTTAAGATTATAAAAAAATATTTTACAGAAATGATCTTTTAATTCCAGTTTTTATTTTAAAATATGGATTTTATTTTATGGTAATTTAAGTTTTTGTGTTAAACTTAACTTAAATGTAAATTTACAAGTATTGATCAACTTGAAACGTTGATGAATTATAATTAAGAAAAAATACACAGTAAAAATGGACAAATAACTCAATGTAGATTTACATGTAATAATCAATGTACTAATTAATATTTTTAGGGAAGGTATGAGAAAGAATTCAGCACTTCGTGTATATAAAGAAGGACTCGCTTCTAATTCTTCAAAGTATTACTTTACTATACAAATTTTCGGTGTATTGCGATCATGCAATCAAAAAAGATGACCTTGAAATCTGTCTTCCTGATGCACATCATAGGGTACAAAAAAAACGTATTGGAAGACATATTTTAGAATGTGGAAAAAATTATCCGCATCTAAAAAGATGTCAGTTCAATATGAAACATGAAATTCCGGAAGATTAACTGGAAGAACATCATATTGCCCTGAAAAAAGGGACGATGTATTATATTTACTAAAACAAAGCAGATATCCACTGTCAGGAGAAGAAGATGAGTAACCAACAAAATACCCGATTTATACATGTACCGACAAATGAATTGTGGGATGATTGATGAAGCAATGAGAAAATAATTAATGACAATAATTCTAAACGAACTGGAAAATGTTAATAAAAAAACACTGTATTGTTTAAATACTGTATTTTCTTGACATATATTTATTTAATTTAAATTAACATAAATAAAATATTTATTATGAGATATTATGCCTTATATATGAATTTTAACCTCAAACGACTGCTCCACTCGAAATTCGATATGCATTTGAATGTAAATTTACGCCCTCTACCACAATTTTCGTTTAATTTTAGTGAAAAGGGAAGCTTTTAGATGGTCAGGCCAATGAAATGGGTTATTATCGATCATGTGGTACTAAAATTACTATATAAGCAACATATCCTTCGCGCGCGACCCACTTCTTATCCATAAATATATCTTTAATATAATAAAGAAGCTAGAGATGGTGCGAAGTTTGTCTTTTATAATATAAACATATATATATATATATATATATATATATATATATATATACAAATTTTATTTATTAGAAATACATCACTTTCAATGCATTTTATTTCTGCTCCTGTTCGGTTTTTATTTATATCGTGTTTTAAGTTTTGCAATTTAAAAACGAAATCTAGTTCCAATAATTTTAACGGTTAAAAAAATTATTTGTTAATCAACAAGCTTTTTCTAAGTTGGTTGTGTAAACATTCAATTCGTGGATTTTTTAAAAAATAATAATAATCTCACCAAAAGTTTTACAATTTGAATTGTCCAAAAATAATACTACTAAAAAAATGAAACAAATCTTGATTAAAAATTCTAATTGAGATTCATATAAAAATATCTTGTGCTCTAAGTTTTGTAATTAAAAAGAAGGAAACGCAAACGACTAAAAAATTTTAAATCTATATTTTGATTCAAATATAAATGTTAAAATTGAATATCATGGAAGTTAGCTAGTTAATTTTAAGATTATGAAAAATTATTTTACGGAAATGATGTTTTAATTCCATTTTTTATTTTAAAATATGGATAAAACAAAAGAATTGTTGAATAAATTAATTCAAGTTTTTATTTTATGGTAATTTAAGTTTTTGTGCTAAACTTGACTTAAATGTAAATTTACAATTATTGATCAACTTGAAACTTTGATGAATTATAATTAAGAAGAAAACACAGTAAAAATAGAGAAATAACTCAATGTAGATTTACATGTAATAATCAATGTACTAATTAATATTTTTAAGGAGGGGTATGAGAAATAATTCGGCACTTTGGGTATATAAAGAAGGACTCGCTTCTAATTCTTCAAAGTATTACTTTACTATACATATTTTTCGTGTATTGCGATCATGCAATCAAAAAAAGATGATCGTGAAATATGTCCCTATGATGCACATTATATGGTACAAAAAAAACCTATTGGAAGACATATTTTAGAATGTGGAAAAAATTATCCGCATCTTAAAAGATGTCAGTTCAATATGAGACATGTAATTCCGGAAGATAAACTGGAAGAACATCATCAAAATTGCCCTGAGAAAAGGGACGATGTATTTTATTTACTAAAACATAGCAGATATCCACTGTTACGAGACGAAGATGAGCAACCAACAAAATACCCGATTTATAATAGGCATGTACCGACAACAGAATCGTGGGATAATTGTAATTACAATAGTTACGATCCCACAGAATTTATTGAAAATAAGCCCGTTTTGCGAAAATATGCAAATCTAACAAAAAGCAAACGACGTAAATTCAGAAATTTGGAAAGAATAAGATTTGCAAATTTGGACACAAAAAATAAACAAAAAGCTGCAATCAATAAAGAAAGTCAAGAAGACATTAATTATTTACGAAAAGAAATAGAAGATATGAGATTTCAAAATAGTGAATGGATTTGATTTTGCTATGTTAAAATAATTTTTATATTGTTTTGTGTTTAAAAAATAAATAAATATAGAAAAAAAAAATCTTTTATTTATATATTTAGTATACAAAAATGGAGTGAGTCAAAATTGCAAATATTCAATCGATAAACTGAGAAAGTGATTAACGACAATAAAAAAAGGAGGGAAGCAAATTAGCAAATTTAGACACTGGTTATTTTTATTAAAATTGGATTATTCAAATTATATCTTTCTTCATTTTTTATTTTTTGTATACGTCAACTTTAAGTCTTTTAGTCGTTCCGTTTTGAAGATAAAACCATAAAAAAAAAACTTGTATTTGAATGCCAATTACAAAATTTATAATTAGAATTTAGTCATTTACATTTCTCGATTTGAATTACTTGTCTTTTAATTTAATATCAAAATAATATTTCTGTCTTGATATTTTCCAGCATTAGTTTCCAATTCTCATTTGGTTTTATTACATTAAAATACTAAACGGCAGAAACCACATGGATGTAAATACAAAAATTTATTATAGAATTTAGATTTAAGAATCTTTAGTCTGTAAGAGTAAAATACTAAACATAAATTCAAAAAATATATATTGTCAGGAATTGGGTATCATACCGATCAATATTAAAAAGTAAATTGATAATTTAAATTTTTAACTAAAAATAATTCTTACGAAAGGCAAAATTTATTTTATGTTATTTAAATAAACCTCAAACGACTACTCTACTCGAACTACGATATTCATTTGAACGTAAAATTACCCCCTCTACCAAAATTTTCGTATAATTTTTAGTGGAAAGGGAACCTTTCGAGTGCTGGAACCAATGAAATAGGTTATTATCGATCATATGGTACTAAAACTACTATATAAACAACATATCCTTCGCGCGCGACTCACTTCTCATCCATAAATATATCTTTAATAAAGAAGTTAGAGGTGAGGGTGATGCGAAGTTCGTCTATTATAATATATATATATTCATTTATTAAAATTATATACTTATTTTTTATATGAGGTATAAGTTTTGGTAAAACGAAAAATTATCCAGTAATGTCATGATTTTACAACCGAGATTTGAGAACATTGATTTACGGATAATTTTTCAAACTGATAAATTTGCTGAAACCACGGCACGATTTGATTTGAATATCTGGTTTAACAATGTTGTTTTGTTTTATCAATTTGAAATACAAACACAAAGTGAAAAATAAAAGCAGAAATAAAATCTTGGGTTATTTTATTTAAATATGATATATATATATATATATATATATACATATATTCATTTAATAAAATTATGATAATTGTTTCTAAAAATTTTAAAAGCTGATTTCTATTTAATTTGACCGTTCAATAAATTTCATTTATGTTTTTGCACGGTTTTATTTTTACTTAATTCATGTCTTTCAATTTCAGCAATTTATGAAAACTTATTTGTGAATTCGAAAAATGTATAATTAAAATTTGAATATCATACGGCAGAAACAAATCCGTGTCGCACAGACTAGATTTAAAAATATTCATATACTGCGACCACAAAGGCTAATTGTAGAAATTCCCTATTCACAAATAACTTTTCAAATCACTATGAAAATTTCTTTTTAGAGACTAGTTTAAATATTTTTTTTACAATTGGAAAATATGTTTAAATTGGGATGTGAACACTTGATTCGTTGATATTTTTTTAAATCATTTCATTACAGAATTTACACTTTTTTGATACTTGTCCATTAAAAAATATATACGAAATAAGTGTTATCAGTTAAAAAAAAAGGATCGAGTAGTAATAAAATTTATTTACATTATTCATGTACAAACATTTTTAAAATCAATAATAAATAATAATAAAAAACGCAAGTAAAATAAAAACTACTAGCTATTCTATTTTTGCAGTTGTCTTCATATCTGTCTATCGCAAGTCGTTTTCGTACAAACTTAAAGTTATCAAATGGCCTCAAATTATTTTTTATTTGAATTGTAGGAGAACAAACAACACATTTCCTTCGTCATATTTAACCTTTATTTTGAAATATTAATTCTACAAAATTAATACAACAGAGGAAATGGTTATTTCTTTATTAAAATTGGTTTGTCTGTATATTTTTCTTTATATTTTTGTATGTTTTCATATGCTTTTTCTAATAACAGAATAAATTGATTTTGGGTCCAAAGTTTTATAGTCGCTTCTGTAACAAAATTTTCAGCTAAAATTATAGCTATACATTTCTTTATAGTACTTTCATTGCAAAAATTACCCAGTTGCATCATACACTGAGTTCTTAACAAGTTTAAATGCCGTTGATTTATATGTGTGTCATCGAAACAGAATGATCTGTATAATAAAAAGAGTACACTGGCTCCAAAGTCGAGTTCATCTAAAAGAAAAGATTTTATTTGGTATTTAGCCATTAGAGATTGTTTCACAGAATCATTAATAAACGTTATCAAATCTTCAAACGATTTTTTAAATCCCTTTCGCTCATTTAAAATTACTGAATGCATTTGGTCATCAGTTAATTTGAAAGAATCGTCTTTTACAATTAACTTGTATATCGCTTTATTTTTCATGACATAGTGTCGAAGATCATCAGCAATTTCCAAGAAAAAATCATAATTTAGAATTCCATTGTTGATATTTGATACTTTGCAATCTTTACCTTGTAACAACCAATGTTGGACAAAACAACCTAAACGGTTATGAGAAGCATCATGTAATTGTACATTAGAGGACTGTTTGTTGTCGTCGTGCGATACAAATATTTTTGCATTATTTAATATAAAAATTTGAATGAAAAGAATAATAAAGTTTTAATCTATTGAAAACATGGGTTTAAAAAAAGTATGTCGTCTAAAATAACCCAACATTTTTCTAGAGTAGATGCCAAATCTACTTCATTTTGAACGTTTTTTAAATTCTTATATATATATAAGGAAATTAATATCTTTTATTAAAATGATACATTAACATTTTATAAATTAAAATAGAATTGAATGTTTTTTGTAACATTTCTACACTTTGACCGAATGCCATCATAAAACATTTTAGAGAATTATTATCTCTTGTTTTGTGAGATCGTGTAAAAGTGGTTTAATAAATGCATTCCAAAATATATACAATTTTTCTTCTATAATTTCTTTTGCTTCTATTAATGTTATTTTATTATCAATAATTTCTAAATCATAAATTTTAAGTAAACAATCGATTTATTTCTAACTTATTTCTTGCTTCACCTTGACTAAGAACAATTTGTACAACATCTTTAGTTCGATACAATTTACCCGAATTGGTAAAATAATAAAACGGTTGGACATGAAATTTTAATTTTTCTTTGGTGTCTGACATATTTATAAGCTCTCTTATAAATTACTAATGTCTTATTTATTAATTTTATGTGTTGCGCCTTTGATTGATTGTGGTGTCATCGTAGGTTCATTGTGGTGTCATTGTAGGTTCGGTGTGGTGTCATCATTTGTTCGGTGTGGTTTTTTTTTTTTTTTTTTTTTTTCCGAAGAGGGGGGAAATACATTCCGTACTTAGCTAGCACGTGCTGGCCGTCGTGCGGGACTCCCGGTGCAATGACTTCAAAGCAAGAGTAAATCGTTGCATTGAAACCAGTACACCGTATACCCGCTAAAACCCTAACCTCTTTCTCCTACAACCATGGTCCCCTGCGGCACTCTTAGTCAATACTACTTCGCAAGGGTGGTTCATTGCAGATGTTTACTGCTCTTACATTGAAAGCCTCTAAAGCCTACTCCTCGAACGTATTGCGGAGTTCTTTGAGGATAGTCTCCGCGTAATCTGATACCAAGTTCCAGGCTTGGGGGCCCTTCAGCATGGCTTCTACTAATTGTTCTGGAACGATATTAGTCTCCAGAATCCTCTCCACTTCAGCACGTTGATCCTGAAACCGGGGGCAGGAGAAGAACACGTGTTCCGCGTCCTCTATAACGTCCGTACAGTGTGGGCAGTTTGGGGAGTTTGCCCTCCTGAACCTGTGCAGGTATGCTCGAAAGCATCCATGTCCAGTCAGGAGTTGAGTGATGTAGAACCCAACCTCCCCATGCTGGCGGTTGACCCAACGACTGATGTTAGGTATCAATCGATATGTCCACCGGCCTTTAGTAGAGCTGTCCCACCTCTCCTGCCATTGCCCTAGACTCATGGCTCTTTCATCGCTGTTTCCTGTCGGTTGGTCTTTTCCTAACTTTCTGCGATAAAGCCGTCCCCTTTCTGCAGCCAGGATGTCGATTGGTAGGGTAGAGGCAATCACACTCACCGCCTCGTAAGACACAGTGCGGTAGGATGATGCCACTCGAATCGCTGAGAGCCGCTGGACTGATTTCATTTTCCGGCGGTACGATGGTAGCTCGAGCGATTTCTCCCATACCGGTGCCCCGTACAACAAAACAGAAGTAGTTACTGTTGCCAGTAGCTGTCTTCTTATCTGTCTAGGGCCTCCGACATTAGGCATTATTCTAGATAATGCCCCCTGTACCCCAGCTGCTTTCTTGCTGGCCGCGATTATGTGCTCTTTGAAGTTGAGCCGTGCGTCCAGGAGCACCCCCAAATAGCTGATGAAGGGCTGCGACTGTATGTAGGTGTCGCCTATTTTGAGGGTGATGGTTTCCCTTGCCTTCCGACTGCTAACAAGAAGTGTTTCGGTCTTTTGCTCTGCTAAACTCAAGTCCGCTGCGAGCATCCAATGCTGAATTGTGGCTATAGCGAATGAGAAGGTTGTTTGTATCTCCTCTATGTGCTTGCGCACTATGATCAATGCCACATCATCGGCGAATGCCACTAGCCTGACGCCCTCAGGCAGACCGAGCAGGAGCAGGTCGTTGTACATTACGTTCCATAAGAGGGGGCCAAGAACAGAGCCCTGAGGTACACCTCCTGTGATCTTATAGTCTACTTGCCCATTTTCAGTTTGGTACAACAAGATGCGGTCCTTGAAATACGCTGAAACCATTCTGCGCAAGTACTGCGGAACTTCCATCCTGGCAAGAGCCTCCAAAATGCGGCCCCAGCGGGCCGAGTTAAAGGCGTTCTTGATATCCAGGGTGGCTATTAGACAGTACTTTTTTCCACCTCTTCTCCATCTCTTTCCCGAGATAGCCTCTCTGGCGATGTTGGTAACGAGTGTCACGGCATCGATGGTTGATCTCCCCTTTCTGAACCCGAATTGGTTGGTGGAAAGTTTTGGCTCAACGTAGGGCTCCAACCTATCTGCTATTATTCTTTCAAGGAGTTTTCCCGCAGAGTCCAACATACAGAGGGGACGATATGATGACGGTTCGTCTGGAGGTTTCTTTCCCCCTTTAGGTAGGAGCACAAGCCTCTGCTTTTTCCACTTAGTCGGGAAAACCCCCTGCTTTAGGCAGGTCTCATACATGTGTAGAAACATGTCAGGCCTATTGGCTATGGCGCATTTTAGCGCGATGTTAGGTATGCCATCTGGACCGGGAGCCTTACCGTTTTGGAGCCGGTTGCACGCGCCCATCAGCTCATTCATAGTCACTGATGGTATATCTTCGTCCCTCACCTGCCACGAAGGATAAGCGGGTAGCTCAGGCTTCGCAGGAAACAAGTGAGTGACAATGCGGTGCAATGATTCGGGGCAGTTCGTTGATGTCATGGGGGGGGCCTTGATTTTATGCATCACGATTTTATACGGTTTTCCCCATGGATCTTGGTCAACTTCGTCACACAACTCCTTCCAGTAGGATCTCTTGCTTGAGAGAATGGCTCTTCGTAATTGTTGTCTTTTGATCTCATAGTCGAGCCTTAGTTCTTCTGTTGTGACCCTGTCGCGTCTCCGTGCTCGTTGATGCAGCCTTCGTGCTTTGAGACACTCTCGTCGGTGTTGTGAGATCGTGTCGTTCCACCAGTAAACTGGTGGGCGGCTGTTGTTCTGCCGTCTCCTTGGCATGGAAGCATCGCAGGACTTGACAACGCTTGTCATTACCTCTTTGACAGTGGCTTCTGCGCTTGTTGCTGTTGACAATGGTTCCTGCTCCATTACCAAGGCGAATGAATCAGCATCGAAAGCATTTTTGTTCCAACCGACTGGCTGTGACCTCGCACGACTGACACACAATCTTCGTTTGGGAGTGGTGTTGATTTCCCATATAATAGCTTGGTGGTCGCTATTAGTAAACTCCTCATCGACCCGCCACTCACAGCCCCCTTTAATTAGGTTGCTGCTAACGAATGTCACATCGATAATGGAGCTGGCTGTGCCTTTGCGATATGTGCTTACGGCTCCTGTGTTGAGGAGTACCAGGTTGAGCGAAGACATGGTCTCAAGGAGAGCTCGTCCTCTCGCGCTCGTTTCCCGGCATCCCCAGTCAATTGCCCAGGCGTTGAAATCTCCTGCGATGGCGACCGATTCACGCTTCCGTACATCCTCCGCCAAGGTGTCCAAGAATAACTCGAACTCCTCGAGCTGTGCACTAGGAGGTGCATAGCAGCTATAGAAGTGAACCCCTCCCACTTTGGCTCTCACAAGACATGGTTCGGGGGTATTTGGGAGTTGTTGGAACGGAAGTTTACCGCAAGCCCATATCGCTGCTCTGTCCGTTGTGTCATTTACCCAGGACAGGGTGTCGAAGTTTTTGTACTGCTCGCAGATTATGGCTACGTCGCAATCCAATTCCCGCACCCGCTGTACCAGTAGGTCTTGGGCTGCTTCGCAATGGTTGAGGTTGAGTTGCAGTACTTTCATTTACGGGCTTGTGCTGCTCTCATCGCCTGTTGGTAGATCGGACATTTCCAACTACCCGCAACGTGCCGGCAGTCTGACCTACTATCTTTCTCTTTGCAGAGTAAGCACTTGGCAGGTTGTTGACAAGCCGAGGCATTGTGACCAGCCCCTCCGCATCTGTGACAACAACTGCTTCGGTCAGTCTTGCCTCTGCACGCCTGGGCGTTGTGCCCAAAGTGCCAGCATTTGAAGCACCGTCGAAGGCTGATCCTCTCGCGAACACGTACTGTGCCCCACGCAAGTTTCAGCTTTCCAAGTGCGATGGCTTTCTTGGCCTGGACCTCTGGGAGACAAACAACTGCTGTTTGTGTTGATCTATATGCCCGTCGAAGTGATTTCACTGCCTCCTCAGTGATCTCTGCCAGGCCGTCGATATTATCTTTGAGCAGGTTTACTACGTCTTCCTTGGTACTGATCTCGTCCAAGTCTTTAATTTCAATCTCGATTTGTGGTATTCGAGATTGTACAGTGGCCCCGCTTGGGAGCTTATTCTTGATGGCGTTACAATAGCCCTCCATCTCCTGAGCGTCTGCCTTGGCGAATAACAAAAGTAGATCTCCCTTAGCTGTTCGTCGGATCTTATTGACTTTCCTGCCTATATCCTGCAAGGTGGGATCACTCTTGATACCTCGCAAGATATCTGCATGGGAGCTCTTCTCGCCTTTCTTTATAAGCAGCGTACAATGTGGCGCTGGTTTTTGCTTATTGGTCCTCGGGGCCTTTTTCCTCTTTACCACTTGCCAGTCAGTCGACTGGTTTGCAGGTTGGTTTTTGGTCTGCGGTTTAAACTTGGATTTTAATCCATTGTTTCTCTCCGCTTCTGAATTGACCACCCTACTTGTTGTTCCCTGGGTGGTTTGCCCGATGTTCTGGCGACCTTCCTTACCGGGCTTTAGCTTGCTAGCTAGCACCGTTTTAAGCGTTTTAAGTGGTGGTGCCTTACTTGATGAGGCTACTGAAGGCAAGATCTTCGGTGGCGAGGTCCTTGCTACAGAGGCTACTTTTATTGAAGCCGCCTGCTTTGGGGCCGCCGGTGTTGATGCAGCCGGTTTTGAGTTTGCTGCTTTTGAGGCAGCCGCTTTTGGGACCTCCTTTTGCTGTCCACCTTGTGCCTGAGTGTTTGACACCTTTACTGGCGATGTCTGTGTTGTAGCAGGTTTCGCTACAGGAGGTGGCCGCGTCGTTGACGTCTGATATTTGTCATATTCTGACTTAATGGCGTGTGCCAGTTTCTTGATCTCATGATGTACATTGTGCCTAGGCCCAATGAACTTCAAGAGCTCATCGATCTTTGCTCCTAATTTGTTTGGAGCGCCACTCTCATTTGTTGCCCTTTGTTGGACGTCAAATCCACTATTCGCCTTTTGGAGGACTTGGCTGGATAGTGTCTTGCTGCCAGCTCTAGTTGTAATGGTCGATGTTGTACCATTACTAGTGTTCTTCTTCTTGTCACTATGTGACGGAACCAGTGATAATTCGCTCCCCCCAGAATCCGTGGAGCGTGCACCGGCCACCGAGGCTTTCACTCGATCGGAACCGGTGGCGGGATTATCCTCTGCAGAGGTACCCACCTGGGGTATTAAGTTCACCTTATCACCCATATCCATAAATGGTTTATTTTCGGGGTTCCTTCCCCTATCTGATTTTTGGTCCGCCCTGAGGAAATCCTCAGTACTCCCCATTGCTGGAGAGCGTTCCCCTATCCGCCACCTGGGGAGGCGCCCGGTAGTGGACCAACAACCACCCCGGGTTGTTCGGTGTGGTGTCATCATTTATTTGGTGTGGTGTCTTCTTACGCTCGGTGTGGTGTCATCATACGCTCGGTGTGGTGTCATTATACACCTGGTGTGATGTTTTGATACGCCAGGTGTATACACCATACTTGACGCCGGTGTCGGTGTAGGAGGCAAGACGGGTCACAAAAAGCGATTATAACCCCCCAAAAGGTAAAATATCCTCATTTTTCGGTACATATTCTTGCTTTTGGGGGGTTATGAGAGGTACATACGATCCCCTCATAACCGTTTAGTAACTTGTTTATGCACATGACACATCGCTTAAATACACCAAACGCCAGTCTGTTTACGATGTTACGTCGGACAAAATTTAGTATTATCTATATATTCTATAACATGTAACATAAAGTTATTAAATATTTTGTGACTAACTACAAAAATATATAACAACCTACGAGAAAATTTTTTGTATTCAGAATCGGTATCTGTTAAATTTAAAGACCGATCATATAATAATAAAAAATATTGTTCACAAAAAATTTTTGTGGTATATATATAAATCTTTTAAAAAATATATCATTGTATGTAACAAATATTTGCATAAAAGTATTATTGGTTAAATTTTGTATAGATTTTTTAAATTTGCACAATTGATTTGAACAACAATTCACCGAATTGGAGTGTTTATCAATTTCTTGGTTATAAATATCTACAGGCGATGTGATATTTTCATTAAGTTCAGTTGCTCATTTAAAATTATTAACAACGAGTGTTTCAACATATGTTTTTCTGCCAAATTAACGGGGTATGTTAATACTTTTTGAGTGTCATCTGATGTGCCTGGGTCAAAGGTATTTAAAAACGGATCTGAGAAAATTAGACCCAAATATTCAAATTCCTCCATGGATAAATTTAATTTTCATGGCATATTTTGACTATTTGCCATGTTAGCATTATCATTATTATTATACGTAAAGATATATAAGAATGTTAGTATGATGTATAGAGGGAGGCAGCTACAAATACCATATAAAAATGCCGTCTTTAAATGTTTATATTTCTTAATGCCAGTCGCCATCTTTTCATTAATGTATTCATATATATCTTCATTTTCGTTGTTTTCATTTGGTAGCGGTTGAATGGGCCTATTAAATATCTCTTTGCTTTTACCTCTAGATAATAATTTGTCAATTTCGTTGTTGACATTTTTCGAATTTGATGGTTCATTATCGTTTATGTTATTGGTTGTTGGGCGACTATCAATAATCGCTTGCTTACAATTTTCATACGGACCATCATGATCATTATTTACATGGATTATGGATATTCTGTTTAAAGAATTCATATCCGTATATGTGTCACCATTTTGCATAGTTTCATTTTTATATTTCACTGAAATTATTATTGGTTTCAGTGGGGGCAGTGCGTCATATTTTATGAAATACTCTTCATTTTGGGAAACAGAAGTTGTTGCTTCAGAACTCATAGTTGTGTGTTCACTTTTGTTTTAAGAAAAGCTGAAAAAAATGTATTTGATAATACTAATAATAATGTTTCTTTTTATTCCTATTATAATAAATGTATACCGAAAACGCGATGCTTTAGATTTTTATTCTTTAGTTTCTCATCAAAAAGTAATTTTAATTGCTAAATATTGCTAATCTATATTATCTAAAACCCCTAATAACATTTTTCTTTATTTTCCTTATATACCTGTCAATTCTCAATTAAAAACAGTTTATGTTTATAAAATAGTTTTTGGCAAAAATGATTTGTTTGAAATTGAATTTTTTAAATCTATACCCTTACCATTAGATACGGGTGGTAAATATAAATTTATATTCGATAAAGGAATCTTTAGTCAAACAAAAATATTGAAACAGATGCATAATTATAAAGTAGAACGTAGTTCAAACGAATTGAAGATAAAATATCAGGAAAATAACACATTTTCTAATATCACCATTAATTTAAATAAAAACTTCATGTGGAATGATGAAAATAAAACAAACGATACAGTTTGTGATGTATTTAAAAATGAAGTGCATACATTCCCCATTCCAACAAGTGGAATTATAGATAGTAGCAATATTAAAACTTTGGTACACGATGATGCAATGTTTTCCAAACTCAGACAGTTCTCTGGCTACGGAAATTGGGGTGAAAAATTTAATTTTAATGAATATGGTGAATGTCGAAACAAACAATTCTCTTTAAAACAGTGTCCATCAAATACCCTATATGCAGGAGATGGCAAATGTGGGGAATTGTTTGAACCACTAAAAACATGTTTAGAATTTCCACAAGCGATTTTAAAGCATTCTGAAGACAAAACAAAATATTTTAAATGTTTGAAACATTATCCATTTTATGAAGTAAAAAATTTTCCTCCTTCACCCATTTTTCGTAAAAACAAATGCGAAATAATCAATTAATGTGACAACATGTCAAACCAAAGGATTGCCATTCCTAAAAACATGCTGGAATTTTTTCCAACAGATAGTTTTATTGAATGTATTAAAGGGGAATCACTAGTACGACATTGTTCTGAAAAATTTCCATCGGGAAAATTGGCAGAATCAAGCGATCGATGTTGTGATCCAGAATGTATAAATAATTTTAATGAAGTATCTTTGATTAATATTTCAAATTATGATAAACACTCACACATTCAACAATATCCCGGTGATGTGAAAATTTGCAAAGGTGGTATTTTAGTTTCGGAATATTTCCAACGGCCAGTTATTATTAAAGTTAAAAAAGCCGTTTTGAAAAACAAAATTTCAAAAGTTAAATGTCCACAATTCATTAGAACTAGAAACGGCCGAAGCACAGATCGAGTACGATTTGCCAACATTTATTTATAATATTGATAAGCACCGAAAGGTTACTAAAAAAATATTAAAAACGTTTCGAGATGCCCCAAAATTATTTACAAACCGTGACATACCAGTGCAATTTATTGATGGAAGTAAGCACAATAATGATACATACGTTTCTATAGATGATAAGTTATATCGTTCTGTTGACCACAATTTAATTTGTTATGGAATCCAAAGTGGAGAGGGGCGGAAGAATATATAAATAGATGCACTGGTATTTTATAATTATTGTAACGATGCCGAAACACACTTTTGAATTTATTGGTGCGAAAAATGTTTGTTGTACAAACGTCCAAAATATCACACTGAGTTACCAAGTAAATTTGTTGAAAAGTTTCGAAACGAAAGAAGTAGAAGTATTATCTCCTCAAATTAAGAGTGGTCCTCCATTACCGTCTGATTTGTTATGTACTTGTCATTCAACGAGTGCCTCTAATTGCGATTTGATTGAGAAATGCAAAATACCCACGTGCGACGGTTGGAATAGTTTAAACAATGAACAACAACAATTTGTACATTTGATAAATAATGTAACAAAAAATGTATTTCTGAAATAAATTTAGAGCCACAAAATTCAATCAAAGATAAACATTTAGAGGTATATAAAGAGCGGTTATATTCCTAAATGGTATGGGTGGTACGGGAAAAACGGAAGTATTAAAATATATTCAAAAATACTGTAACGGTCATTTTCATTTTATAAATTTAAAACACGTTCTTGTAGAAAACTTTTATAAAAATACTTGTAAAAAACATGCGAATTACAACGGTACGTTTCCCCAACAACAAAATAAATTATATTTGTCTACTATAGCTAGAGTATGTCAAGGAATATACATACGTGACAATGAAGATACATCCTTCGGTGATTTCGCAAATGCTTTAAAACCAGCAACTTTTTTAATTATTTTAATTATAGCAAAATCTATTAATTAAATATCTGACAAAACTATTTACGACGATAACGCGGACATTCAAAGGGTCGCGTTACCACAAAATATTGTTGGTATCGCTAAAATATTGTATGTAAAAGCTAATGTTTTTGAGTATACATTAACAAATCTTATAAGATCCGCCAATGATAACAATCTACAAACTTTAATTAAAACCATGTGGGAACTATGCAGATCATTAACTAGAAGATAGGCAGCGTCTACTTCATTGTTTTATAAAAAATCATTGCATAGCTACAGACCACCAAATTGACATTTCAGATACTGTAGATAAATATACGACTGTTATTGACATTATAGAGAAAGAATCCATATTGTTAAATAATATATCTTGTAATATACCTTTCAAAATTATTACAATATCGAATAATACGTGTAATCTAATTAAACCAGGTTCGAGTTTTTATGCACTACATTTAATCCAATAATTTAAAAAATATATATTGCTCATTATAAAGTTAAAACATTTAACCAACATTTAATTGTTGGTTTTACTTACAAAGTTACAAAAAATCTATTGCAAAAAGTTGGCGGTTCATACGAATTATTAAATGGCAGCATTATAACATTAAAAAAATTAGAATATAGTGGTACTTCTTTAGCTAGTGTAGTTGTAAAAAATAAACTGACAAATATGGTCTATAGATTATTTCCTCAAGGAAGTAATTTAGATAATCGAATAAAAGATGAGGGAGGTAAACTAATTTCACACTGGGGTTTTCCGATTCAACTTAGTATTACAGAAAATGCATTTCAGAGCCAGGGAATGACAATAACATGTAATGTGTATTTAGATTGCGATCAGGCAACAAACGAATATCTGTATGTAATGTTTTCAAGATTTGAAAATTTGTCACAATTAAAATCTGTAATAAATTTATAAAACATGTTCGTTTATGTATATATAAGTAATTTTAAAACAAAACTTTTATTTTAACATGTCACGGGGCTACGGGAACGTTAATTTTCTTTGTTTAAGTGAAAAGTGGAAAGAATTTATTAAATGCAATGCAAAAAGTGAAAATGACGTATTGCCATTGTGTACATATATCAGACAACAGAAAGAGGCTGGTCGTACCGATCTCCGGTCATGGATATTAAATGAAAAACAATTGGATAAAATTCGCCAGTGTTATCAGTTTACGATACCAGAACCGGGTACAAATTTTGGAATTATCATGTGTAAAAATTTTTTGTAACCACGACAACAAGATAATTTTGACATTAAAAAACCCAAATAAATCTATTGTTGAAAAGGGAAATGATATTAGTATGCAATTTTATTCAAGCGAAAATTGGGCTAACGATATTGATCGGTACATGTCAACCTCAAAATATGAAATGCTTTTATCTATTAAAAACACATCTATAATATATATGTCTTTTCTAATGAAGACACAACATATTAGAACAGTGGATGATTTTAAAAACTCAATATTAAATAAAATATTACCTTATAGTATGTCTGTTAAGTTGACGGAAATAAATAACAACCCGGAAATTTCTGAAAATGAAATTTAATTTGTGGTGTACGTTCAAAAAAAATGAAGATACGGTGTCGCAAAAATTGTATGAGCTCACTGAAGAACATTGTATTAATTTAATATTTACTATTAATATTTACTAGCAATAGGGCATTATTTAGTGACAGAGATCTAAATATTATGAATTCAATAACTTTTCTCTATTGTTTTATTACGGATCGCTATAAAATCGAGAAAGAAAACGATAATGATGATATATGTAATTATATGGCAATTTTAATTTCAACAATGAGCTATGAAATTGGGGGCAAATCTTTAAAAAGGAACTGTCTATCCAAGTGTGAAACTGGACCGCTGGCATTTGTTATTTCTGAGGCGGGTATAATGGAAACGACAAAATTAAATGGGACTTTAGAATACCCAGATAGCGATACGAATAAAAATGAATGTAAACAGTACCAAATTAACAGTGCATTTGAAAGAATTTTTTTTTAATTTGCCGATAAGAAATGACATTTTAGTTCCAAATTATAAAATTATAGATACAAATATTTATTATAATAAAAAACTTTAGAAATAAATAAATTTACACTCTGTTTTTGTTGTATTACTGTAATCATGTAGACATAAATTTCAAAATCTGCACCATTCTTTAGTAATGTTTCTATAATTTCAACGTTTCAATAATTTCAACGTTTCCATTTAAATATGCTAAATGTATTAACAATTTTTATACAATCATTTGCTGCTGCATAATGTAACATCGTAATACCATCGTTGTCTGCCTTGTTGATGTCAGCTCCGCTCTGTATAAGAAAATTCACAATTTTTAAACAGTTTTGTTTTTTCACTGCCCAGTGTAACGGTATTTCTCCCCATTCATTTTGACAATTTACGTCAAATCCTCCTTCGATTAGCAAACAAACGAACTTGAAATATTTTTTATTTCGTGCTGCAAAATGTAAAACGCTCGTATTGTTATTTGTAATCTCGTGAATTGAGGCTCCGTGTCTTAGCAGTTCTTCGATTACTTGAAAATTTCTTCCCAATTTAACGGCAAACAATAACGGCGTGTTTCCCTAGATATCCTTGTTATTTATTAAAAAACTGTTTTCTTGTATCAGTTTTCGGATAGCCGTCAAAGATTGCCCGCTTTGTATGGCAGTGTGTAATATATCTTTTTTGTAATTCCCACTCATGACACTACGATATTTTACAATCTACCCAAGTTTATATACACGAAAACGTTTCCGAATGTTGAATCACAATTGGGTTAAAGTCCGAGATTAAATTATATATTTAAAATTTCCAGAAGATTTACAATAACATTTTGCAGGTTGGATTGTTAAATCATGTTTACAAATTATTCTAGGTAAAATTTCACGATTAAATATTGTGGTTTTTAATTATATATGTGGAAAATAAGAAAAAAATTCAACAGCCGTTTTAAAATTTTTAATATCTAAATTTACAAGTAAGAATCAACATTTTTTGATTTTTAATATATTACAAACAAAATCATAATAAATTGGAAAGTTGGTACTTAATATTACATCATCCAATGTGCCCCCATGTTGCCAATCTAAACATTTTTCATATTTTAAATTGTTAATTACACAATCATATAATCTTGTTGATTTGTTTATAAAATTCTTTTTCATTTCTTCTATTTCTTGTTTACAATTTTCAACATATTGACCCGTTAAATACAAAGTAAACAATCAACATCGGTGGCATGTTCAATAAGGCAATATTTTTCCAATAATTTTTTTCTTTGTAAATTAAATGAATCACAACCAACGAGCCACATGTCAAAAATTCTTTCAAAACAATTAATGGTTCGTTAGAAAGTAGGCCATGGTTATATCCAAACATATCCCATTTGCTAAAATCTGCTCCATATTGGAAAAATAACCTAATAATTCTTTTTCGAAAGTCGCAATAACGATCGATAACGTGGTGTAATGGTGTCATATGTTTTCTATCAATTGCATCGGTGTCGGCACCTCTTTTCAATAACACCCCCACGAGTTCGGTATTTCTATTCGCAGTTGTACAATGTAGTGCCGTCTCGGTATTTCTCTTTCCCATAGAAACCGATGCACCGTGAGATAGCAATGCGTTAACAATTTTAGTACAATCGCGTATAGTTGCCATTTGTAAAGGAGTTCCTCCGAAATTGTCTAAATGGTCAACATTGGCTCCAGATTGTATTAAGGAATTTACAATTTTTAAACATTTTTTTTTCTGCACAGCCCAGCATAAGGGCGTTTCTCCAAACATATTTGGATAATTTACGTTAAATCCTTGATGAATTAGTTTACAAGCAAATTTAAAATACTTTTTATTTCGTACTGCATAATGTAAAACAGTGTCACGTGTACTTGTAATGGAATAAATTGAAGCTCTGTGTCTCAGTAGTTCATCAATTATTTGAAAATTTTTTCCATAATTCAAGGCGGTTATTAACGGTATATATCCTATATGTCTGTAATTCACTAAAAAACTATTTTTTTAAATTAATTCCCGAATTAACTCTGAACAACTACGAGTATCTTCTATGGCCGTGTTTAATAATTCATTGCAATTTTTACTCATATTCAAATTATTCGATTCGCAGGAAAGTAATAATGTTCCGCATTGCAAGTTCTAACCATTTGCTGCAGGTAGTATCCATTTAAAATAGGTGCTCAATATTTTAATAGTTTGGGATTTTTAAAGGGCCTTTTATTATGAATAAGCATTAAACTTCCTATGTAATTTTAATAAATACACACTGAGATATTATTAAGTAAATCCAAAAACGAATATATTCAAATACATTTCCAACTTTTCTGTAGTCACACGATTCATTAAAGCAAATATTTTTTACGTAGGTATTATCCCCATTCAACTAATTAAAGCCGATATTTTTAATCTAAATTTATTATACAACAAAAATAGTTTGTCTGCAATTCAACAATGAATAACTGCAACTAAAAACAAGAATTGCATATTCACAAGATTAATGAAAACAGATGTTTTCATATAGTAGATGTTATGTTAATCCACCCAATAAAAGCTGATATAATTAAAAAAGATGAATAATGGAAAATCAAAATATTTCCAAAACCGTCAGCTATATCATGCTGTGAAATTGAAAAAAAAAAATTCGAATAATTGACCAGCTTTTAACACACGGGGCCTCTATTTATACAATCACATTCAATAAAATCAATATTCTGCATTTGGCCGTATAAAACAAAAATACATTAAATTTGTGGAAAGACTGATTAAGCAAGGAATTAATGTAAATAGTAAAACTTTAAATGGTGCAACACCTTTACATTATGCATCGGTCAAGGAAAACTTTGAGGATGTCATAAAATTACTAATACGCCACAGGGCTAATGTAGACGAAGTAAATTCTCGGTTTGAAACACCATTACTTACCGCAATCAGAAACAATCGTTTGAAAAATGTTAAAACATTAATACAAAATGGTGCATCTGTTTCTTCAAAACATTATATTATAGCTATTGCATACGGACACCTTGATATTTTTGAAATGTTATTAAAGTGTGATGCCGATGGTAAACCGAGTGTATCTATGTTGTGGTCATTGGTTATAGCATATGCATCTGAAACTCGAAATGTTCATAAAATAGAAATAATAAGTGAAACTTGTATTAAACTGATTAAATTGTTATGTAAATTTGGAAACTCTGTAAACGACAAATGTCTAGCCGGTACACCCTTGCTAATTTCAGTAATAGGAGATGTTCCTATAACAGTAATCGAAGAACTATTAAAGCAGCGTGCTAATGTTAATGCATTAAGTTATGAAAAGCTTACGATATTAGAGTCAGCATTAATGTGGACTGCTAACAGTAAAATTATAAATTTACTTTTAAAATACGGAGCATCGATTCACAATTCATACCTTTTTAATTTATTACCATTAGACTCATTTTTAAGAAATTTAAAATATAAGGACGATTCACAAAAAGTAAGAAAATTATTACAAAAATATTGCCTCATTGAAGACTGTAACCGCAAAGTCTGTTGGATATGTACTGCATTAGATGGCGATTATGCCGAAGAATGTAAAAATGAATTAAACCAAATACAAAAAAAATTGTAAATAATACAACAACATTATATGAATGTATAGTTAAAAATTTAAAATATCACAAATATTTTGATTGGAGACGACACGATATACTTGCCGATGAAGAACTTGACTCAAAATACTCAAATTATGGAGACATTATTCGTAGTAAATGTGAAACTAAAAATTATTTACTGCAAAAATTCAGAAACATTAATTGCACTATAGTTTGTAATAATAAACAAATACAATGCATTACATTAAACTCAGATTGTATACGACACGTTGCTGAATATTTATCAATATTAGAATTTAAAAATTTTGCTACAGCTTGTATGTAACACAAAGAGTATATTTAAATGTAAATAAAATATACAATTTCTTTATTATTATTTTTAGTCAATTCCAGTTCCTTTATCAACAGAAAAATGATGAAACTTATTGAAAAATTGTTTTACAATTTATTTCAATTCAAAAACATTTGCATCATTACAAATGTTATTTTATTTATCAAATTTTATTTGTCCTTCAGTGATCACAAAAGTTATATTGAAGGTTCCTCAGGAGCCACTTTTCTAGAAACCTCAAGATTTAAAACTCAATATGTTACTCATATATGACCGACAACGCCCCATTGAGAGAAAAATGCAAAGATTTTAATTTTGATTGAATAAAATTTAATGTGTGAAATTTCCATTGAGAGTTAACCGCATTCGTTGTAGTGGTAGTGAAAAACATACATTTGAACGCAAACATGTATCCCCGCAGTATCTCTTGAAATGAGTAAGATGACCTTGTCTCAAACAACCATCGCTTTAATTTTACTAACAGAAAAACTACCAAGAGAATTACACCCAACTACTTAGTAGCCCACTACAAATTCGCAAATTTTCTGGAAATAGTATTTACTGCTGAAAAAGTAGTCCTATGTTCAAATAATCATGAAGCTGCTCTTCAAGATAAGTGCAATCAAGCGAATCTCTTTCCTAAAGACAAAATATCTTCTGTCACTTTTACACCACGAGGGTTCGAACGATTTCTAAATTTTATCAGTGAATACAGGGATGACAACAACGTACTGGTTTCCGAAGATTACGACAACAATTTACGGTTCACAATATGGGCAGAGGACGGAGAAAACCACTTATTTATTGAAAAAAATAAAAGCAATAATTATGAAATTATAATTCCTCTAAATGTAGTAGCGCAAATAGATTTAAAAAAAATATATGATACTTTTTATAATGTTAATAGAACATATTCTTTCTAATACTCTCGTTTATTTGTTCCCTCTAATTTCAACGATCCACCTGAAATTTCAAAAATCAAATGGCTTGCAGGAATCCGACTAGTTGACCTTCGCAATGATCGCAATCTCTTGAACCCCATACCCAGCACCTTGATCTTTGGAAAAAACAAGTCTGTACTTGTAAAAATCGCCAAACACGCCTCAAGCCACTAAGCTATTTTTATTATTTCGCATTACCTGTGGCGGTATTTGCCTACTAACCCAAATGAGCCAAAACTCTCATATCTCTATACTAATTTGAATGAACACAAGCCACAATAAATTTTTTTAAATCTTGCACCGATAAATATTCACCGAGTTGTTGAATGCAATGAAAATTTAAACACACTCTTTTCTGGGCATCATTCGAATTAATTTCTACCTTACAGTTAACATTATTATATTTAGTAAATAAATACGATTTAGATTCTAATTTTCTATAAATAATATCATGATAATGTGGATACTTTTTATGTAACTCTGAATCTGATAATATATCTTTTTGACAATCAAATAAGTTGGCATAATTTAAATTTTCAGGTATACAATCATATACCGTAACACCGTTGTCATTTATAAAATCTAGTTGCATTTTTCTCAATTCATTTTCACATTCTAAAACATGTTGACTTTTCAATTCAGCACAAATTTCACAATTAATATTGTTTGAATGTTCCAAAAGACAATATTTTTCTAATAATTTTCTTATGGTTTTTACTTCTTGTAAATTATAATTATTGTCCAAGTATTGCAAAGGAGTTAAACCCATAATATCTATTTTATGATTAGATGCACCATACGTTAAAAGTAACTTTATTATATCGAGATGATTATTATATTCAATTCCTAAGTGTAAAACAGTTTGGTCACACATATTTGTTTTATTAACGTCAGCTCCTCGATCTAAAATTTCTTTGATAACTTCTAATGAATTGAAATTTTTCACTGCAATGTATAGAGGAGTTTGATCATAATAATTTGTTTTATCAGTAAATGCACCATAATCACAAAGCATTCGAATCATTTCCGAGCAAACTTTAACTATTTCCTTCGATGGATACTTGCGTGCAAAATTCAAAGCAGTGTGCAATGAATTATTTTCTAAAAAATCGAGTGCATTAGCATCTGCGCCATTTTTGAGTAATTCCTCAACCACTTTTATATTGCCTCTTTTTATTGCTAAATGTAATGGTGTATAATCTAATTCACTTTTAGCACAAACAAGTGCGCCATGGAATATTAATTTTCGAACAATTATCAAAGAATTATTCTGAGCCCCATTATGTAAAGGAGTATTTTTATATATATCTAACTTGTTGATATGTGATCCACTTCGTATAAGAAGTTTTACTATTCTCATACAATTGTCTTTTTCTACTGCATAATGTAGAGGAATTTCACCCAATTTATTTTCACAATTTACATCATATTTTTGTCGTAAAAGTTGTTTTATAAAATTTAAATATTTTTTATGTTTTACTGCAAAATGTAATATGCTACTACCGGTTGTGGTCGTTTCGGTAGTTGATGCCCCGTATTTTAAAAGTTCTTTAATTATTCTCATTTTCTTCCCCAATACTAAAGCATAATAAAGCGGCGTAAGTCCTTATTTTTCGAATTTACCAACAAACTATTCTGTTGTAATATACGTTTAATTAAGGTTAAAGCATTTTTATATTTTAAACATTTGAATAAATTTAAGTCATTTATTTCAGAAATTGTCATTTGTTTAGTTGTATTGTTCACTGACATCTTTTTTTTCGCACTGTCTGACTGTTGTATTAAATATTTAACGACAATCTAAAACTAAAACTATTGAATATTTGTTTAAACAAACCTGCTCCTTTTATATAACTACAACTGTTGTTGGAAAAGGAAGTTAAATAATATAGATTGACAGAACAATTTATTTAAACATTATTAGAATTTATAAACCAACAAAGTTGCTCAAAGTAAAATGGACTAATTGAACAAAATCATTCTACTGTCCATACAACCTAAACCCCGTGGCCCGTCAGGAAATATTCTAAAGACATTTATTAAAATGTGAATAAAATAACCTTTTAGATAAACTTCTCAGACTTATATCTCGGTGTATCTTTATTGAAATATAACACGTTTCCCCACTTATTATAATTTTAGATATAGATGTAATTCTTGATCTATTTGTAAATGTTTTATTTTTAGTAAAACGCCGTTAAACCAGTATGTACAGGTAGGAGACATATAAAGTATAAATACACTCGTTCATTATATTCAGTCTTTGTAAATGTTTGTGGTATAGGCTACTACTTCTATAACTTTCTGTACAGAAGGAAAAGTTATACTTTTAACCAACAAAGTTGCTCGAACCAAAAATGGACCACTTGCAAGAAGTCGTCGTACGCAAGCGCTGTCCATACAACAAACACCACATGGTCCGTAAAGAGGTATTTCTGAATCATTTATTTAGATGTGAGAAAAATTACCCGACGGTGGATTTGAAAATTTGTGAATACAATGCTACCTATCGCATACCAAAAGAGCAGATGGAAGAACACTATACAATATGTTACGACAAAAAAAGAATAGATATAATGTTAAATAATATTTAGCACACGTAAATATTTTTGTACAAATAAATTATTTTTAACGTTATATTTTAATATTTATTAGACACCTATCCAATTATTTTTTACATATAAAACAAAACGTTTTGTCAAATTTTGGCAGCATAATTAGGAATTATTTATAAACTTGAATATATTAAAATCCTTATTAATTTCGAAAAACAAATTGACAATATTTGAGTAGAAAATAAAAGGTTTCCATAATAATGATTATTTAGAAATAATTTTTTATTAAAATAAAAATGTAGTAACAATTTATGTACTTACTTTATTACAATAATAACATAGTTTTTGCATCATTACAAATGTTAAATTTTTTTTACAATTATCACAAAATGTTTTGTCTACTTCTATAGTTTTGAAGTATCATGCCAAAGGATTAATTCGGACACCAGTTTCGAAAAGTCTTTTTTAAAGTAACATGGTATACAGATTTCCATTGGTTGAGTAGTTGTTCTGATAAGTTGTGTCAAACTACACCACTTACCAACTTTTAATAAACTTTTAATTTTTCCTATATCTATATTCTCTTCTGAACAATAAACATCTTTATATAAGTTTTTTTGGACATTGTATCGTTTCAGTTATTTTCGATGGATTGATTCTCAATGCCGTGTGTCACGCTTTTATATGGATTACTTTCATATAATTGAAATAAATAGAACATCACACCAAGAAAAAGTTTTCAATATAAATACCCCCACTATATTTAAAAATAAAATACATAAATACTGTTTCAATGGAAAATCCGAATAAATAGTTTAGGGATTTATTAACTGCAAAAGAAAACCACAATTATTTGCATAGTCACAATGTATATTATTATATGTTTAGTGTTATGCATAATTTCCTTGATAATTGTTTTTGCAGTTTTATATTTCATATATTTTAAATTAAATAATGAAAAAATAAATTATCAAATAATGACGATAAACCCTAAATCAGAGGAACCTAAATACATTTTCAGAACAAGTAATGTACACATCTTTCACACTATCGCATGTTGTATGTGTTATAAGGAGCGCCGTATTTATTAATGTATAATGTAAACAAGTAATATATTTATCAGAATATAAAAATTGTATTATAATTTTTATAAAATTTATTGCCTTTTCTCCCAGATTCCTTATTACAAAATCAAGTTTAAAACCTTTATTGGATCGAGTTAAACAGAAATCGACTTGAATGTTCATTTGAACTTGTTTCATTTTACAAATTGATACATTTTTTTTATTTGCAAAAGAATAATTGTTGTTTGTAGTAAATACATAATATAAAATGTTCATAATTTGTGAAGTTTTTAAAAAACTTAAGTGGACATTTATATTTGATGGTTTAGTACTTAATTTGTTCCGTTTCAAATCAAAATCTTTTGAATCATTAAAATATATAATTTTTGAATCACGATACAGATATCGAGCCGTTTTAAGATTAATGACGTTTATGAATGTATATGTCGTAGTTTGTGGCTTTTTTAATGGATCTAAGCAATTTGTTTGCAAAAAGGCATTTCGTAATTTTTAAAAATCAAAATCTCACAATGGAAAATTTTTCCGTAAATTTAAAACTAAATTATGAAAATTATTATCTTTTAGCTTTTTTTTGCTTGTAAATAATCTATATTCAAATGCCAAGTCGTTTTTTTTGAATATATTTTTAAAACGCTCCAAAACATTTGATTTTCTGGTTTTGCATATATTTTTAATTTTTCTCTCATAAACTAATTACTTAATTGATCAAAAGGTAGTAATTCGTAAAGGGAATCGAATGTATTTAATAAATTTTTAGAATCTCTTTGGGAAATTAGTGGAATACATTTTATACCGGTTAAATATATTAGAGCTTTTATAGATCCGTTGTGCGGTGTAGCCATACAAATGACGTGGCGAGGAGTAAGTTGTTTTGTATTATTACATTTCGATTTGACTCTGAGCGTAACCTCAGTAAAATTGCAATTAAACCACCCAAACTGTGACCGAGTAAGGAAAAATTTATCACCCCCTTGTTCGAGGCATTTAAATGTTTTAATAAAAAATCGTAAAGATTTAAAGCAGAAATGCTAATAGATTGTCTCTAATCGTATGCAAAACAAATTAATTTAATTGAAATATAAGGTGTTCCACGTTCTATCTTCTTCACTAATCGATGCAAAGATTGTAAAAATACTTCATAAACATCGAAAGTTATCAACCCCAATTTAATTTTATTTATAATTTCAAATCTTAAAGATTTGTTGGATTTTTTTGTATATTTTAAATTTTCTTTCTCGCATTTTGTT
Organism: Octodonta nipae; assembly: GCA_034190945.1. Lineage (NCBI taxonomy): Eukaryota > Metazoa > Arthropoda > Insecta > Coleoptera > Chrysomelidae > Octodonta > Octodonta nipae. Next base: position 71,407,052 of record CM067218.1, on the reverse strand, counting down.
AGAAATGTTTTATTTAAAACAGAACTTATATTTGGTAAATAAGTTTTTTTCGGTGGCCATATTTGTATATTAGAATCATCTATAGTTATGTAACTTCCTTTCAGTCCCGGAATGAACACGATGTAATGAATAGCAGACATTGTTTTGTTAAATTAATTTAACTTATTACGTAAACAATTAAAATAAAATAGTTGTTTGATTAATTTTCTCTCCGGACCACCATTTTTACTTCAAAAATGCTTATTATTAACAAAATAAAACAAAAATTTTGTTCTAGAATATGAAGATTATAACGCAAACGTGTTAAGAAAAAGATTAGTTTTTTTTATTTTTAAAATAGTTTAAACATCAAATTTTGTATTCGTCGTAGATTTTCATTATATGTTCACAATTTAAATTACAAAGACAAAATAAACTTTTTCATAAACTTCTCAGACTTATATCTCGGTGTATCTTCATTGAAATATTACACGTTTCCCCACTTACAATAATTATAGATATAGATGTAATTATAGATCTACTCGTAAATGTTTTATTTTTAATAAAAGGCCGTTAAACTAGTATGCATAAGTAGGAGACATATAAAGTATAAATACACGCGTTCATTCTATTCAGTCTTTGTAATTGTTTGAATATTATTGTTTGTGGTATAGGGTTATTAATTTTTTACACAATGTCCAACAATGTTTTGGTAATTTTATTTTTCTATATAAACAAATAATTATTTTGATTTTTAGGAAAGATTTGAAGAAAATTCGATTCAAAGGAAAACACCAAATGAAATCAATATTTTACAGAATATACCAGTTTTTACAGCATCGAATTCTATTACAGACTTGAGTTTGGACCAAATATTTGAGAAGTCGGAAGAATATACAGAAATTATAGACCATCTAAATTCAGAAACAAATAACTTGGATAATTATCAATTATCCACAATAGGAGATGGTTTACTAGAAAATAAAAGAAATTCTTTAAAGACATCTGTAGAGATGAGTGAAAATTACCAAACCAAAAAACGAAAATATGAAGACGTTGACAGTTTGGGAGATTCACGGGCGAAAAAAAGAAGGGATGAGGTCAGAGACGACAACGAATCTCTAACGCCCCATCAGCTAAATTTTGTGAGATATTTAAGGGAATTAATGATCGTGGTCTTAAAAATTTTAAACAGTTATTGGATAATATAAGTACTGAATATAAAAAGAAAATCCTAAAAGATGATAAACGAATAATATTTAATTGTTGCGTTTATCAATACGAGCGTCGGTTCCTGGATGATTCTATAGAGTTGTCACGACTTTACAATGAAAAATATGAAGGGTTGCCACAGGATTTTCAAAAAATTGTTGACAGTATATGTAAAAAAACCAGTCACGGACAATGCATATGTCAAAAGGCTTTAAGCAAAAGAAAACCGCGTACCAAAAAAATAATTCGTAAAGAAATGGAACTTTCCACAATTCCACAACTGGAAAAGATGGTGAGAGAGGCAATATAAAGGAGGGTGATGTAAGTTTTATAAATTACAAATATATTTTATATCATTGTATTTATGTATAGGTTGGTCATCTTTTTCTCGAAGATGGAGAACTGCAGCAGTGTCCCAATAAAGAGTCCAGCTTGACAAGGTACGACAGGCGGTCTCCGGTACAAAGTCCTGCATCACCTACATTAGTGAGCTCTCCTACACCAAATATCGCTCGGAAATCATACGAAGCAACTGTGGAATCATCACCATTACGAATAACAAGCCAAAATGAATTACCGCATCATTTTCAAATTCCCACATCAACAGATAATTTTAAGAAACACCCCCAAGTACGAGGTCCCACATCACCTACCCCACTACTATCTTCTCCCACACCATATACTGCTACGAAATCATACATATACGATGCTCCTGTGCAATCGCCAATACCCACGACAAGATATCAAAAAAAGGGGATCATATTTCTGCGTCGACAACCGATCGTTTGCCGCCGCAGTCAACTACATGTTTCGAAGAACAACGATTCGAGTACGGATCTTCCACACAATTTCCTCAAGAATATAGTTCTTCTCAGCAACGAACAAACAGATGGGTGTCTTTGTTGTCTGATCACGAAAGCAGGTTAGAAACCTGCTCAATAATATCAACAAAACCATACAATGCGACGGTGCTAACAAAATAACATTTTCAGATGAAATTTGTTACAAAATACCATTTATCGAATGGTCTCAACCAATGTCGGTGCCGTTATTGAAACGTCTATTTTTTTTATGAAGTGGACAAAAAACCCACAGAAATTGCTTTATCATTGTATTGAATAGATTAAATGAAAGACTCGTTAAGCAAGAAAACGAATTGTCATTTGTCTCTGTATTGTTCAACTTGAAGGAAGAAATAAGAACTCAAATAATGGCCTTTATAAATCAAGAGGCCGTAGATGCGGTACGATGTTTACAATGGTTTGTATACAAAATACAGAGGGCAAAAGAAGATGCCCCCGAATCACGTCCCGTTGTAAATATTAAACAATACAATACAGAAATCATATCGACGTTTAATAAAATACAGTACGATTTATTAACGAATGCAGAAAATTTCGCTAGAGACATTTAATCTAAATTATTCAATTTATTTTAACTAAAAATGATTTCTAAAAAGCACTTTGGTGAAACAGACAACGATATAAATGTCATATCATATCTATTGAAATTTATTATCAGAGGGGATTTGTGTAACGTATCGAATGATTGTAGAAGACTGTGTAATTTGATAAGTTATGATAAAAATTTAGGTACTGTTGATAATGATTACAAAAGCTTAAGCTTAATTCAGTTGTATAATGAATTAAAATATAACTATGTTTATTATAACCATTAATAAAATATTTCTCATCTAACTGTTTACTTTCTACCCACTTTCCCATGATATGTGTATTTTATTTTTGTTGTATATTTCGTTCTTTTAAACAAAAATAATTTCTCAATATAAATATGTCATTTTAATTTTTTATTTAAAGATAAATATGCAAATTTTACAATTAGTAAGCTAAAATTGTATGTGGAAACTGAAAACGGAAACATATTATCCACAAGATGTTAACCATCTGTAATATTTCATTGTTACAATCGAAAATTGAAAAAGTGTATTATACGCAAGGCGAAAATTTACATAATTTAAGTAAGCATATCTAATACTCTTTTGACTCAAGAAATAACTGATTCACAAATTATTATAGATATACACAGAGTTGTTGAGCCAAACAAGGCAATGTATAAATATCAGAATCTCATATCTGAAGCTAAAATTAGCACGAGTAAAAAAATGAAATTGAAAATTCTTACTATTTACTGCAAACAGTGTAAACACGTTTCTATATTTTACTGGTGTTTTGATAATAGTGTTATTCTAAAATCTTCAAAATGAAAAAAATGCTGTGACCATTTTAATTTAATGAAACCCAAACAAAAATCTGACAATATCATAACTCATTTTGATTTTTTTCCATATGGTACATATTTGAATGCTTTTTATTATGATAAAAGTAAATTTTTGGAACATAAATTACACCAATTTTCCTGCTAAAAAGAGATCGTCAAGAAGGTTAAGTTACTCTTCAAGATGTTGAATGTTTTATTAATCATTATAAATAATTTTAATACTAGTATTTCTATATTAAAAATGAAATAATAAACGAAAAACAGAAATAAAAACCTTGAATTATTTTATTTGAATCTTAATAACAAAATATATAAAGTATGGTTTAATAATTCCTTGTTTGATCTGCACATAATTTTTTTGCTGTGTCGAAACTAGCCTCCGCGGTTTTATTTCTATTATGCTTCAATCAGTTTTTTTAGTTGTCTCGTTTTTAATTATTATATTAACAGTCGTTTGAGGTTATATTTCAAGTTCAAATGAATATCAGAGTTTGAGTAGAGTAGTCGTTTGAGGTTATATTTCAAATAACATAAGATAAATTTGCCTTTTGTATGAATTATAACCTCAAACGACTACTCTATTTGAACTCCGATATTCATCTGAACGTAAATTTACCCCTTCTACCACAATTTTCGTCTAATTTTTAGTGGAAAGGGAAGCTTTCGGGTGCTCGGACCAATGAAATGGGTTATTATCGATCATTTGGTACTAAAATTACTATATAAACAACATATCTTTCGCGCGCGACTCACTTCTTATCCATAAATATATCTTTAATAAATAAGTTAGAGGAGAGGATGATGCAAAGTTCGTCTATTATAATATAAACATATATATATATATATATATATATATATATATATATATATACATATATTAATTTATTAAAAATATAATATTTATCACTTCCAATACATTTTATTTCTATCGTGTTTTAAATCTTGCAATTTAAAAATGAAACAATAAAAAATTTATTGAAAAGTGGCGTAGGTGAAAAAAGAGTAGTCTAGTTTCAATAATTGTTACGGTTAAAAAAACATATTTATAACCAAGTTGGTTGTGTAAATATTTAATTCGTGGATATGTTTTAAGACCAATACTTTGTTTTGAAATCTAAAAATTTAAACATAAATCTTGCTTAAAAATTTTAATTGGCATTCAAATAAAAAATGTCGGTTGCTATAAGTTTTAACATTAAAATGAAGAAGACGTAAGCTACAAACAAGTTTTTAATCTCTATTTTGATTCAACTATAAATTTTATAATTGATGAATTCTTTATTTCTGCTTCTGTTCGGTTTTTATTTCTATCGTGTTTTAAGTTTTGCAATTTAAAAAGGAAACAATAAAAAATTTGTTGAAAAGTGGCATAGGCGAAAAAAAGAGTAGTCTAATTTCAATATTGGTAACGATTAAAAAAATATATTTGTAACCAAGTTGGTTGTTCAAATATTTAATTGGTGGATATATTTTTTTAAAGACCAATACTTTGTTTTGAAATCTAAAAATTTAAACATAAATCTTACTTAAAAATTTTAATTGGCATTCAAATTAAAAAAATGTCAGTTGCTCTAAGTTTTAACATTAAAATGAAGGAGACGTAAGCTACAAAAAGTTTTTAATCTATTTTGATTCAAAAATAAATTTTATAATTAACGAATTCAAATAAATCGTTGAAGCCAGCTAGTTAATTTCAATGACTTACAAAATGTATAATTATAATTTTGAATCAAAATTTAGTTTGATAATTTTTTAGACATTTACATTTTCCTATTGGAATTTGCGAATCGAATGTTCACACGACCAGCGTTAGAAATTCTCGATTCAAGAATAATTGTTCAAAGCATTGAAATTATATAACTGAAAAACTTAAATTACCATGAAATTAAATACAATGTAATAAGTTTTAAAATATTATTTGTGAATAGAATTTCAATTTTCGAGATTACCATAAACACGAATAATTTTTTAAACTGATGAAAGACAATTTGTTTCTACAAACAGTAGAGAAAAAAATAATGATGAATTCAAATAAAAGTTTTCTGAAGTTAAATTTTGTTGAGTTTATATTTTTAACAAGTCGACCAGTTCAATTGTATAACTTTAAAAAAGATATAATAATTAGAATTTACAATAAATTTTAGTTCTAATTTTATGTGGTTTTATTTTTACCGTAATCCTGTATTTTAATTTACAAAAACAAACCAGTAAAAACTTTTTATGCTGGATAATTTCAATGTTTAGAAAATTTGTCCGTTAATCGACAAACTTTAGATGTAATTATCTAAATCACGAGTAATCTTGCAAAATTAATTTTTAGAAATAATAAAAGTTTCAGACTAATTGTTAAATTTATTTTTTTTTATTTTAAAACATCAGATGACCTGCAATTCAATTTGAAAAAAATTATGTTAAAGAATTGTCAAATTGAATTCTGTAATGTAAATAAAAATAACCAAGATTTTATTTCTGCTTCTGTGTAGTTTTATTTTTTATTATTCCTTTATAACCTACTCAGGCAAGAAACTTGTTGTTGAATTAACTCATTGTGCAACGTGTTATGTTAATGTTGTACAGTATGATTCGGCTTTTTAATTTGCTAAAAAATAACAAAAAACTTTAAAATTAATGTTGAATAATCTCAGAGTAGAAACAAAACCGCATCGTCCAGACTAGTTCTAATAACTTTAAGACCTTAAAAATTATTCGTTAATCGACAATTCAGAACTGCAAATCCTGGATAATCTTCTAAAATTATTTTAGGAAATAATAAAAGTTGCGAATTGACACAAAGATTAAATTCAAATTTTTATTTTAAAATATCCAATTAATTGCAATGCAAATTGAGAATCACAAATAGTTAAAGATTTATCAAACTAAATTCTACAAATATTGTATTTGAGATTTAAATAAAATAATCCAAGATTTTATTTTTACTTTTATTTTTCATCGGGTTTCTATATTTTAAAGTCAAAGCGAAACTACTAAAAATATTTGAAAATAATTTTAGTAAAACTCACGCAAAAATGAAACGACATTGTTAAACTAGATGTTTAACAATCTTGGCGATAAAAATTTTAGTGTTCTAATTTAATGGTACTTTATCTTTTGAAATTCAAATCGACTAAAGAACCCAGATATTTCACGATAAAATTAAAATCGTCTCAAATGATGGTTGTAAGAACATTCAATTAATGGATAGTTTTTCAAATTATGTTAATGCAAAAATGACAAATATATATGGTTAAAGATTTGTCATACAAAATTCTGTAAACATTGTACTTGAGATTTAAATAAAATAACCCAAGATTTTATTTCTGCTTTTATTTTTCACTTTGTGTTTGTATTTTAAATTGATAAAACAAAACAACATTGTTAAACCAGATATTCAAGGCTGTTCGCGATAAAAGTTTTGTGTTTTAATTTCAGGTGGTTTGCGTATTGCAATTCAAATTGATTAAAGAATTTAGAAACTCCACGAGAAAAATAAAATCGTGCCGTGGTTTCAGAAAATTTATCAGTTTGAAAAATTATCCGTAAATCAATGTTCTCAATTCTCGGTTGTAAAATCATGACATTACTGGATAATTTTTCAAATTATAAAAACAAAAATGATTAAAGTTTTCTACAATTTTTCAGTATAATTTTTCGTTTTACCAATTAAAATTGTAAAACTTACACCTCATGTAAAAAATAAGTATATAATTTTAATAAATGAATATATATATATATATATATATAGGGTGTAAACGGTTTGAGTGCAAAGATTTTGAAGAACAATACTTCAGGCAAAAACAAATCAAAAAGCTTTATAACATTTCCTAAAATAAACTATAGTTTTGCCAAAAAGAACACATAAAGTTAGATTTTATGTAGCCCTTGCTACAGTGAATAATACAATAATGTCGATTTCAAAATGTCGGTAAATCTAAATATGTAAATACTCAATAGCTTATACATCTTTAATAGCCACATTAAAAATGAAAATTGATTATTTAAATTCGAAATATGCTTTTATAATTTAGTGTAAATTTCTCCGAATAGATATGGCAACGTGGCATACAGACCAACTTATTTACTACATTTTTTACTTTGACGACTGAGAGTTACGATTGTTTTTTGCGATTTCGATTCTTGTAAATAAGAATAGATAAACGGTAAAGTGATTTGAATGATTGTTTGTTTGAATGATTTGATATAGACTTCGTGGTTTGCTTTCCATTTAATATATTTTTTAAATAAATAAAATCGGTTGTGATTAGTGTGTAAATTCGAAAATTAACAATAGTGTGACAGTATACAGGGTGTAAATAGTTTGACTGCATATATTTTAGGTGCAGATAGTACCCACCAAACAAAACAAAAAACTCTTATAACACTATGGTCTAAAGGCCTTAATAAGCAAGAAAATTTGAAATACATGTTAAGTAAATTATTGTCAATGTGGCAACGTCGCGCTAAAGATTTGCTTGTAGCGAGAATAATAAAGGAATGAGTCACCACAAAACAATGAACACCTGTTATTTTTTTGTATTAAATAATTTCATAGTTTCGAGTGCCGGTAGATTTATTTAGGTACATAAAATTTTATGAAATATTATTTTCAAAAATGTACCCTTTTAATATCTATGTATTGAAATGAATATTTATATTTGGCGATTTATTTTATGCATCAAGTTGAAGAAGGGAGGATACAAAGTTGTTTACATTATGATACAAAAATAATGCGATACAAAGTATATTAAACAAAACATTTCTTATATGTAGTTCTTTTATGTGTTAAATTCTTCGAGAAATAATTGTTACTAAGAAATTAATATTACTTACCTTAGACAAATAAAAACCTTTGACCTGCAGGATGTCATAATGATAGAGCTCTGGCGAGCAAAAGGATTATTTATAGTAAATATTCAAAATTCAAAATTCTTGTTATTACATTTGCTTTCCCCACAAATTAATAGCATGTCAGGTCTTTACCTAATTGTATGATTGTCACTGTTTGTCACAAAATAATACACTCGAACTCACAATTCACAACAGATTTTATTTATTTTTCCAATTTATATTTTAAATTGAAAATCAAATAACTTACGCTTTGTCGAATGTCACGCAAAAATCACTTTCACTTCCTTAAAAGAACCGGGCAGCAAAAAAGCATTTATGGCAGCGGCCAGCTGTAGTACTGAGTATATGCTATGTTTCCACATCTGATCGGACAAACGTAGGGCAAATTATAACAGAATATTTAGAGTTTAAATAATAATTTTCTTTGTTAATACAGTTATTAAAGGTGTATACGCTATTGAGTATTTACATATTTAGCTTTACAATCATTTTGAAACCGGAAATAATCTATTATTCATTCTAATAAAGGCTACAGAACTTCTAACTCTTTCATTTTTTTGGTAAAACTATAGTTTATTTCTGAAAATGTTATAAAGCTTTTTGATTTGTTTTGACCTGAAGTATTGATCCTCAAAATCTTTGCACTCAAACGGTTTACACCCTGTATATTATACAATTAGGGAAAGACATGACATGCTTTTAATTTATGGGGAAAGCAGACGTAATTGCAGAATAGCAAGAATGTTATACAGGGAAAGGTTTCCAAACAGACGCCTGCCCAATGCTAGGACATTCGTAGCTGTTTCGCAGAGGCTTCTGGAAACAGGTAGTGTAATACTACAAATAAACAATCGCGGACCACAGCGACATAATAATTATCGACATCAACCCATATCGTAGCACACGGAGTATTGGAATTGAGCTGCAAATTTCTCACACTGTTGTTCATAGAACATTACGGAAACAATTGCTCTATCTATATCACATGCAGCGGGTTCAAGGGCTTTCAATTGATGATTTTCAACCAAGACTCAATTTCTGTCGTTGGTTCCTCAGAAAACATCGACAATTTCCTAATTTTGTGAACAATATTTTAACAACAGATGAAGCAAGTTTTAATAGGAATTGTATAATAAATTTTCATACTATGCATTCGTGGTCTGAGGTAAATCCGCACGAAATACGCCAGTCAGTATTTCAACACCAATTCTCAGTTAACGTGTGGGCTGGAATAGTTAGTGAATACTTGGTTGGGCCATTTATACTGCCTGCACGTTTGACAGGTGAGAATTACCTTTATTTTTTGAACAACACGCTACCAGATTTGTTAGATGAAGTGAACCTACAAACACGTTCCAATATGTGGTACTTACATGACGGAGCACTTGCCCACGCAAGTCATCTAGTTGTCGACTTCTTAAATAGAACATTTCCCCGTCGTTGGATTGGTCGAAACGGACATATACGTTGGCCAGCAAGATCTCCTGATCTCAATCCCTTAGATTTCTACTTATGGGGCCACATGAAAAGTAAGATTTACACGACTCCAATTATTGACGAGAATGACCTTAGACAACGCATTTTTGACGCTGCTGACGAAATCCGAAATATTCCAGGAATTTTTTCTCGCATACGTGAAAATTGGATTAAACGGTGTCGTGCTTGTGTCGATAGTAATGGTGGGAATTTTGAACATTTGCTGTGAATAATCCGTTGTTTCAACTCACTTCTATCATTATAATAAATTCGGTAAGTAGGATTACATATTTACTTGTCTAATATAAATAATATTAATTAAATCAGTAATAATGACTCTTCGAATAATTTAACTGGTAAAAAACTACATATACAGATCTCTTGAGTTGAATATCATATGTATTTACCCAACTTTGTATAATTGCATAAAAGAAACCGCCAAATACAAATTCTAATTGCAATACCTTGTATTAAAAACGTAAATATTTTCAACAAAATATTTCATACATGTTTATTTAATTCTAAGGTCAATGTCATCAGTCAATACGAAAACACAGGTGTTTATTTTTTTGTCGGCGTAGTCATTCCTTTATTATTCGCGCTAAGAGTGAATCTGCTTCGAACGCGAGCGTCGTTGCCGGATTGACAATAATTTACTTAATATGTTTTTAGGGATTTTCTTGGTTATTAACGCCTACTGACCATAGTGGTATAAGAGTTTTTTGTTTAATTTGGTGTATACTACCTCCACCTAAAATATATGCACTCAAACTATTTACACCCTGTATATATATATATATATATGTTTATATTATAATAGACAAACTTCGCATCATCCTTTCCTCTAACTTCTTTATTAAAGATATATTTTTGGATAAGAAGTGAGTCGCGCGCGAAGGATATGTTGTTTATATAGTAATTTTAGTGCCACGTGATCGATAAAAACCCATTTAGTTGGTTTGAGTACCCGAAAGCTTCCCTTTCCACTAAAAATTAGACAAAAATCGTGTTAGAGGGGGTAATTTTAAGTTCAAATGAATATCGGAGTTTGAATAGAGTAGTCGTTTGAAGTTATATTTCAAATAACATAAGATAAATTTGCCTTTTGTATGAATTATAACCTCAAACAACTACTCTATTCGAACTTCGATATTCATTTGAACGTAAAATTACCCCCTCTACCACAATTTTCATTTAATGCTCAAACCAATGAAATAATACATCTAGTTGTAGATGTAAAAGATGATTTATATTTACAACTATTTCATTGTTTGTGTAAAGGAAAATGGGGGAATAATAGTATATATATATATATATATATATATATATATATCTAGCAGACTGTAGTTTTCTTAAATTCAACATGAGTCTCGACGAGTATAACAAAGAAACGGAATCGGCCGTAAATTTTTTATTAGAAAAAAGTGATAATCTTGAAGAAATTGAATCTGTTGAAAATGAAGTTGAAAAAATTCAGCATGCATATGACTAAAACAATTTTGAAGAAAACCTAAGTAACCTACGAGTGTTTGATATAGCAACACTTGAGAATCAAAGAAAGCTGATAACAAATCAAATCGAGGAAAATGGTATTGAAGAAAAGTTAAGTAAATGCAACATTTATTCCCCAAGGGGACTGGGTATTGCAAGAAAGCGTATTACAGATGAGGAAGAAAGTGAGGATAACAAGTCGGAAAGTTCGTACAGTTCTTCAAATTTATATGTAGTTAATCGTAGAAATCGTATTAAAAAATATTGTCTAAATTTTTTGCAAATATAGGGCCTCGTTACTCTAAAAAAATTAAAAAGTACAATGAAATAACTTTTTTATGTTGTTTATATAAATTTGAAAAAACATATGTAGAAGACCCCAACACATTTATTAGGAAATATGGAAGGGAATATCCTCGTTGGCCGGGGGAATTTCAAGCATTAGTTGATGGTATATGTCAGTCCTTATATCATTACCAATGCATTTGTAAGTGCAACGGCAATCAGTACGTTATACCCCCCAGTGTAAGTATAAATTATTAAATTTATTGTACTTTATTATTTGTTTGTTTTATAGTTTGAAATGATCAAGGAATATATAATTCCAAAAGACGGTAAAGAAATATCTAATGCTGTGGATACTGCACAACAAAGAACTATTTCGTGGGTAATAAAAATCGGTTTTCTTGGAGGAGTATAAATAGTTTGTTGTTTGATGGAAAAGAATAAAAATTCATCTCAATATTTAATGAATGCACCGATACCATCAGTATAGCAATACAGGAAAAAGTATATTTAAGAAATATAATTCAAATGTTTAAAGTGGTGGTGAAAAATAACTTGAAAAAATTCAGAAAAATGAATGCGTTAAATCCTTACAAAAAATAAATTTTTTAATGTATACCATAGAAAGCACGGAAACAGAACAGGAGACAATGCAAATATCAATTGGGGCTTACGTTGACGATATCGTAAAGTCGTTTGGAAAGCAACAATTAAAACTGTGGTTGGATGAAAAAAATTTTGGAAAGGACATTTCTGACAAATTGTTGGATTCGTGGTCACATAAAATGAATGAAATCTATGCGAGACATTTTGGTGATGATGAATATGATTGTATTATAACATATATTTTTAATTTACTGGTTAGAGGTGTATCAAGTAATTTAAATAATGAATGTGAATTTATGACAAATATGTTAAGTTTTGAACCAAAGATGGAAAAAAATATATTTAAAAGTATAGTGTTTAGAAAAATTTGTGAAAAAATAATATAAGATTGTAATTGAAACGTTTTAATTTAATATATACATGTTTGACTTAATAATCTTTATTTTAATCATTATTATATGTTGTTCTGTAATAGGCTTGGTGTTTTATCTGAAAGTGTGTACATTTTTCGGGTTAAATTCCAATGCCCGGGATACTATTCAAAGATTGCAAACATTCGACAATTCAAATACCACATTTTTTTAATTCAATTCCAAAACCCTATTTTGATTCAGAAATTATGTCCGATAATTATGTAGATGATTTTTTTGACGGAATGAGATTGTGGTTCAATATACATTTTTTTGGACAATTTTATTTATAAACTCATTTATTTTTACAAATTTCGCTATGTGACATTTTGCATTACAAAGTCTTTTATTTTTGAAACAAATGCATTTTTTATCAAAACATTTATACGTGCAGTGACATTTCAGATACCCAGCACCGGTACGGGACGATTGTTCAATTGCGGATGTTCTCAGGGAAATTTTTTTATTGGGAATTTCATTGAGATTCATTAATATTTCGTTACAAACCATAAATTGCGTTCTCAGATAATGTTGTTGAACTATTCCATATTTTATACCCAGTTCATACATATCATTTTCTGATTTCATAACTACGGCTGATATACTTCTTGCCTCGCCGCGTGCTCTATCTTCGTCTGGTATAACCAAACGTACGGTAGTACCTCGTTTAACGTGTGTAAAATATTGAACATTTTTTGATAACATTTTGTCTGCCTGTTTCGCAAATTTGATTTTGCTCTTAAACGCTCATCAGAAATTTGCATTTCGTTAAAACACAATGCACATAAACTATCGATGGCATTTTCTATTGTATCGTGTTGATTTTCCTTAAATAAAGATTTTATAGTGGCGGTAGAACACGATGGCTGAGATTGTAGTGCAGCAGAACAATTGGAACATACGTATTCTATTTCAATTTTTCATTTCATTGTCATTCTCGTCCATAGACATGGATGATGAAGACGTTTGTCTTTGTGTGCACACAGTATCGGTAGTTTTCGAACACGATGGTTGGATATTTGCATTTTCGTTTCAGGGTCGATCGATTTCTGTAGTACTGTTGTCATCACTACTCGTAGAATTGTCGTTACTGCAAATATCAGAATTGTTATCCAGCGTGATATTTTCACCGTTATCTACGTTCACATATTCCATTAAATCTTCTTCGGTTTCCAACGACGAAATTAATTCTTTGGGTAAAAGCGAACTACATAGTCCGATTTGTTTAGGATCATTGCCGAAGAGGGCTTTATATGGCGAACCTTTTATGCCAGCATGATGTGCTTTATTTTTCTTTACTCCATCGTTCCGATCTATTGTCTTGCATCCACGTAAAAATCATATTTTCTATATCTCTATTGGCTTATTCGACGCTCCCCTGACTTTCGCTGTGTACAATTTTGATTTCTGGCCATATCTTTTTTAAACTGTATATTATATTATTGCAAAATTCTCGTCCATTGTCCGAATGTAAAATATTTGGTGCACCGAAAATTGTAAATATTTCATACATACGATCGGCCACTTCTGAAGTGCGTTTAGATTGTAACGGTCTCAATTGAACAAATTTTGTTAGATTATCTTGATAAACCAGTATGAATTTATATTATAATTATAAATTAATTAATTATTTATATTATAATACAATATTTTATCTTTTGTATTTTTTATTGGAAAAATTAACTTTTTACAATCTCCTATTTTATATATATCTTTTATATATATCGTAATGTTTTAATAGCCAATAATCTTTGGGAGTTTTTTTTTGTTGCTTTCACATCTTCTATCCGTTGAATTAACTTGGTGTATTTTTGTCGAGACATTACAAAACTATTGAAACGTTGAGATCGTTTACGGTATGCTTTTTCAAAATTTTTACGAATACAATTTTCCATGATGGTCTCCTTACTTATTGTATGAAAAGTTTATGCTCTAATTATATATAACTCTTATTATTTAAAAATCAATATTGATATATCGTAATACATTTTTAATTTTACTTGTTCATTGGGGTTTTGTCTTTTCGCATTTTTTTCTACAACAGATAAAATAATTTTACCATTTGCAATTTTCAAGAACGTATCTATTGTAGGAAAAAAATTAGAGGAGGGAAAACTCCAGGCAAGTAATTCAAGATCTTATCAAGAATTTTTATGATTAAATACATCTGCTTGTTTGCAAAATTTTATTGATACGGCAACAGCATTTAGCCATGTCATTGTTTATAAACAGGGACTTAGACTCGCCTAAAACATTTTTTACAATAACGAAAAGACGTAATCATTTCATCGTTACATCTCGTTTGCGAATGAACAATATTGTATCCACCATCGTGTTTACAGGCTGCTTTCAAATTGTACCATGCATGAGCGGGATTGTCGTTTAGAGCCAATAGTTGACCAACCGGTAAACGTTTTATTTCTGCATTATTTAATTGTTTCATATATTCAATTCCACAAAATTCTAGACATTTTTTATTAACATAATTTAAAATTTTTTTAGTTTGTTCTTAAAGACTTTGTTTGTTGGAATTTTTGATACATACATACTAACATCATTTAATATTGTGGAAAATTGAATAAAATAATCTAACTTTAAAAATTTTTTCTTGGCTTCTTTCAGTAAAATTGCACCGCGATATAAATGTATGTATGTTAAACGTGCATTTGTATTTTTTATAGATATCTTGTTCATTAACAATTTAAGTTTTTCTATGTCTTGCATCATACTCTCAGAAATGTGAAAATTTTTTTATAAACTTCTACTTTGTTTTCCATTTTTTTTTTCGATTTTGTAATAATTGTTTGGGTTTAAAAACGACACGATTGTCATTGTTGCAATCTTTTTTAATTTCACCTTTGGCTATTACATCTTGTGCATTCTCGTGTAGCCAAGCAATATTATATTGTTGTACGTTTTCGTCCATCTGTTTGGTAAAAAATGCAGTTTTCATTTGATATTCATTAGTAAAAGCTAATTTAGATAAAAATATTTCGTTTGCATTCGCTGTATTATCTTGTGTTATTTCGCTTATTGTTAAATCTTTTACTTTTTTGTTTATATAAATAGATGCATTTAAAATATTAAAAGCAAACAATATTTCACAAGGACAAAAACCAATTTTTTTAAAATCAAGGTAAATTCTTTTTACTCGACTTTTGTTTGATTTGTTAGACCATTTATTTTTGAAAAATAAATATTCTTCTTTGGCTCCAATACGAAATACGTTACTGGGGTAATAGAAATAGGTATAATGCTTTTCGTGATCATTAATTTTCATTTTATAAGAAATTATAATGCAGGGTGCTGAAGTATTAACCCTCGATGATCTATATGCCGTTTATATAAAGAATATTTTTGGTGGAGGTTGTGTATTTATTCTTTCTTATTCTATATTCGTAACGTCTATATTTATTGTGATATTTATTTTGGGTTGGTTTGAATATCGAAAACAAAATACAATACAGTTAAACAATATCTAGTTTAGCAATAAAACATTTCAATTAAATTTTATAAGAACATTTGTTAGATTTTTTTTATAAATGATTTATTATTACCAACCTTATTTTTTGCCCTGATATTAATATTCTTGTTTAATCGTTTACATATATTACTCGATAATGAAAAGAGATATATTTCCAAAACGCAGTCTACATTTAATTTCTACCCGGTAAACGAACTAACCTTTGCGCAAACATATAAAACTTTTATTGAAACATCTAATGCTGCAGAAAATAACGATACAATGTTGGAAAAATGTAATATTAATCGACCCATGTGTATTAATCCACTTGCAAATTGTATTCATGTGGAAAATCCTTTTAAATTAGTTAGAAAAATATCTAAATATTCTCGTATTGAACACACCTACCCGGCAAATGCAAATAAAATTGAAGGGTATTGTGTAAATGTATTAACCAGTAATGCAAATGCCAAAAGGGGAATAAAAAATGACATAAGTAATATGCAATCTTGTAATCCAAATACGGGAGAAAGAATGATATTAAAAACAGATATGCATTCCAGTGGACATAAATTTGGATGCATTTGCAATTGTGATGTTTCGGTTGCGTGTTCGGGTGGTAGATTAGATGGTCCCGATTGGCGAAATCCTCTATTAAAAGTTGATATCGTTAACGACCTATCATGTTCCCAGTGTCCAGATGATTCTATACCAGATCGTCATTCATTTACAAATCAACCGATTTGCAGATAACGTACGTTTGTAGAAAGAAATATAAAAGATGGGGATTACTATCCAAAAAAAATTCCCCTGTTATCACTCACCGATCCAGCCATTGAACCTTCGTTTTCATCAGTATTTAATCATTCAGAAAAGCGTTTCGTGCTCAATCCCTGTGGTTTTGATTTAATATCTTTGAAACTGTTTTCAAATAACGAGTGTTCATTAGAAAAATCAGCAGATGGTTCAATTTATTTTTGTAAAAGTCACGATATTACTATAGCAACAGCTCAAATAGACGATGGTTATTTGCGCGGTAATGGTGGAAAATGGGCCAACGGCTGTTTTCGTATCACAGAAAAACATCAAAACGTCGAGTATGCTGTCGCCGAGTTTTATAATAAACCTTCAACAAATAAAAATTCTGCACCGCATCCCATTATCGGATACGCCGTGAAATCTTCAAACTTATCCACGGATGTATATAAAGCTATTGACATTTTTAGTATTTTAAATCAATAAATGTAATGTTATAATTATAGTTCTTTTATTTTAAAATGTTTCAAATTATATGTTAATTCCATTGTGAAAATATGCATATCTTTTATACATAAATAATGCAAAGTAAAATAAACAAAAAATATTCAAACACAATATTACATATAAGGAACTGAAGATATAATCATCACCGAGATACAAATAATAATTTGTTTTAAAATAAGACAAATCTGCCAGGAAAGTTGTATTGTAACGGTTTTTCAAAACAATTTTGTAAAAATCGCCTATGAAAGCATTCGAGTTGGTAAAATTAATGTCAATAATATTGAAAATGGTATAATAAATTTTTTCAAACAAATCATAAATGTCATTTTGATAAAATATTATTTGAAACAAATTATAATTAAACGAAAGATACACAATGCAATGTTAAAAAGTAATTTGGTACCGTATTTCAGGTAAATAAAACCTAACAAACAACCAATAACACAGCTCGCCACGATAGATACACAACAATGAAATAAAAATAAAATAATGGGTAAATCGTTATATAAAAATACATCTTGTACTATTCCAAAAATCATTACAAATAAAGTGGAAATAAAACTGTACGTTAATCTATAAACTGACAATACACTTGTAGGATGCAAACCTCTATTTATTTCAATGTTTGAATGATAAAACTCATTTTCAAAAATAAAACACACATATGATATGATAAAAAAACTTGTTAATATGTTTATGGATAAATTAAGTGTTTGGAAATTTTCAATGACAGTTTTAAAATCATTTTCATCTTTGGTGTAAACAAAATTATCTATGCTTTTGTAGATACTTGTTAATATAAAATAAATAAATAAAATAAACATTTTTTTTTGTTTCTAAAATTTTTTACAACGTAAAATATTGTTTCCAGTGAAATTCATCCACCTTTATGGCTGGGAATATCTCCCGTGTTCTCGTGTTGGGAGAAGCATTGTAATTATCAACGTAACCCAATTTTAAAATATTTTTTCCTTAAAAATATCTTCACGATTAAGTCTATGAGAAACATTTATAATGGTATTAATAAACCTATCAACATTTGAATCTGATATTTCTGTATCTATTTCAGTCGATAGTTGATTATACGATTGTTCTTTTTTCCAAATAGCATAGATAATTCTCTGTTCTATATAATTCTGTATATTGGTTAGTAACAATAACTATAGTGGTGTTATACGTATTGTTCAGATGTTGGAGAAAATTGCACAATCACATTATCCCTTTCTAGCTTCTCAAAAGGTTTGTCCAGTTACCATATCAGAGTATATCTGTTGCTTATTGAAAATAATATTATATTTAAAAACATTTGTTCTTCAAACGAAATCGATTCGATTTCCTTTTCCAAAAGCTCTGGATACAAATCACTGTCCAACAAAATATCATCGGGATTCGGTTGGGTAAATCCTTCAAATTTTTTGTTACAACCCAAACACTTTATATAAAAATGGGTATATTCTCGAACGGTTAATTTTTCATCAATTCTGAGAGGAAATTCTTCACTGAATTATGCGCCATATAAAATTATATCGTTTGAGTCGTTGCTGAATACACAACCGGGTTTGATATGTGTTGATACGTGTTGTTTATTTCTTCGATTAAAATAACCAGCATATGATTTTAAAATTATAGATTTACCGTTTCGACCATAAAATAATGTTATCGACCCGTGTAAGATTTTTAAGGCAGACACTAATATTCGTTCGTTTCGTTCCATACTTTTTCCGATATACAGGGCCACGGCACAAAATAAAATGATATAATAAGGTTATGAAGTTGATTTATATAATCGAGACTATTTTAAATTTGTGATTTGGTTTTTTATTTTTTTATTTATTTCTTGATCTATTATTACAATAACTTATGCAAACTGAAATAAAAATAAAAGCAAAATTCAGAAATTATTGAAGACTGTATACAAAATAGGTGACTTTGTTGTGGAAAATTTCCAAGAGAATTTGATACTCTATTCCCCACTGGCATCTATACAAATGTGTGTTTGCATAATTGAAATTTTGCAAGAAAAAAATATTTGTGCACATATTCATTTGCGTACTCTACGGAAAAACAACAAAACATTTACAAGAAATCATTTTTGGATAAATGTGGAAGCTTTCGATATCGATCCTGGATCTTCATTATATAATGCCTTTTATATTTCGAATACGTTGTTACCGAAAAAATTAAAATTTTCCAGATTATTTAAAAAACAAATAATCATGGAAGAAGCAAAAAAAATCGTAAAATATCTAACGATTAAAGAAGGTCAAAGAATAGGAATGAGTTAAAGTTCTATCAACTGTTTGGCACTTAACTTTAACTGTACCCCAACATGAGAATTTACGATTTTATTTGATGTAAAAATTTGATACAACTGGCAAACGCCGAACGAGAATTCTTAGTAGTTGAAATAAAATCGGTGTGAGCCGAAGTATTTAATTGTATAGTTTTATAAATTATCAAATTCAAATCTTGACATACCTGGTAAACGAATAACGCCATTTTGGAAATTAATTATGTTGTTACGCAAGCATTTTGTTATATTAAGATCATTAAAGGTAAAAATTCGTCTTGTTATATTCTATATAATTATTTCAATATATTCTAAAATTCATATGGATAACTTGCCATTTTTATTCCGATACGAAATTCATAAATTATTGGAATTGCATTTAATATGGACATTTGAAATTAACGTTGAATGTAAAAAAATAGAAAAGGTCCTTCAAAGACCGGAGTTTATACTTTGGTATGTCGAACAATTATCCAAGGGGGTGCCGTATATATTACAGAGGGGAACTACCACACTTTCTTTGGAGAGGGGTTTTAAATATAAATTATAGAAATTTCTCTAGTGTTAATCGAACACCCGTGTTAAACAAAGAACTGTAGCTTTGTTTATAAATTAATAGCGAAAAAGGTATTAAACCAATAACAAATATTAATACCCCTTTAAAATGTAAACCGACAAAAACAAAGAAAAAGTGCAGAAATTCTTGAACGTAATATGTGAGACGAGTGAATTTGTTATAAAAAAAATTTTCATCTTTGGCGTCTTTCTAAATATGTCCTCGCATAAAAGAAATTTTACATGAAAAAAATATTATCGCAAAAATTCATTCAGGAACTCTATGGAAAAACAATAAGCTATTTACAAGGAATCATTTTTGGATAAATATAAGGGGCTCGATATTGATTCTGGTACATCTTTATATAATGCTATATATATTTCAAATACTTTATCACCAAAAGAAAATAAATTTTCCAGGGTATTTCAAAATAAACATCCAGGAAGCGAAAAGAATTTCACAATTAAAGAAGGTCAAAGAATAAGGTCGTTGAAGTTAAAAATAACTGTAAACGTGTAATAGATGATATTAATAAATTTTATAATTGATTTAGGACCTGTTTCTAAAATTAGATGTAGAAATTAATGTAGTTGTATATATCGTTCGACTAAATTATATATATTCGACAACAGGGGGTACTGTTATATATTCAGGAGATTTTAAACACCCATTACAGAAACTACTGCACTATTCAAACATGAACATGGATAAAAGTACTGAACCACCACCACCGATAAAAGAAAAAATCATTAAAGATGCACCCAGTCACCGTAAGTTACATTTATTTTTATGTAAAAACTAATTTAAAATATTTATAGAAATGTAATTTATATTTCAGAAGATCAACTTACACTTGAAAATTCAGAGAACTTGTCGACAATAATGGACCACAAACTCGAGTCCGATCAATCGTCAGGTGATGAAACAAACCTTTATAGAGACCTGAAGGAGTTGTTTGGAATTATGAGGGAGGAACAAAAACGTCTCAATAAATCAATTTAGTATATATTTTTGTTATACCTATTTAGTAAATTAAAATAAAGTGTGTATTTAGAACATGTATTTATTATTATTATTTGAAACATATTGGTAAATGTATATTTCAAAAATTACAATTTTGTTGCCGACGGCCAACTTCTTGTTTCCACAAGGAATAGATCTTGACGAGCTCCCTGCACTCAACTGGACTTGAAATAATAACAATTCTCCGAGCACTAAAACTCTTCTGCATTATGTGGTTAGTCTGTTGTTAACCACTTGCAACATTACGTTTGTAATGTCGAGATCTTTACAAAGAGCCTGATAAGCAGTTAAACTTTTCATTTTAAAAATTAAGTATTCTAGTCCATATTTAATTTATAATTTTTACGATTGCTTAATTTAAAAAAAAAATTCTATTTGAGAGCCGCGGTGCAGTTTTTCTGCTAATGACATTCGTTGTGGTTTTGTGATAACTTTTGAGCACACGCTTCTACACCTCGATGGACTTCTACGATGGTTAGATGCCAAATTCGATGTGCCTATACTTTTGCTTCTATAATGTATTTGATCAGACGTAACGGTATTTGCCACACTTTTAGCTCTTGAAGAACGAGAATATACGTAAATATATATCTTTTGATATTAATTTATTTTGAACTGCCATGAGTGAGAAAGATGTATTCATATTAATATATAAATATTCACCATACTTTTGTCGTTTCCATACAGTATAACTTCGGCATATGGTACATAAAGTGATATTGAGTTCTTGACTTTTGATACACGTAGGGGACGTTATTATTTCTGTATCCACCACCAGAACTTTTCTAAAATGAACTTTGAAACGTCATTTTTATGCATAATTATTGTCAAATTTCGCACAAATGGTCTAATAAAGTATTGAACTTTGTGCATTTTTTCAGCTAAACAACTGGATGTTATAAATGTCTCCATCGATTTGTCTGAAAATTGGTATTTTTCTTCGTGTCTTATTCGTGGTGACATTAAATGCGTATTATACAATTTTCGAGATTCCAATTTATCTGTACATATTTCAGACAATGCCGAAATATAATGCGGCCAGAAAAAAATTGTAATATAATATCTTCTGTTTGCATTTTCAAATACACTCAATGAAATCACATACTGTTTGTTATGATGATAAAGTGGTTGTATTGCGATAGAACACATTTTGTAATTTCGCGCAGATATACTCTATGATATCATTCTAAAGATCCTATATATACATATCCCCACTTTCAATAGCCTAGCGTGTAACAACTGAAAGTTTTAAACTAGTGGTGTTAAACATTTTTTCAAGTTCTTGTTTCTCTGGAGTATACATAAAATACATTTTAAATAAATAAATAGCTATTTGATTTTGGTTTTCTTCCGTTATTAAATTGCAGTTTTCCAAATATTCTTGAAGAAAATAATCTACAAACATCATTTTTGAATTACTCACGGACAATGTTTCTTCATTAATGCGATTTATTATACTTTGAAATGTATCGATGCGTATTTTATTTAAATTTATAAAATGAAAAATTGTTTGTAGGGCTGACTGTAATACCTGGTTATATAAAAACCAATAATCTGAAATAAAAGTTAACAAACTATCTCGACTCGTAACTTTATGGAATTTATCATATTTCGAAACCTCATCATTAAAATTTAGAATGTAATTATAGTTTAAATGCTGAATCGATTTTTCAATGTAATTATGAACTTGGTTATTTTCATCAATTTCTTTTAACAAAACGCCATAAACACTGTTTGTAATTTCGAGATAGTCGTGAAAGTTGTTGACTGGTATATTTGAAAAAAATGTTTTTATTTTTTGCATAATGTCCCGATATAGGATGTAATGTTTATATTTTTCGATTTTATTGTTCAATTATTCATTTTCATTTTTATATTGGTCAAGTTGTTTATTAATCAACTCGAGATTCGCACTGTAAACAACTTTAGTTTGTTCTTCAAATAATTTCTTTTCCATTTCTTGTTCGTGGTATTTCGAATTGGCCAAATGTTTAACAATTTCCACATTTTCTGTTAGAGATTTAATTGTTTGCTCTAGTTAATTTATTTGTTTTACCTTATCTTCTATATTACCATATAATTGTACATTCTGGGTTTTATACTGGTTTAGTTCATAACTGGTGTCTTGAATATTTTTTTCCATTTCCTGATTTTTATTTATATAAAATTCCTTCTCTGATATGCAACTATTCTGTGTTTTTTGGTATGTTTGTAATTCCAATTGAAGTTTTTTTAATATCATTTTCGAGGCTAATATTGTGTTCGGTTAGTTTTTTATTTTTGTAGTATTCATTTTCATACAATTTCTGTAAATCGACAGATTTTGATTGTAATTTTTCATTTTTGCTCTTGTAAAATCTTGATTTTGTTTATCCAAATTTGAACATTTGCACTAGTTTGGCTATTTTGGTGTTGTATATTTATCTAACAGATTCTGTATAGCATATTTTTCTTGGGTATATTTTGTATGTC